>OZ014519.1:729421473-729936473 GCA_963966055.1 Lathyrus aphaca | reverse complement strand
ATGTCCCTTACTGCGGTTAAAGACGGTGACCACATGTGTGTTAGACTTGGATGCTTCGTCTTTGACGAATGTCATAGAACTGTCGCTGAACACTTGACCAGACTGTAGGATTGAACTCCACTTTGAACGCCTGGTGTCAAAAAGTGCTCCGAGCCTAAAGTAGGTTGACCTCACCAAAGCGGTTATCGGTAGGTTGCGGATTCCTTTGAAAACAGAGTTCATGGATTCAACGAGGTTTGTTGTCATATGACCCCAGCGTTGTCCTTTGTCGTAGGCCCTGGTCCACTTATCTAAAGGAATCTGGTTTATCCATCTGAATGCATCTTCATTCGCCATTCTGATTTCGTCACGATAATGTTTGAATGACGGTTCGGTTAATGAGTACCCTGCATTGACGACCTTCTTCCGCAGTGTCTTATCTTTGATCTCTCTCATGAAGTTTTGCGCTATGTGTCTAATACAATAGACATGTGTTGAGGGCGGTTCCTGCCAGCCGTTATCAACATTCTTCCATGCACTCTCAATTGATGCATGTCTGTCCGAAATCAAACATAAGTGAGACTGGGGAGCCACATGGTTGCGAAGATTTTTTAGGAAAAAACTCCATCCCTCGGCAGTCTCTCCCTCGACGATAGCGAATGCAATTGGAAAGATATTGCTGTTGCCGTCCTGTGCCACTGCCATCAACAGGGTTCCTTTGTATTTCCCGTAGAGCCATGTTCCATCAATTTGGATTATAGGCTTGCAGAAGGAAAAACCCTTTATACATGGGTCAAAAGCCCAAAAGAGCCGGTGGAATATGCCATTTCCACTGACACATTGACTTTCCGAAGTATACGCCGGCAAGGTCTCTAGGATGACAACGGTCCCAGGTGCATAGTGCTTCAGTGCCAGCAAAAACTTTGGGAGTTCTTTGTACGAGTCCTCCCAATTTCCGAACACAACGGCAACAGCCTTAGTTCTAGCAATCCAGGCTTTCCTGTATGATGGAGTATAGTTGTGCTTCTGAACTATGTGCTTAATTATCGTGCTGACCTTGACCGAAGGATCGTCAGCAACGATTGATAGGATATCGTTGCATATTAGCTGAGAGCTCAGTTGCCGATGATCCTGCAGTGTGTTGGTTATGACACATGTATGCTCCGGTCCCATTGAAGCAACCTTCCAATCTTCACTTCTTTTTCTGTATGATGCTGTCAATCGAAACGGGCATGCCACGTTACGACAACGTATCATATATAGTGTAGGATTCGTTCGGTCGACCCTATAATCAGCCGATAAATCCATGTGGTGATATTTTATAGCTCGAACGCATTCTTCTTTTGTTCGAAAATGGTCGCCCTCCTTTAACGAACCCTGCCTTTGTGGATACGGAACATAAAATATGTCTGAAGATGGGTCTTCACTTCCCAAGTTCAAGTTTGTCATGTGTGGAGGAGGATGATATGCATGACTGGCCGGAACCTCGTCTTCATTGACCAGTTCATCAACTACTGCCTCCTTTTGTTCCTCGTCCTCATCAACAACATCCACTTCAGCCAAATCATTGTCAGATTCGATAAATACTTGCGAATGATCAATGGACTGAGACACTTGTTGTTGGTGAAACGTAACATACAACTCGATATCATTGAAACCAGAATACTCATGGCTTAGAAACATAGTACGAACACTTTCGTCGTCAGAGATAGTTAATTGGAAATACATGACCTGGTTATCCTCATAGAATACTGGATTTTTGTAAATAATGACGTCAACTGGACCACGCTGCATTTTGTTTTCCAATCTCTTTTTTAGATGAGCGAAATTGGATTGTCGGACGATTGAGAACCGCGTAACCTCGGTGTTTCGAAAGTTGAAACCAGAATGGTTACATTCAAATATTTCGCCATTTGTATGGGCGTTGATCATATACATGGGTATTTGAGACATAGTTCGTATTCAAAGACTGTTTTAGATATATGAAAATGTTTTGCAGTTTATGGTACAATGAAGATATGAAACCAATCTTAAATAGTAAAGGGAAAAACATATTTTATGTTTATATTTAGGGTTCTGAATTTATGTGAATTAATGTCTCATAGGCTTATCTCCTGCACCATATAGGCTTATCTCCTGCACCATATAGGCTTATCTCCTGCACCATATAGGCTTATCTCCTGCACCATATAGTCTTATCTCCTGCACCATATAGGCTTATCTCCTGCACCATATAGGGCTATCTTCTGCACATATAGGTGTAGGTATTGACATTAATGAAACCATAATTATATATATATATATATATATATATATATATATATATATATACATATATATATATATATATATATATATATATATATATATATATATATATATATATATATATATATACATATATATGTATATGTAACCTAATTAATCTAATTAACTTAACCCTAACTAATCTAATTAATCTAACCTAATATATATATATATATATATATATATATATATATATATATATATATATATATATATATATATATATATATATATATATATATATATATATATATATATATATATATATATATATATATATATATATATGTAACCTAATTAATCTAATTAACTTAACCCTAACTAATCTACTTAATCTAACCCTAACTAATCTAATTAATCTAATCTAATATATATATATATATATATATATATACATATATATATATATATATATATATATATATATATATATATATATATATATATATTAATTAATCTAATTAATCTAACCTAACTAATTAACTTAACCCTAACTAATCTACTTAATCTAACCCTAATATACAAATAATCTAATATTGATATAACCTAATATACTAATAACCTAATATACATATAATCTAACCTAATATACATATAACCTAATATACATATAATCTAACCTAATATATATATATATATATATATAACCTAATTAATCTAATTAACTTAACCCTAACTATTCTACTTAATCTAACCCTAACTAATCTAATTAATGTAACCTAACTAAGTAACTTAACCCCAACTAATCTAATTAATCTAACCTAACTAATTAACTTAACCCTAATTCAACCCTAACTTAAGTAACTAACTAACTCCTAGAAACTAATTAAAACTAAACTTAACATAACTTATGATACATGCATGTTCGCCAAATGATGTGGCGAATCAATACAAACTTCAATGCTTTTCGCCAAATGGATTGGCGACTGAACTAGGGCTTTATGAAACCTGCACAAAGCAGGAAACGCATCAGAGATTCCTCATGGTTTCAATGCACTGCAACCTTGACCATGCAGAGAATCTTTTGGGTGTTTGTGAGGTGAGTTGGTGATCCACAACTAAGTGCCTTCGCCAATCAAAATAGAGAAGTTGAATCCTCATTCAAGCAGACGAACCAATCACAGGGCATGCAGGAAAAAGTTGTTCTTGTTCGCCACATGGTATGGCGAATGAGTGTTGGTGTTTTAGTTGAATTCGCCACATGGTGTGGCGAATATGCATGCATGTTTTTCTTACCATTCGCATCATGTAACTGAATAATCTTATAAATACCACTCTACTCAAACTAAAATTTCATACAATCACAATTTAAAACAAGTCTTATATCACATAGTGAATCTCAAGTATCAGTGCGAAAAAAAAATGGCTTTACTAACGATGGGAGATCAACACCGAGGCACACCAGAAAATATCGCCGCATTCGTAAGTTTCATTTTCGTACATTCTATTACGCATATAATTAGGGTTCCATTTATGTATATATCTATATATATATATATTTACATATATACATAAATAAATATATATATATATATATATATATATATATATATATATATATATATATATGTAAATATTTACACATAAATATATATATTATTGGGTACTTATTTCGATTAATTTTTTTACAGAATGTAAGAAGATTTCGCTGTCGGGTGCACGACTACATTGAGTTCGATCCGATCATTGAACCGTGTCTACAGTTGTGCGGGTTTGGGGATGTTATTAAGGTTCACAACAACTCAATAGACTCAAAATTCATCTTGGCACTCCAAGAGAGGTGGAGGCCAGAGACACACACATTTCACCTGCCCTTCGGTGAATGCACTGTCACCTTGGAAGACGTATACATGCTCTTGGGGTTACGTGTAGCCGGCAGAGCCGTCTTCGGTAAGGTCAACCAGGATGTTTCTATAGTTGCGGATTTGCTGGGTGCCCCTCTAATTGACGAGGAGCAACCATCAAATACTCGTAGCCGGGGTTCAGGTATAAATCTAGGACTCCTTAGAGAGCACTATTCTAGTTTTATTTTAACTGAAGATTCTACCCAGATAGAAATAATGCAAAAAACTCGGTGTTATATTATGCTTTTATTTGGTCATTTTTTATTTCCCGACGGTACCGGGAACACAATAAACATGATGTATTTACCATTGTTGCGAAACATCAACAATGTAAATACATACAGTTGGGGTTCAGCTGTTTTGGCACACTTGTACAGTAGCCTTTGCAAAAATGCCGCAAAGGATACTTGTACCTTTTATGGGTGTGCATTTTTGTTACAAGCTTGGGGGTATTCCAGACTGCCGATGCTTGCCCCACGCAACATGAATCCATGCCCGTTCCCCTACGCAAACCAGTGAGTCCACTTTTAATTTTTATTTCCAAACATATTAAATTTTAAATATTTAAATTGTTATTGTATCTAACTGTGTTTAAATTTGTTGTGCTTAGCTGGTCCGATCTTGGGATGGATTATAGTAGAAACCCAAGAAGTTCTATAGTTCTATATCGGCAGTTGTTAGACCACGTGGGGATCGATCAGGTATTGTCACATATAAAAAATATTTTTCCGTTATATTGCATTTTATTAACTAAAATAGTTTTATACTAACAAAATTTTTTTTTCCCGTAGTTCGTCTGGCGCCCATATTTAGCACTCGACCATGAGCCTAACCCGGAAGATGCTGAAATTTGGACGGCGAAAACTCCAATCATCCGCTTCACTACAATTGAAATGCACCAAACAGATCGGGTCAAAATGCAGTTCGGAATGCAACAGGATATTCCGAGCCCTCCTACATGTTTGGGAAATTGGCATTTGAAAAGAGTGAGTGACATGTGGAACATGGAAGATTGGAGAGACTTTGCAAGGGAGTTACGTCAACAATGGAGGGATCGACGCCAACATGTCCTAACTGACCAAGTGCTGCAAAACGTCAGACCAACTAGAGAATATTTAGTTTGGTTTAGGTCGGTTACTATGCAACAATGGGTGTCTGATAACCCATACTTGATCGACCCCCGCGCCCAGGCCGCAGCATACGCCCAACCACCAACTCCACAACATGACTGCCCCACCCAATTCCAACCATCGACTTCACACACCCAAAGGCCATTCATCCAAACACATAACCCCTTCATGCCACAAACCCAATCACAACATCAAGAGCCTTACCAACACCACTATACCCCCGACAACCCCTTCATGTCCACACCAGCCTATAGCCCCCCACCTTTGTTTCGTTCTCAAAACGAGGCAATATCCTCGTTTGGTCAAGCCTATCGTCCTCACCCAACCCAATCCAACCCAGCCCAACCTATCCGACCCAACTTTGAAAACATGGGCACACAACTCAGTTACGGCAGCGCCTTTGGCAGCAACCTTCCACGTAATTGGGGACAGGCTGAATCATGGACTCAACAACAACCGCCTCCACCAAACACACAAATACAAGCGGAACCTCGACAACCTGGTGGTAGGGTTCGAAGACGGGGTCATCCCCGTGGATGTGGTACTGGGGGGCAGTTAGATCGGGCGGGAAATTAATTTTTGTAATGTCGTTCTTGAATTATTAATAAGAATTTTCTTTTAATATATATTTCGTTTTCTCATCTCTCTAATTTTCTTTTATATCAATAATTTTCTTTAGATATAATTTTATTTCATATTGTAATTTTCCTTTATATATATATTTATAAAAGAAAATAAAATATATATAAGTATAAGTATATATATATAAGTATATATATATATATATATATATATATATATATATATATATATATATATATATATATATATATATATATATATATATATATATATATATATATATATATATATATATATATATATATATATATATATATATATATATATATATATATATATATATAAATAAGTAAATATATATAAGTAAATATATATATATATATATATATATATATATATATATATATATATATATGTATAAGTATATATATATATATATATATATATATATATATATATATATATATATATATATATATATATATATATATATATGTATGTATAAGTGTATATATACATATATATATATATATATATATATATATATATATATATATATATATATATATATATAAGTGTATATATATATATATATACATATATATATATATACTTATATATATATATATATATATATATATATATATATATATATATATATATATATATATATATATATATATACACTTATACATATATATATATATATATATATATATATATATATATATATATATATATATATATATATATATATAACAAAAATATCAAAAACCATAAAACCAAAAATTCAAAAATCAAAATGTACACATACAACAATCCATTTGGCGAATTGGTACATCAAAGTACACTCATTCGCCAAATGGTTTGGCGAATACATTAAAAAATATGCATGATCTTCATTCCATTTGGCGAATTGCTCAACAAATCCATATGTTCTTCATTTCATTTGGCGAACATGTTACCAAACTATGTTAGTTTGGTAATTTTTTTCAAATATATGTTATTTTGGAAAATAATTTTATAAAGTGTGTTATTTTAAAAAAAAATTCACATTATGTCCTAATATACGACTTCTAATACATAATGTATGCAATCAATACATGCAATATGCATGATATAAAATTTATGAGTGTGGTTTGTTGCAGATTACTAAAAGATAAATTTTAATATTTAATAATTATGTATAAATATACATTTCCTTACCTATTTTGTAGTGATATTGAATAAGATAGAAAAGTGTAAGATATTTCAAACACTCAACATTTGAAAGAAATTTTCAATTTTTCTCTTCTATTAAAAAAAGAATCACAATAATTATTTAACTTTTAACAAAATGATTCTATTTAATTTATACGATTATGCACTTTTTAGGATAAATTCTTTGTCTCTTGCGATACCCAATAATAATGTTTATGGAATTTATTCAAGTTTGGTTTGTTTTTGTTGCAATCAGCTATATTGAGTTGAGAGCAGAGAGTGCAAAGCATATATCCCAATTTAGTATATGTATGTCTTGTTTTATTTTATAAAAATGGTAAAGAATTTATCCCTCATTGTTCATTTTATGCATCCGTATAACAGAAATGGAATATTCATCTTCCGTCCATAACCTTTCTTTACTTCTTTTCTGGACATGATAGTTTTTATTTGAGTGAGTGGTGTGACATAGTGACGACATTATAGTGTTTTGTGAAATATCATGTATAAGACAAGTTAACAATCCTTTGACACTTATATTTCTTGAAATTATATTTTCAAAATTATTATTTTTATGAATAATATTTCTATTTAATTATTTATGTATTTGGACAAAATTAAATTTTGGGAGAACGTGAAAGCTTCATGAACAAGGCTGGACGGTTAAAACTTCTTCTTCTTTGGCTTCTCTTTAAGCCAACACATCCCTCTTCTATTTTCTTTAATCAAAGAGTCGGCCCGATGATATAGCCTCCAACTTTTGTGACGTAATGCCTCTCCTCGTATTGATTCACCCATAATCTTTGTTGAGGTTTTCGAGTTGATTGCATGTGTAAGTGGTTTTATTACTTTTAGATTTGTTCTTTTCGAAACTCTTGTGCAAAGATCTCTTGTTCAAAGTTCACACTACTACGAAAAACTCATCTAGCAACCGTTGCTAAAACGATATGATCACGGTTGACCAATCGTTGTGAGGTTGGGTGTGAGTGTAAGTGTGTAGTTAACAACAACGGCCTATTGTTTGTTATAGTAATCAAGATAGCGTGCAAAATATTACATCGATTTTTATAAACAATAATTGTGACATAATCTATAAGTCTTGGGTTCAATATCCAGCAACGCCATTTTTGGCGTTTATTATTTTGGATAACTCTCTACTTATAACAACGGTTTTATAAAAACAATTGTTGTGAAATTTTTGTTTTCTTAAATATATATTTTTATTTTACAGAATTTCCAATTTTTAACCTGAATTTTTCTGAATCGTATCAGACCAGAAACAACAACACACTCATTTGTGAATGAAACTAGACCAAAAATTGTATTATATCTTAAAGACAAAATTTCATTAAGAACCAAAAATTGTGTTGTTTTACGAAGTGGGAATCAGGAGTGAGTAGTTGATTCAACAATGGGATCATCGAATCATTATTGATTCAATAGTAAGGATCAGTGATGATTATGGTGGGCTCTGGTTTAGAAGAGGGGAATGAGAGTGAGTATGGACGAAAAGTAACATATATCTCATGTCCAAATTGGTGCCACGTGCATTGAGTCGTGATTGTTTGTCACATTGCATACATAAAAGTATTGTGAATTATTTCGTTATTTGAATATGTGATGTGTTTGTTGATTTGTGTGAATATGCTACTCTTGTTGTATTTTGCACCATTAATATATTTAGTGTATTCTCAACCCTGTTTGTTTGTTGTGGTGTTTGTGCTCCTCTGGAGTATAGAAAATCAGGTAGAGGAATAGTTGTGTGAGCTAGAGGACAACGTTAAGGCTTTTTTAGTTATTTATCATTCAGGTTTTTAGTTGAGTCGCTTTGATATGTAGCATTGGAGACAAGTTGTTCTATATTTAACTATTACATGTCTTATTCATTTCGGAGTTGTTGAACCGCCTTGTTATTCATTTGTTGTTGAGACGTTATATGTCAAACTTTATAGTTTTCGCTGCTTAATTCACAGGATTATATTTTGTGAAACATGCGTGACACTCTAAGTGTTGAGTTAAATGGAATTATTTTACTAAATGTCAAGTCGGGGATTTAGGATAATACAATACGTGTAGGACAGCGTATTTGGCATGATGAGGTTCCTCATATGCGTATGGGCAGAGATGGAATGTATTTTGCTCCTTAGGCTTCAGCTTTTGCATTTTGTCTCAGACTTTGATCTGATCCATTTTCTTATTTTCTCCAACCCTGTCAAAAATATGAAAACCTTCCCCAAAAAAATCAAAACATGCAGGGATATTTAAAGCATCGACAATTACGAAAATACAGAATTTGGCCACTAATTGACTCAAAAAAGTATAACAGATGCAAATAAATCACATATTTTTAAATGTTCAAATGATGATAAATATAACAAAAATGGTGACTGATCACAACCCAAAACTTAGCTTGTTGTTTGTCCTCAAGCAACTTTTTAGAACAGAATATTCATGTTAACTCATATAAAGTTAGCATTTTGAAAGTATGATACTTTTGAGAACTTTTGTGATCTCTTTTACGATACCTTAAGCTTGTCTGTTTATTGAGGTCGACTGATCTTCCACATCTTCATTTGATGATATTGCTTCACTTGTCACCTCATTGCACACTCTCATCAAATCTCTCAGGTGTTTATGTATTTTTAGCTTAAAATTCAAAGTATTCAACATTATACCATAGGCTTGAATAAATTCTACATCTATAAAAACATGCATGATACGCATACTTTTTTAGGTCTTTTGTAGTTGTAACAAGGCTAGGGTTAAGTTGGGATATATTTGAAAAGTGGGCTAAGGTTCAGAGTTACTATGATCATTCTCATCATTATGCTTACTCCAAGGGACTACTTTTGAAATTCTTTCTTGTATTGGGTTCTTGTAGGTGGCATGGAATTTTCAACTTTTGAATTTTTTTCTTTTTGACATCTAATTGATATTTTGACTCCTTGTAAGTGTTTTGATGATGATTTTATCTTTCTTTTTTTTCAAATCAGCTGAATTTTCTTCTTTTTTTTTCTTCTTTTTTTTCAAATCTTCAGATGCACTCGTCTTCTCAGTTTTTACACAGCTACCCCAAACTTAAAGATTGTTATTTCAACAACAACCCCAAACATAGAATACACACAGATCCAAGAATTCACAAAATCTGAATAGGGTAGGGAAGTATTTGGGTCGGGGTTATAATATGTGGTGATAACAATAAAAAGGATACAAACTCAAAAGGGGTTAACAAAGGATAATTATAATTCAATGGGATGGCAAAATGGCTCAGGGCTAAAATAACAACAACAACAACAACAACAACAACAAACGTGTCTCAGTGTCTGTAATCATGCAAATGAAATCAGATAAGAATGTACGCAGGTTCTGAATGATAAATACATACCAGAATTCTCTGTCAGGATGAGCTTATATGTTTTGTTTTGTTTTTCTCCTCTTCGGGTCGGTTATAGATGACAGTCTACACAATACCCCTTGTTGGATGTGGCTTCTTAGCCAGTTACAATAAACTTGTTCAACCTCCAATGCAACACAATTAAACCACATCAGATTATTTAGAAGTATGGAAATAATTTGGTGAATTAACATACACAGAGGACAAGTAGTCATTCAGTCTGTGTAATTTTAACACAACCACTAAAGTTATAAATTATCATGATAATATAAAAATATGTGATCTGACATAAAATAAACCAAACGAAAACTCAGGACTTAATTTAAACTTGCAAACTATAAAATAAATATAAAATATGAATATCTCCCTTGAGTTACCTCCCAAGCAGCTCTCATTTAAAGTAATTAGCTTGCCTCCTCATCATCCATGTTAGGATAGATATTTCACCTTCCAAACCTTGTTGTTTTTCTTTTTCGAGACAAAAAATTATTTTCCAGAGATGGAGTCCCCTCTGTGCAAAAATTTACTCCATATTTTTGTAGCTTTATTTCGATGTCGCCTTTTCTTTTTGCTTTTGGCTTTTGGAATGGAATTTTTAGTTTTCTTGCTTGGGGTGTTGGTGGAGCTGACAACCTTTGAGTTATTATTCTTGAAACTTTTTCTGGTGGTAGTCTCTGAATTTGGGTTTCCACACATGTTTCGATCATAAGGAGTGTGATAAAAGGCATAGGATTCATAACACGATGCCATTGAGAAACTCGCGTCGATTTTAGGAACCCAAGAGATACCATCTACATCGTCCTCCATAATACCATGATCGTGCACTCTCCCCTTCAAACCAACCAAGTCAGACGCAAGGCTCATATCTTGTACCACTGACTCACTAATGCCAAAGTCACCCCATTTCCAACTACCGTCACACCCTTCCCCTCATGGCCACGATCGAAATGTGTTTCAAGCACGAAGCCGCATACAAATCTGGGAAATCATCCTTCACAACCACCTCCTTTAACCATCTAGCCTCCCAAAACAAAATTGTAAAGCCTCTTCCTACCTTGAACTTACTACAATCAACAATTGGGTCGTAGAAGAATTTCTTACTAATAATAAAATATCCTTCAACCAAAAAGACATAGAAGAAGAGTCATTTTTTAATTCTACTTCACAAAAAAACTTTGTAGCTAAATCACCGTAGCAAGCTTTCAACAAATCAAACCAAAGCGCATTTTGATTTTGAAGAATTCTCCATCTCCACTTGTTAAGTAAGGCTAGATTGAAATCTTCCATATTCTTGATTCCTAACCCTCCTTTTTCAAGAGGAAGCCAAAGATCCTTCCAACTAACCCAATGAATCTTCTTTTTTTCCTCCACACCTCCCCACAAAAAATTGCTTTGGATTTTAATGAATTATTTAACCACTTTCCCCGGCATCTTATAAATAAAATATGGTAAAAATAGTAAGAGAGCATAAAATGGACTTCAAGAGAGTTATCATACCTCCTAAATTGAGGAAATGATTTTTCCACCCCGATAACCGCTTCTTCATTTTCAACAAGAGAGGATTCCAAGATGAAGCCTTCCTCGAATTAAATCCAATAGGAATACCAAGAAAAATTGAGTTACTATCTTCCACCTTACAAGAAAGAGCAAAAGAAGCTGACTCCATAAAATTGGTATTTATGTTAATACCAATTAGCTTACTTTTATGATAGTGATACCAAGATCCGATACAAGCTCAAAAGCTTTCAAAACCGTCTTAATAGCCCACACATGCCTACAAGTTCCTTCTCCCACCAATAAAGTGTCATTCGTAAATTGAAGAATATCCACCGCACACTTTCTTTCAATCACAAAACTACCAAACTCACCAATCTCACAAGACTTTTTACCAACCCCGACAAACCTTCCACTACCAAAACAAAAAGAAAAGGCGAAAGAGGATCACCTTGTCTTAAACCTTTTTCAACAACAAATTCCTTCGTAGGGCTCCCATTAACTAGAACCGCCATCTTACTTTGAAAGACGAATAATTCCATCCATTTTCTCCATAAAGATATGAACCCCATTTTTTACAACAAAAACCTTAAAAAGTTCCGACTAACCTTATTGTACGCCTTTTCAAAATCCACTTTAAAAAGAAGACAATTTCTACCCTTCTTCTTAGCATAATCAACCAATTCATTAGCCACCAAAACTCCATCAAGGAATTGTCTCCCCGACACGAAGGCACTTTGGCACGGATAAATAATGGAGTTAAGGACTCGTTTCAATCGACCGCCAAAATTTTGGCAATGACTTTGTAAAGACAACCTACCAAGCAAATGGGTCATTAAACATCCAAAGAAATCGGGTTAGGAGACTTAGGAACCAATGTTAAGAAAGAATAGGTGATCGCCTTAGAAAGTATGTTACCCTCATGGGAGCTATTGCAAAACCGGATAAAATCATCTTTAAGAAAGAACCAACATTTCTTGATAAAGAGAAAAGATAAACCATACAGACCCGGACTTTTGGAACCACCACACCACCAAATGGCATCTTTAATCTCCTCCTCTCTAAAGGGACTTTCAAGAGCCAGATTCTCCTCCTCGCTACTGCTTTTAAAATGGATCCCCTCCAATAAAAGCCTCTCCATCTCCGGTTCCACAAATTTATTTGAAAAATGACTTCAAACTTCCTCTTTAACCTCCAACACCGACTTCACGATCCCTCTAGAATTATTTTAGACTCACAATAAATATCTTATTTTTTCATATAATAAAGGTTATAAAAATTTATTTTCTCAACAAATGTTTTGAAAATATTGATGCATTTTTCATCTTGGATGCTAAAAGATACCAAATGAAATTTGATTGGAAAAAATTTTGATTTGAAAGCAATCATAAGTTAGTACATTTAGCATGTCAATTCATTTTCTTTATGTAAATATTATATATAAAGAATGGCCCACGTTCCGTACAGGTACTTTGTTCATGGCTAATGGTCTTAATTAAAGTATTAAACCTTTTTCTCTGTTCAATTGATTGCACGTGATTATATATTAACATATACTTTGGTGGAATTGGACTTTATGTTATGTCTGAATATGACACTAAATTCCTTTCATAAACAAAATATATATTCTTGTATCAATAAAGTGGTAGTTTTTTTTTTTTAATTATTTGATCGAGAACTGATCGATGCCAATGAAAATTATATAAAATAAAAAAATATCAATTTCTTAAATGAATCTCGATTATCATGAAAGATTAATTTTTATAGCTGCAAAGAAGTGTGTTTTCTTTTTTAAATATATGAGGCGAAACAACATTCATTTTAATCATGGAAAAAATACTAAAAAAAATGTAATATATAGAGTAGGGTTGGACTATTGGTTATTTTCTATTGGTTTTAGATCTAAAACTTAAATTCTGGGGCAAAACAACATTCATTTTAATCATAGAAAAAGTATTGAAAAAAGATATAATATATAGAATAAGTTTGGACTATTGATTGATTTCAGATCTAAAACTTAAATTCTGAGGCAAAACAAGATTCATTTTAATCATGAAAAAAGTATTGAAAAAAGATGTAATATATAGAGTAAGGTTGGACTATCGATCATTTTCGATTGGTTTCAGAATCTAAAACTTAAATTCTGGGACAAAACAACATTCATTTTAATCATGGAAAAAGTATTGAAAAAGATGTAATATATAGAGTAAGGTTGGACTATCGATCATTTTCGATTGGTTTTAGATCTAAAACTTAAATTCTGAGGCAAAACAACATTCATTTTAATCATAGAAAAAATATTGGAAAAAAAATGTAATATATAGAGTAAGGTTGGACTATCGCATTTTTTATTGGTTTCAGATCTAAAACTTAAATTCTGGGGCGAAACAATATTCATTTTAATCATGAAAAAAGTATTGAAAAAAGATGTAATATAGAGAGTAAGGTTTGACTATCGATCATTTTCGATTGGTTTCAAATCTAAAACTTAAATTTTGGAGCAAAACAACATTCATTTTAATCATGGAAAAAGTATTAAAAAAAGATTTAATATATAGAGTAAGGCTGGACTATCGATCATTTTCTATTGGTTTCAGATCTAAAACTTAAATTCAACTGAAGTTATATTTTTATTTTTATTGTCCAATTTTGATCGATAAAATTTTGGTTCGATTAAATTGATTTGATGAATAAATCAAATCTATTTAATATATTTATTAAAGTAAACATATAAAATTTAAAAATATTCATTTTTTATTTTTTTTTATTTTAATAAATAATATTCTAAATTTCATTTTTAAGAGTATATTATAAAAATGATAATAATCTCATTAAAAATAAGTCAGTCGTAATAAAAATAAATAAAATAAATACTAATTAAATTCGGTCGGTTAAGAATTTTGACAAATCTAATATAATTATCTGAATACGGTCGAAATAATTTTATACTATCTAAATTAAACAACTGAATCAATATAATATCATATTCGTTCCGATCTATTTACACATAAAATATAATTGATTAGTCGGTTTCAATCAAACTCTTTGAACTAGAGGGAGTTCAGGACTATTACTCCTTTCTAAGATGGATTGAAATTTAAAAATGATGGTTTCACACTCCCTCAAGTATATACTAGTTTGATATGAAGTGACAAAATTTACATGATTGAATCACAATCACTTGATTCTCACACACACACACATAGACAATATAGCGTAGCATAATTATAAGGATAGGACAGGACATCTTTTTGGGTGCTATAAAAGCCCTCCCACACTTTCATTTCAAAATCATGTTACATATCAATTCCAACTCTCTACTATTGCAGTCCTTTATTCTTTCCTTGTGTCTCCCTTCATCTTCTTCTTCTTCTAATCATATTCATATCATCATCATGGACAGAAACAATTCTCGCAGACAGGTTGCTGCAATGAAACAGTCACTGTTTGATCAGGTATTTATAATAGTACAATGTTATTATTAATTTATTATACTCTTCATTCATATTCATGGCTAGTTAGTTACATAATAAGTAATGAAATATATGCAGGGACTTCTTGATGAACAATTTATTCAACTTGAAGAATTGCAAGATGATGCTAATCCTAATTTTGTTGAGGAAATTGTCACTCTTTACTACCGCGATTCATCTAGGCTTATCTCTAACTTAGAACAGACACTGTAAGTTTACTATTCTAATTCCATCATGATTTGTATAATTAATTTTTGTGAGAAATTTTAATCTAAATTATTGCAGGGAGAGGAATCCATTGGATTTCAACAAACTGGACACAATCATGCATCAGTTTAAAGGAAGCAGCTCAAGGTATATATATATAGTTACATAAAGGTGTAAACTATGTTACTTGATTGAGCAATGATTTAAATAAATAATGATTTGCAGCATCGGGGCGAAAAAGGTGAAAGCAGAATCGAGTCTAATAAGAGAATATTGCAGAACAGGAAATGCAGAAGGGTAATGTTGGTTCATTCAATGGCATTTATTCATGGAATATGATTGAATGTTAACAATTGTTGTTGTATTATATCAATTCAGGTGTAGAAAGAGCTATCAACAAATGAAGAAAGAATATGTAGCATTGAGAAAGAAACTTGAAAATTATTTTCAACTAGCCAGGCAAGCTGGTCCTATTGAAAGAGCATGTCGCCCAAAGTAAAAAAGACCTTTATAGAAATATACATGATATATTCAAGGCATGGAAATGTAAATTGGTGAATTTTGTAGAACAAAACATGTTAAGTATTCACCAATAATATATATATGAGGTCTATTTTCTATGTTTTGTTTAAATCAAATCAAAAGTGTTGCTATAGGAATCCTGCTATGGAGCTTTATAGAGTTCATACTATCACTATACAAAGGAGATTATGTATGGCAGTCATCAAAACCGTTCTCTTTCTTTCTCTTTTTTTGTTGGACAAAATTGCGGCAGTTGCAAGTCTTACTGTGCTATTTGGGGTCTTCATTTTTTTTTCAACAATTATTATTATTTGTCTTTAAAATCATCTCTAAAATATCATTTTACTAATAGCATAATAGCAATTTGTTAATAATTAATTATTCTCCTACACGATTCTTGGGATTAATATATTTACAACTGCATATAGAGGATATTCAATTCGGTAAAAAAAAAATTATTAATAATTAATTAATAATATTATATTTATATCATTCTCAAATTCTTTTATCCCGGACTTCTATTCCTCTTATCCCTAAAGTTTAATAATATATTAAATCTATAATATAAATAAATAAATAAAAATAAAATAATAATGTGAAAAAAGAGTAAGTTTGATGATGTTCCCACTACGTTGCAGTGTTGTCAAACAGGGTTTGTTGTGATTTACAATCACTGAATTGAATTGCTGATAATATAATTTTGGTAAGAGATTCGAACCCACCGAATCACACATTTCAATCATGAAAAGCTATGTTTCATTTTGGCATACATGTTTAACAACACCGGAAGTAACTCGTATTTCAAATGTGCATGGTTAATTATTATATGTATATGACTCAGGAAGTAACTCAATATCACTTGTAACATTATTTTGACTTTTTTTATCATTGCAATAGATGTGATGATATGGTTTATCAAAATAAATAAATAAAAATGGTCTATCATGCCATCTTTAGAGGTTTTGTTAATTACCATTGTTTTCCAACTTAGCGACACATTATTTTAGCATTATAAATTAGTTTAATTTTTAATAACCCTAATCCAAATTTAATTTCACTCATTTACCCCATATTCATCCACACCTACAATCATACAAAATGTTTCAAGACAGTTAACATATTTCATAGTTGTTTTTAAAAAAAAAAATCGACTCAACTAATTGCTACAAATGCATACCAATAAAACTTACAACCTTCGATATTTACAACAAATACTATCAATAATAATTGACTCAACAAGTGCAAAATTTAAGTTAAAAAAAAAAACTTTGGGTGAAAGAATCTCTAATAAACAATGCTCTCCAGTTTAAAAGTTCATAACTGAAGACTCCTGGATGATGCAATAGACGCCCTGTCAAATGGTCGTGCAAATATGAGTAGAAGAAGCAAAAGTAACAGTAACTACAACAGATAGAATTGTAAGGATTCCTAAAAAATATGAAGTACTAACCATGCTTGCCGACATTTGACAGCTTCATTGCGAACAGATCTCTTTGTATCATCAAGACACTTCGGTATTGCCCGTAGAACCTGACATTCAACATGAATAGTATGAAGAATAACAAATAGGCATTCAAAGTCAAATGTTTCCAAAAAATAAAAATAAATAAATCATGTAAGAGATTGAATGCAACTAAAGCCTTGACAAACCTGTGTTCTCAACGGATAAATACGCACATGGGGAAGCTCAGATAATGCAACAAGACATTGAATAGCTGTCTCCCGAACAAGCTGCACAAGGGGAAAAGAAGATATTCATCATTAACATCATTGTTAATTTTGATCGATTTAAATAATTAAGATTGCAATAAAGTTATGAGGGGTCTAAAGGTTATGGCAGGAACTCTTTAGCACAGAACCATCAAGTATTAAATTAGTTTGAGAAACACGAGCGCTTTGAAGCAGCTTGTTTTTTAACTGAGACATGAGTTTTTGTAGTATCTAAGTTACAACCAGAAATAAATAACCACGAGTTCAGGCATGTCTTGCTGGTAAAACGTTGAAGAGGCAGTGAAGTTGTTCATAACACAACTAAAGTCGGCATTTTTTAGCAGTAAGTAAATTATACAAGGAAATCTGATACCGTCTTATGAGGGTAGTCCACAAGCTTAATTAGACCATTGATGATAATATGGGCATTCTCAATGACAGCTTCTTGTCCTGCATGCATGAAAATAGTTTTATGTAAGACAGCATTTGAAGGCCATTCTTTCTACTTGCCAAAGATTACATGATTGTCATCATCTTCATCCCAACACAATTATGACTAGCATGCTAATACTTTGTGGAAACATGAGCCGAAGCTACATAAAGTATCAAGTGTACCGGCAAGTAACACATTAGTATTTGCAAATAACAATCTTGCACCAAAATCTAGCAACAGGTGCAATGGCAAATGATTGTGAGATTCCATACTAACATTGAAACTGATCCTTCTCATGACCCAGTTTCTTTTTCTTTCCCACAGGGAAACCATAAAAAGAAAATGAAAAGGTAAAACAAATTGAATCACAGTATGAGAACCTAAAATTCACACTAAAACCATGCCTTGAAAATCAGATAAGTTAAATACTACAGCCATTGTAATTACCATTTTTCTCTGTCAACATCCCAGATAAAACTAGCAACAGACCATACAAGATATCTTTATCTTGGATATCTTCTGTCAACATAGACAAGCAATCAAGAAGAATTGGTATGAGCTGCAAAATTTACAAGGGAACAAAAAATTTCATTAGATGAAAGATAAACGTAAGATAAGTAATTACTGATAGATAAAATTTTGGAAACTAACCTTTTTAGCTTCATTCAGTATAACAATCAGTGGAGTGTCAGATATGACATGTGCAAAGGCTCGTAACAGTAAAGATCTGAAATTGTAGAAATGGCAGTTTAGATATTTGTGAGGGCGAAGGAAGACAATATATAGCACAACTCCAAGTTAAAATAGATGTTACAACTCATTGGCAACTTAGTACTATTGCATTGTTTGTGTATACGGCGACTTAAGACAATGGACACAGATTAGTTATTACGGTTAAAAAGGTATCAAATGCCATTGAGAGGGAAAATAGTTTGAGTTTTAGAGTGCGCAGTACATCTACCTGGACAATGAAGAATCAGATCTTGCGATCAAGTGCAGAAAGATTGGCATCATGTAAGAGAAAAACTTTTGCTTATATAGAGGCCGTATTGTGGCATGAAATTTTCTGTTCAAACAAACTTCAGCATCACTCATAAGAACATGAAAAGCATCCGCAGCACATTTCCTTGCCAAAGGATCCCATTTCTGCTCTTCAGTATTTCCATGTGAACCTTCAATTAAAGGCAAAGAACTCTTTCTGTCTGATACTAAGCACTCTGTAAATATTCTAGTGATGTCTTTGATCTTTTCGTGACCACGCAGTAGCAAACCTTTTCCAATCCATGAGAGCCCACAAATGGCACTGGTTTGAAGCAATCTATCATTTGCTATGCCCAGGCAAAAATCAGTAAGAACCATTTCACTCCCATTACTTGATCCATTACATCTCTGCAACATATTAGTACTAGAAAACTGTATTTTCGTGTTGAATATAATATCAAGTGCTTCTTCCAAGGTAAATTCACCAGATTTCTCTGTATAATTGGATTTTGAAATGAGTTTGTTGACTATAGAACCCAAAGCCTGTGCAACTGGAACGAAATCCCTGTAGAGGGTTATTATAAAAAGATGCAAAAGCCCTCTAATATTTGGAATTTGTGTTTTAGGACGGAGTGCAATAATTACTGATGTAAATAATAAAAGTATCCCTTCATCCCTAGGGGAAATGTCATATTTTCCAAAAGTTAATGGCAATCTTTCTACATCATTAAGCTGAAAGTTGGAATGTGACAATAGTATACTGTAAGCTTTCTGAATTATAACATCTTGACTCTCTACAGAGCAACACCCGACAGAAACCTTCATCGCAGTCATCATTGCATCAAGAAGACCCTGCAGTACAAGCAGGAAAAATCAATATTACAACTTAACTGTTTATTTAGTTGTGTTTAAATAATAATTGGTACTGGATTTTCACTATATTCATGAAATAATTAGAGAACATTAATACACAAATATCAGTTAGATTTACTTTTTCCTCAAAAGGAGAATTAAAATCCAAGCAATTTCCTGCTTGGCTCCAAATCTCCAATACAAATTGCACTACAAACTTTTCTGCACCCCCATTTTCATGGATCCTGCCCAAATTCAATTCAAAATATCAGATACATCGGTAATTTTGTTGTGAATTGCATTATATTGTGAACAGTTGATAAACTGAAAGCACTCTTAGTCAATTGCTTATTTTGAATACAGAATATCATCTATTATTATATCATGGTAAAGGAAACTGATATAATCACAACAAAGTGAAAATAATATGTAAACCCTGAAGAGCTGAATACCATGGAAGTAGCTTGCAAGAATAGCACTCCAAAAGCTGAACAGCAGTTTCAAAAGACTTTAAACTTTTATGGACCTAGATGAACAAATACCAGAAAGTTACAATAATATCCAAATAAGTAGAGACGCAATATTAATAAAGAAAAAAAGTAGGCAGTGACTAAATAAGCCCGAGAACTTTCTAAAAGTGAGATGACTTATTGCATGAAGCCTGAACACTGCAAATAGGATAATGAAATTATTATAGTACATACATAGACCTCGGATAGATTGGCAAATATAGCTCCTTCCAGCCCTTGAAGAATTGTAAGCATATTTTTCATGCCAGTCGTGCCTATACTAGATAATGCTTCTACTTTGAGTGAAAAAGGCAGAGACATATCATCAAGCGATAGCAGTTCCATAATTTTGTTTACAACAAAATTCCTGTAGCTCATAGCTTTTTCAGACTCACTGAAGTTTTGAACAAATGAGCCAATATGAGATAATGCTTTCAATGTGGTATTCCATAGTACTGTTTTGTCAAAATCCTCTATGATAATTGACATGAATTTCTTCAAAATATTCTCAAATGTGGATTTCGGTATTGGGAAAACATCTAAATGAAACATTGCCAGAATCAGCAAACCCTTCACTGTATATCAGCATCAAAAGAAAAAAAGAATCAGAAATGTGAAGATATAATAAAGTCACAAGGCAGTGAATCAAACAGATTTGATGATTTATTTGCAAATGAGACTGGACGGGATAAAAAAATTGTTCCAGGTTTGATGTTAAAAATCAGAAGACAACAATCCTATAATGAAGTACAGGACAAACTCTAAATTTTATCAACAAACCAGAGACTTTTGTTTCTCTCTCCTCCCTCACTCCAAAGGTTATAGCAAACATACCAGTAGCAACTACAGAAATGTAACGAACAAGATACTCTAATTTGGAAGTTCCTCGGGAACCATCAATGAATAGATACCCCTAAACCAAAGACTGGGAAATTGGTAAAAAATTAATCAGATTTCTGAAGTATTCTTTATGCAACCTAATTGCAACTTATTCGTTCTGACTGCAGTATGTCAACAGCATACAGCAAATAAGAATTAAGTCAAACAGAAAACAGGTAATAATTAATACGGCCAGGGCATGATAAATTATAGAAGGGCAGGCACTTCAGCGGATGGGGCTGCTTTGGATGGAAACAAGTGAAATATGCACCTGACATGTTACTAAAACGCTACATGCTGTTCTCTTCAGCCAAAGGAAGAATGGCATGTCTATATGCATGACATGACAGATCTGGAATCTAGAATAAAATATAGAAAAAGAAACTGTGTTTAGTGACAAGAAATCTCTGTCACACCACAAGTATTTGACATATTGATTTGAGAAAAATGAATTATACGAAAACAAAACAAAACAAAAAAAGAAGCCTAGGGCCTGATTGATTTGAGAAAACATTTTCCTTTTGCATTTCATGCTTTCATTTTTGGTAGCAAAATTGTCACCTTGTACTCACCATTTCATGCACAAATCATTTTAAAACAAGAAATAGAGTGAAAGAAAAAAAAAGAGTGTCAGTTTAGTAATGAAAAGTGAAACAATAAATGAAAATAGAAAATGTTTGATCAAACCAAACAGACGCTAGGATTCTTTTGGTGTTTTTGTGTTGTCTCCCTTTTCCAATACATGACTCATTATATCAGAGTCTTCTCCTAGACAAACTCAGGAAAATCCAAAGATACGTTTAAGATCAACTCTTTTGTAGAGACTTCTAAATCTAAAAAACGATGCAGATCCAATCCAAGATCACCTTTTTCGCTCGGTGTTGTGTTCTAGCTCAGAAAGACAAAAACAGAAGCCCGCTTATATTTGCAATGTAAGTGTAGCTACTTTTTGTTGGAATAGTGAGTTATCAGATTTTGGGGAACACTAACACTGTCATAGAGTTTTCACCTTGGGAGTATTTTCTTATGAATGACATATTTTAAACTTTTTGACAGTAATAAGGAGGTCTTAACTCATCAACTATTAATGTTGTTCAGTTTATCGTATAAAAGAGGAAAGACCCTTTCTTCAAAGTTCACTTTGTCCTTAGATTTGCCATGGTAAAAGAATGTGATTAGGTTTCTCTTTGGTCCTCATCTCTAAGTAGTTTCAAGGATATTTCTATTAATGATAAGTAGATTGGAATCCTGCAAGTAGATTGGAAATCTCTAAGTAGTTTCAAGGATATTTCTATTAATGATAAGGATATTTCATTTTGTAGCCACTTTGCCTTGCGGTTTCCTTTTTCTCATTACTCTATCAGACGGATTTTCCCCAAAAGTGCTATCCTCCCAATCTTATAAAAAAAAATCATCTTTTTATCAAAATAAATATTTTCGTCACGAGTTCATGATACCATTATTTAAGAGTGCCACTTAACAAACTAAACTAAAATTCTGAAAAAGAAACAAAGACAGCGTATGTAGATGAAAATGTTAAACTAAATAAATAAAAGAGCAATCACCTCCAATGTATATATCAAGATCAGGGGGACATCTGTCAGCACTTACAGCTAAGACTGAACCAAAGGCATTAAATAGCCCATCTGAGAAACTATGAAGTATGGTACAATATGTCCCATGTTTTTCCCCAGACAAAGTAACTAATTCCCTGCATCCTGCAAGTAGTTCTATACAGAGATAGAGGAATCCGAAGTTAACACTTTGTGAGGCAAAAATACCACCATTTTGCAAGCCATTGGTGTTACTAGCGGAAAATCCCAAATTATCCATCATTCTTGAGAAAAGACTTTGAAACATGGCATTGCAAGAAGGAATGGAAGTCTTGGCAGAAATATAGAGAATGCGACCAATAGCATGTAGTTTCGTCTTTTCTTGTACAGAAATAGTGTCGTACATCTCATAAGAGGAAATGTTATTGATAATAAAGTTGACATCCTCATCATCAATTATCAAGCTAATGAACTGACTGCTATTTTGCACAATAAGCTCTTGAAGGAGGGACAGAGCTTCAATTACAACTTCATTCTTTGGAAAGTCAATACCATCTATGGGTGCTAGAGTAAAAGACAAATCTGGCTCACCCAAGTAAATATTTATGGTGTCTTTTAATGAAGACCAAATAGCCTTAGCATATTTTGCAATTCTCTCAGATCCATACTTGGCGGAGCAAGCTCTAAGATATTGTAAGGAATCAACCTGAATGCATAGAAAATCAACATATGAGAAACTATAAATGGTTAAGTTTTTTTTTATTAAAATAAAGTATGATGGTAATTATGCAAATATTTAGAATGAGATGTATAATTAGAGTATAATAACACTGACCTTTGCTGAAAGTAATGAAGAAGAAAGTTTCTCAAGAAGCAGAGGAATAACAAATGGTTCAAAAACTGGTGTAGAAGAGAATGCATGCTGCAGAAAATAAAAATAATTTGCTCATTATGAAATAAAACATAACTAGAAAAACATATACTCAATTTCTAATATGTAAAATATATGATAATGTATCAGATTTCAATTGCATTTGAGATATATAGAATATGCTCTTCCATTTACGGATGATATTGCGTTGCATGCCGTGAATCCCCTGCACACACAACACACATGTATGTATATTTACATTTTGCTTCCTTTATTAGGTAAAGGAAATAGGATAGGAGGACAATGAATCGGCCTAAAAAGGACAACAATAAACAACAAATTTCCTCAAGACAACCACATCGATCTAATATATATGTATATGTCACTCCTAAATCTAGGTGATGCAAAAGACCACTAATAAATGCAAATGTCACTTCTAAACCAATGTACCTTTAAATCAACGAAACACCCATTGCTACTGATATTTGAAAATCCCAGAGTACTCGCTACCACACCATATGAAACAAGTGTAGCAGCTTCTAACTTACACTATACATAACTTCTACATACAAAAACCTAGGTATAAAAGCTTGGCTTATCAGTGGTACTGGACATTTCCAGATAATGAAGAGAGCATTTGCATGCTACTCGGTATTGCTCAGTTCTCCCTGCCTATCTTCCACAAAAACACAGAAAATGGAATCCAAGCATTGAAGTTCCATCATGGAAAAGCACTTCAAATGAGAAAGCAGGAACAAAGATCAAGTTCTATTCTCAAGAAAGCAACATAACTGTATATGGATTTTGGTAATTAATCAAAACTCTTATGCAAAACTACCCCAGCAGTCCTTTAAGTTTGATCCTTTTCCCGAACGGGTCTTTAATGTTGCATTATGTCTGCATTACCGTCTTCTTAACATGTCTCGTTAAAAATAAGCACGAGTGACATTTTAATATTCACAGACATATCATGTTTGTCAATTTCCTTTATCCCTTCACTTCTTCATTGTTAAATCTAAACTCCCAATTCTAAAAACCTTGGAACCAGAGTACCTAATTTTTTTCGAACCCAAAGCAGTGAGTCATTTAACTCCATTGTGAGCCGTGATGAATGGACACAGGACACCTGAACATAGTTTATCTCTAGTTGTGGAACACATGTTGTGGTTCACACGGTCACAAAATGTAACATAAAGATCAACAATGCAATAGGAGCATAACTTCAAGGTTGATGGTGCAAACAACATGTAACATAAAGGACCGACTCCAGAAAATAAAATTAAAGGATGAAGAATTATTTAATCATTATTAACCTCAATGCTATTTGATTTTATATTATTGTATTTTATTTTAATCCCTTAAGTTACTCCTTAATTTGTGCAGTATATGTACTCTCCTATAAAAGGAGCACTTTTGCTTTGGAATAAACATGCTCAGAAATTAGAGTACTTTCTACAAAGGACCAATATGGAAGGAAAAAAAGTTAAACTTAAAGAACCGCAAGCCCCCATTTTGCCAATCTCTTTAATAAAATGCATTCAACTTGAATCCCAGCAATTTTCACCGACATTATTTGTGTTAAATAAAGTAAGGAAGAACAAAGAAAATAATAAAAATGTTCTGCTCTAACCTTCAACTTCATATCCAAAAATTAGTCAAAATGAAAACTGAATAACATGGTTTAAGATTTCAGAGATTCTCATTAATGATTGAAAGACTAATTACAAGAAAGTACAATGACTGTAAGCACCGTAAAGTCTGGACAAAAGTTGCACGTACCATCAGAGTCCTTGACAGGTCATCTCTTTGCACATGAGTTTCCCCACCGATTGGCTGGTAAAGAAACAAAGATTGCAAATAAATAGCAGAGTGAGAATAGATATTTTGGAGAAAACTTCACATCTTTCAGTCTTCCAGCATTGGTAGTCAATATATAATGACATAGCCACATAGGTGAAAAACAGGTTAGATGCATTATACAAACCAAATTGCTAGTGTGTGGCTCCTATATGGTCATTGACTAAGTGATGTATAGCAATCAGAATGCATAAATGGAAGATGTTGAATTGAGAAATATATGTGAAAAGTTAAGCTTACATGTGTAAAGTGAATGGGAAAGTAAGGTTCTAAAATATCAAAAATATCTTTAGCAAAGGTTTCTAGTAGACCAGATGGATCGGGATATATATGTGCCAAAGACTCGACAATATGAAAAGCAAGCATTAAACATTCTGGATCCTTTTCTGTATCTACGGCTTCACAAATTCCATAAACAAGGTCCTCCTCCTACAAGACAGTCAAGAACATGTGTTACAAGAATACTGAAAAATAAATGAGCCCACCGGTGTCACGAGAGAGCCATAAGCAGAAAACTTAACATGGACAATATACACGGTATGTAATAATTATATCCATGGTGACAAAACATGAGATGCAGCAGCACTAATGAATCGGCTGTACTACGACCAGTCCAACTTATATTTGCTTCATAATCATAACTATGCTCTCTTCAGTTAAAGCCATACAGAGGAACTGATTGATTGTAAGTTGTATATACAAGAGGAAGCAGAAGGGAAAAGGGAATGGCGTGTTAAAACAAAACAGATCTGAAGATTTTTCGTAGTCATATATTTCCTTTTTTACTTTATTCATTAGAAGTTTAGGGAAGCAGGGACTACCAATGAAGAAACCGCATCGGCGTGATGTTCTAGCAGGTAATCAATTAGTTCAAAGCATAGCTGCAGTATTTAAACAGAGAAATTGAAGGTCAGATGTTTAGTGAATATAGCTTACAGATGTTAGCAATAAGGACCAATCAACTTTAAGACTGATTAATTAAGAAAATTAAATCAATGTATAATAACTTCAAATGTTAATTGTTATTTGAATGAGAGGACTTTTCCTCGATGTATTTTCTAAATTACAGAAGCAGAATCAAATTTATTTTCCTTTTTGCAACTTAAATAATTTACCTTTCTGTCATACTGCCCTAAAGATTGAACTTGCAAGCGTAGTAAAAAAGAATGGGCAATAGCTTTGGCATCACTACCAGTTACCATACCCACAACACTTTTCCTCCTTATCAGTGCCAAGCAACCCACAAGTGCACCTCGTACTGCTTGCCAATCTGCCTGATTATAAATAATATTATATAGTTTGATCTTAGAAAATATCATGGGAAAAGTATACATCATTAAATAGGTTATAGAACATCAATCACAACACTTCATGAATTCAAAATGAACAGCCATCCATAATCCAGGTTAATCAACAATGCTCAAGGTTTAATAAGCACAAGAATTTCATAAATATCAAAACATCAGACAATTAAGAAAGCTACCAGACTTAATTTAACGCAGGAGAGCTTCAGTAAATTTTTTCAGAATAATAATAAATTATAAATGGACTAGTTTAAGGGTTGAGTCTCATCTCACAATACAGACTCAGTACGGTATGTGTATGGAAGGGTCGTAGTAAATACAACACAAAAAAGGATCCAGAATGGATTCAACTCAATTTCAAATTTCAATCCAGCCAAACATTGGAACATGAATGCAATCTATGTGGTATGGATTATGGAAATATAGAGGGAAAAGGAATTGCGAGAAAAAACGCAGGGGATAATAAAACCATCGACAGAAACCAACTAGAACAAAAAAATTAAGAAAAATTCTCCAAACAAGAACTTAGAAAACTAAGCCATGTAGCAAAATAAATATTTATACTGACCATTCTTTCCTTGAAGAACTCAACCAAGCTGTGTATGGTTTCACTATTAAGATATTTTGAGTGAATACGAGTAAGCACCTCTGCCAGAAGAAGAATTCCTGAAGAATATTTTCACGTAGCCATTCACTAATAAGAACATAATCCAAAGCAAAATATATACTATTAAATATTTACATCCATGCACACACAAATACACATGTGAAAGGTATTCTTATGATATCTCTATGCCCATATAGATATTAGATAGCAGAGTCGTCAATAGCAGCACTATCCCGCTATAGCGGAGCGGAGGCCAGCCGCCTGCTATGGGAAGAGCCTTAGCGGGGCAGAACACTATAGCGGGTAAATAACAGGTAGCAAGGTCGGAGCGGTTCCCGCCCCGGAGCGGTTTCTGTCCCACTATCATTTTCTCCTCTGAAAAATCGAAATTACCCCTTAAATTTTAAATGTCTTAGGGTAATTTTGAGTTTTTCAATCAAATTTGAGTGAAATTCAACCCTAACCTTCCTTCACGGAAGTTTGTGCACTTCACTCGTTCCAAAGAAAAAATCACAAGTTCCTCTCTCTGCACTTCGTTCTTCGCTTGGCACTTCATATGTTTATAGTTATTATTCATGTGATTTGTCTAAATTTTGATCAAATAAAGGCCATCATCACGCTATACACTATCCCGCTATCTCATTTTTGGGGTCGGCCGTTCCGCACCGCTATCCGGAATTTGACTACTCAGTTAGATAGTACAGACATTTTTACAAGTACATATAAATTGTTAACTTGTACAAAACTTTAGCATACAAATCTAAAGTGAATTCAATCGAATGCTATTTCAGTAGCCTGATGAGTTCGAATAAAAAAAAACCCTACATACATGTATATCATTCACAACAACAACTTTTGTTTTGCTACCTCATTCATGATCAGACAGAGATTGTTATATGCAATAAAAGTTTGCAAAATAAACAAAAGGTACCTCTTGACCGAATAACTGCATCTGTTGAAGTCAAATACATATCCAACCCTATAACCTAAAGTTTACAAACAGTAACAAAAAAATCAAATCAATAAATTAAAAACATAAACTAAGCAAGCATGAATGAAAAAATGGAGGTAAATATTTTTTTTTTAGAAATTTGAGACACATACAAGTGCTTCTAGAGTTAAAGCATTGGTATTTATCAATAATCCAATTGAGTCCAAGCTTGCAGCCTGCAGGGCACAAGCATTATTAGCAGAGAAACGGTTAAATTGAAGTATCCATGGACGAATGGGGGAGTGGGAGTGAACCTGCTGAGCTGGTGTGGTAGAAGAGGCAACGTAGGAATCTATGTGACGAGTCAATTGAGTGGTTTCCGCCATTGGTGATGATTGAAAGAGAATTGAAGGTTTTAGAATTCACAGTTTCGGGGAATAGAGAGTTGAGTATTTTAGGGTTTAAGGATATTCGTAACTGCAGTGTATTGTGTGTGTTTGGATTGAAATGAAGTGAAAGGAAATAGAGTAGAAAGACAAAATGCGAGGAAAGTAATATAAACAATATATATATGGACTACCGGGCTTGTTAATAGGTTATCCGATCTTAAATGGACTACCTGACCCCCAAAGCTTGAGAAAGACAAGAAGCCTAAGATGAACTTCACCAAAGTCAAGAAGGGACTCGTGGCAACTTGAGACGACTCTGATTCTGAAAAAGAAGATTCAGATGAAGAACAGGAAAATGTTGCATTAGTGGGAACAACAATCAACGCTGAAGTCTCTGAAGAACCAGAAGACAAAATGTTATCAGAACTAGAATCAAATTCAGACTCTGACTGTAAAGAGATATTGTCTAAACTTTCTCGTTGTGAATTAGAATTATGTCTTTCAGAAATGCTGGAAAGATATCAGAAACTTCAAAGTAAATAAAAGGACATTAAACAAATTCATGTAATTACTTCTGAAGTTAAAGATAAGCTTGAACAGAATAATTCTTCTTTGAATGAAACTAATTTTTCTTTAAAAAATGTTAACTGCGCTTTGAAAAGCAAAATTTATATACTTGAAAAAGAATTAGTCTATAATATCTCTGATATTGATTGTATCAACAAATATGATACAGCATTCTAACACTTTCTGGCTAAAAGCATAAATAGAAGTAAATTAGCTTCTATAATCATGGAGTTAGAAGAAATGGCAAGAAGTGTTTGGGTTGTACAGAAACACCTAAAATTGACGAAAGTCAACCTATAAAACCAAAACCTCTTTATGAGCATTTTGTGCCTTCTAGTACTAGGCTTGATTGTTCTGAGCTTGTGCAAGCACCTTGACATACACATAAATTTGAACTTAAACCAAAGTATCATGCACGGATTCCACTTGATTATCCTACTGCACATAACCCCAAAGTTGTGGAAAAAAATCTGGGAGAACTAACAAAATATGACCCAGAAAATGGGTACCTAAAGATAAGATAATTTAAGTTACAGATATCCTTAGTAGCTCAGTTGAAACACCAATCATGGTATATGGATAGTGGTTGCTCGTGACACGTGATGGGAAGAAGGCATAAGTTCCAATGTTTGGAACTTAAGTCTGGAGACTTCGTTGGTTTCGGAGGAAACCAAAAAGGGTAGGATCATTGGCTCTAGAATTGTAGGTAGTGGTGAACTTCCTTTTATTACTAATGTTCTTCTGATATATGGTTTAATGCATAACTTATTGTCAATTATCCAACTTAGTGACAATGGTTATTACATTATTTTCAATCAAATATCTTATAAGGCTATTAGTTAGAAGGATGACTCGGTCCTTTTTAAAGGAAAGAGGAAAAACAACATTTACAAAATAAGACTTTCTAATCTTAAGGACCAAAATGTTAAATGCGTAATGTCTGTAAATGATGAGCAATGGGTATAGCATAGACGTTTGGGTTATATTAGCATGAGAAAGATTTCTCAGCTAAATAAGCTTAAATTAGTCAGAGGCTTACCAAATATGAAGTATTCTTCAGATGCTCTTTGTGAAGCATGTCAGAAAGGAAAATTTTCAAAAACTTCTTTTAAATCAAAGAATGTTGTTTCTACCTCTAGACCATTAGAACTTTTTGCACATTGATCTTTTTGGTCCAGTAAAACTGCATTAATCAATGGTAAGAAGTATGGATTAGTCATTGTAGATGACTATAGTTGATGGACATAAGTAAAATTCTTAAGACACGAGGATGAGTCACATTATGTGTTCTCTACCTTTTGCTCACAAGTGAAAACATAGAAAGATTGCAAAATTATCAGAGTCAGAAGCGATCATGGTGACGAGTTTGAGAGCAAATACTTTGAGAATCTTTTTGATTCCCAAGGCATTTCTCATGATTTCTCTTGTCCCATAACTCCACAACCGAATAGAGTGGTGGAAAGGAAGAATAGAACTTTGCAAGAAATGGCTTGTATCATGATCCAAGAAACTGACATGGCTAAGCACTTCTGGGCAAAGACAGTAAACATATCATGTTATATTCAGAACAGGATCTCTATCAGACTTATTCTGTATAAGACCCCCTATGAATTGTGGAAGAATAAGAAACCTCACATTTCTTACTTTCATCCTTTTTGTTGTGTTTGTTTTATGCTAAACACTAAAATATTGGTAAGTTTGACTCCAAAGCTCAAAAGTGTTTGTTGTTAGGATACTCTTAACGCTCTAAAGGCTACAAAATCTATAACACGAAAACATAAATTGTTGAGGAATCAATTCATGCCAGATTCGATGATAAGCTTGACCCTAAAAAGTCAAAGCTAGTTGAAAAGTTTGCAGATTTGAAGATTAAGTTATCAGAATACAAGGAGGAAGAAGATAAAGTTGCAAAATCTAGCGACTCGGATACAACTTCACCAGAAACAATGACTAGTCCATCTCATCAGAAGAAGAATAAACTAAAGACTTCTTATTTTGAAGAATTGATTCTTGGAGATAAAGATGCCCTGGTCATAACTCATTCATCATTCAAGCCTTCTAAAGAAACTCTTTTGGGTTTGGTTTCACTTATAGAGCCAACATCTACTGAAGAAGCTCTTCTAGAGAATGAATGGATTATGGCCATGCAAGAAGAATTGAATCAATTCACCAAAAATGATGTTTGGGATCTTGTTCAGAAAGCAAAAGGTGTCCACATCATTGGAACCGAATGGGTATTCAGAAACAAGTTCACCGATAAGGGTGAGGTCGTAAGAAACAAAGTTCGACTGGTTGCACAAGGCTATAGTCAGCAAGAAGGGATAAACTATACGGAAACCTTTGTACCAGACGTCAAGTTGAAATATATTCGCTTATTAGTTTCTTTTTTTGTTAATATTAACATTATCCTTTATCAGATGGATGTTAAGAGTGCATTTTTAAATGGGTATATTTTTGAAGAAGTGTATGTACACCAACCCCTTAGATTTAAATATGAGAAATTACATTGTGTTTTTAAACTAAAGAAATCATTATACGGTATGAAACAAGCTCTCATAGCTTGGTATGATAGACTCGGTAATTTCCTTTTGGAAAATGATTTTACCATATGAAAAGTAGAGATTGCACTATTTTGCAAAACATTTAAGAATGATATTCTATTTGTGCAAATTTATGTAGATGATATTATTTTTGGTTTTGTTAATCCTTCTATGTGCAAGGAATTTTCTAAGTTAATGCAAGCAAAATTTGAAATGAGTTTGATGGGAGAGCTCAGATTCTTTATGGGAATTCAAATCGATCAATGTCCAGAAGGAACGTATATTCATCAAAGCAAATAAGCACGACAACTTCTGATGAATTTTGAGATGTCATATAGGAAACTAGCAAAAACTCTCATGCATCCAACATGCATTATGGAGAAATAAGAAGTAAGTAAAAAGGTTTGTCATAAGCTTTATCATGGTATTACATGCTTTATTTTGTATTTAACTGTTTCTCGTGTAGATATTATGTCTAGTGTATGTTTGTGTGCTCGTTTCTAGTCGGATCCAAGGGAAACTCACTTAACAATTGTGAAGAGAATCCTAAGGTATCTAAAGGGAATAACTAACTTTGGATTGATGTGTAAGAAAACATCAGAGTGCAAACTATTTGGTTATTGTGATGCATATTATGCTAGAGACAAATTAGAAAGAAAAAGTACTTCTGGAAACTGCCTGTTTATGGGTAACAACCTCGTCTCTTGGGCAAGCAAAAGGCAATCAACTATTACACTATCTGCGGCAGAAGAAGAATACATCTCGGTGTCACTTTGTAGTACCCAAATACTCTGGATGAAGAATCAACTAGAATATTTTCAGATTCACGGGGGTAACATTCATATCTTCTATGATAACACACTTGTTATTTGCCTAAGTAAAAATCCCATTTTACATTCTCGAGCTAAACATGTTGAAATTAAACATCATTTCATCAGATAATATGTTCATAAAGGGATTTTAACTCTAAAATTTATGGATACAGACTATCAGCGGGCTGACATCTTTACAAAACCCTTAGCTGAAGATAGATTTCAGTTCATTTGAAAATTTTGAATATGGATTTTTGTCCAGGATAAATTTTATCAGAATATGTTTAGTCTTCTTCTATAAAAAGAGATTCTGACTTTAAGCAAATATTTATTTTTGATTTATTTATTTGGCTTTCTGAATAAAGATACTTCTACATGTTAGAAGATGTCTTGATCATAAATTTATCTAGTCAGATACCTCTCGGTATTCTTGATTTCGGGAACATCAAATGCGTCCACTTAAAATTATATAGAAGGCTATGATTCATCGTGACACTTGTCCAATATCAAATCATATCTAATCGTTGAAGTGACTCCTCGAGCAGTATGATTTCACGAGACTAGGTTTTAAAATAATTACTCCATATTACTCCCTATTTGTTCATAATCATCAAATCCTTTTAAACACTCACTATTTCACTATCACACACTATGTTACTCTTTCACTTCCCACCCTTTTTCTTAGAAACCCTAAAACCTTTGTATTCTATAACCCCATCATCTTCATTAATGGATTCTAAACAACAAAGCATGTTTAATTTCTCTCAACAATCACAACAAGCAGAATCAACTTAAATGGTTCCTACTACTGTTCAAACTGCTTCAAAATCACTACATCAATCATTATACTTTTCAAAAACTAGTTGAAGTTCATATTGTGGATAATCCATCTCACATTCATCTTTCTACTCTTTTTTAAGAATTGGAAGTTCTTTGTGAATGGTTGGTAGACTAGAATAACTTACTTGAAAATGGAATAAATTTGTTTGAGAAACTGAATGCTCAAGGTTGGAGATATTATTTTGATTGTATTTACGGTCCCATCTTTCCTAACCTAATCAAGAAATTTTGGAGATTTTCTTATTTTGATGATCATTTTATTGTGTCATATGTTTTGGTAAACAAATTTGTCATCACTGAGAAATATATCGCTACATTTCTTGGAATGGAGAACGCTGGTGGAAACTGTATCTATAAGATGAATTCAAAGTCAAAGTTTCTTACTGAAGTGATGAACCCTGCCATATTCACTCAATCATCTAATAGAAAGTCACCCTTTAAGAGTCGAAATTTGTCTAAATAACTTCGCGTCTGGCTCAAAATCATTATGGGTTGCATCTATCATAGACCTTCAACGATTTCTTATGACTTCATCAACACTAATCATAAATACATGTTGTATTATCTGCTGAAAGGTGAAAAGATATGCCTTACTTCCATTCTCTTCAAGTATCTCAGAGATACGGTAAGAGAGACCAGAAATGATGGGAAAAAACCCTAAAAACTACATTCCTCTGGGTAGACTTATCTCAAATACTCTGATTGAAAGTGGTATGCTTGATCATCTGGCTATTGTGAATTTCAAAGAGGAATTGGTGATTATAACTGGAACACCTCTGAACAACAGAAATCTGAAGAGGATGCAAATTATAAATGATATAAGAGTTGAACCAAGTATGGCCATATACTGGGATAGTTTGAAGGCAAAAAGAACGAATGTTGATGAATTTCCCTTGTTCACCATGATTGACTCTATGTTATAGCGCATTATGTTAAGATGCGTGAAGAAAAAGGATATGATTTATCCGGATTCTCTTATGAAAATCTACCAGATACACTCCTTAATCAGACGAGGAATAAGAGATCCCATAACACAACTCATCAGAAGAAGATTTCTAAGAAGCAAAAGAAAGGTTTGCATATGGGTGAAGCCAGAATTATGAATATTTCACTGACATCCAATCCATAACTAATAAGTAAGTCTTTTGACTCTTCTATGATTGCATATGTTCTCACTCACTTCCCCTTCGACTGGCAAATCATCCTTCTTATTGTAGACACGCAGATTCTTCGTTTATTCGTGTTTTCTTTCGATTCGAGCTGCAACCTTTTGTCAAAAATCACTAAAAAAAGTAACAGACACATCAAAATACCAAATATTCACATTGATGCAAGAATTACTTATTAAATAAGTCATTTTTTATCAAAAGCATGAAAGCGAGTCTAAAAGCGTTGAATTATGGACATAAAAACTAGCGTTCTTTAACACCTAACAATAACACACTTATTAGTTTCAAAAACCAGGTTGCAGTCTTGCTCTCTACATAATTTTGAAATTGGTATCAAGTTAACTTCAAATTATGGAAAGTATATAACATCCTTAATAATAAGCTCATTGAATAATTTCACATCTCCATATATAGATGTTGTTATAGAATTACCATTAGAAGATTAACCATTATAGAATTAATCATATCGTGTTTAATGAACCATTCAAAAAAATGCCATATATGATGTGTAACTTATGTATCTAAAATCTAACTTACACCAATATTTACATTAAATCTACCAATGTAAGATTTACCTCCATTGGTAAGATTGATAGATCTCATGTTTTTCTCAAGAAGCACCATCAAGTTTTGATATATGTCTCTTGTCGGTGACATGCTTCCATTGTCACTTATCGATGCTACTGCAGGCTTGTTATTTGAATCATCAACCTCCACTTGGTTCGCATATGGGCTTCCTCGACCAAGATTTGATGGATATACATGCTTCTTGTAGCAATTATCAGTTATATCACCAGTTATACCATAATAGGTACAAACTTTCATATTTCTTCTTCCTCTTCCAGCAGTAAAACATCCATTCCATTTACCTATGCCAAGTTGTTTTGATCTATCTATCACATTAACCATGACAAATCCATCTTCAACAGCATTACCACATGAAAATATGGTACCACATATCTTCATGTCTTGCTACATAATCATGTAAAAAACTTTATTAATCTGAGGTAGGGGATCAATAAGTAGCACTTGTGAAACTACTCCATGAAATTCTTCATTTAGGCTAATCAAGAATTGGATAATTTTATCTTCAGCTCTAAAACTCCTGCTATTTCTCATTGCTGAGCATGAACAAGCTACACAACATGTGCAACTTGGCATTGGCCTATACTGATCAAATTCCTCCCACAAACTCCTCAATTCAGTGAGATAATCTGAAACCTTCTTGCTACCTTGTTTTAGATTTTAAATTTCCTGGTGTAATTTAGCAACACCAATCTTGTCACCTCTTATGAATCAATCTTTAGAATCATTCCACTTGTCCATAACATTATCAATAAACACCACGCTTTGAGCAATTGATGTTGTTATTGAATTTATGATCCATGTATGCACCAACTTATTGCATTTTCACCAAACTAAGTAGTTCAAACCACTCTTATCACGAATCTCAATTGTTCCATCTACATATTGGAACTTGTGCTTCATGGCTAAATAAAGCCTCATCTTCATCCACCACGCATGATAATTGTCACCGGATAAAGCTGGAGTAACAAAAATTGTCGATGAATTATAAAATGGATGCACATATAGATTAATTATTATGCACTGTCATTGTAAAAAAAAAAATATTGTCATTACATCACAACTATCCGTTTGTATTACTTTTCAAGTGATTAAAATAAAAGTCAAATATTTTAAATAAATCAACAGTTGTGATTAATTGACAATGTAAAAAATCTTTATAGTATTGGTGCATATCAATTAAATTTTATGTATTATTTTTTTAATTTACATAATTCTCTCTTAACTAAATACTTTGATAAAAAAATTATATTCCAAAATATTCAATTATTGAATATTAAATTTTGGCAAAATACCCAAATTGGTCCCTTAACTCTATCTCGGGGTCCAATTTGGTCTCTTATCTTTAAAAAGTTTCAAAGTGGTCCTTTAATTGTTCAAAAAGACATTTGTAGCAGCCAATATTCGAACTTAGGTTCACTTGGTTGCTACAAGTCATATCAAACCACTACACCACTTCATACTTATTTGTATTTACAACACAATGATTTGACTTTATTGTATAAATTTATAAAATCTCAGAAAACAATCAAATAAAATTTTGTTATGTACATTGTCCAGTTAGTTCATATGCGTGTATGTTTAACACATTGCAGCAAGTAATGCCACCAGAACTTAAATTAAAGCTATATCAATCAAATTCATTAGCTTAACTCAAAAACCTGATCTTCTCACTAAATTTTTTCCTTTAATATTTCAATAGTGAATTGTTTTTATAAAAAAAAATATATTGCTTGCAACTTTGCACACAACCTGAGAACAAAGATTGGGGGTTTGCAGTGTTGTTCTAAAAGGTAAACAGTTGAACAGTCTTTCAAACCTATACCTTCATTCTACAATAAGAGTACTCGCATAACATAAATGGGAAACCAATACAAAATAAGAGACATTTAATACTGATTATATAATTAAGAATTCTAAATCATCATCATCGTCCTCGACATCGTCATCATCGTCCTCGACACCGTCAACAGGAAGGTGCTTTGATTGATGTTCAGATTGTGAACCATGCGCAACTACGAGAATCAACGAACAACCGAACAATCATAAACAAGGAATCAAAATTGAAGAAAAAGGAAGAGGAATGTGTGACTTACAAGCCTCGAGGAATTAGTATTTTGAAATGGGAGGGGGAAGTAGGAATGTTAGGGTTTTGAATTTTCCAATCATCTTCTCAGAAACTTTGTTGATGTTTTCTTCTTCTTCTTCGTCAAAACTGAAGACGTTGAATTTGCTGATTGAGGAAGACGATGAAGAAATCTTGAAGCTTATTATACATCAAGAGAAAGCAACCCCAGAAAGCGTAAATAGCAAAACCTGATTAATGCGAGCAGAGATGTGAAAACCCCAAAATTTATTTTGCAGTGATTCAACTTAAAGTAAGTATTTTTGGGAGATTGGAGTGATAAGTGCTTATTTTGAAGTGATTCAGCTTAATGAACATCTATTGTGAAGTGGTGTAGTGGTAAATGCTTATTGCTTGCAAGTAAGATGTCATAGGTTCAAATCCAGACTAAATCAATAATTTTGGAATTTTTTTCACAATTTTAATGACCTTGAAGATGAATGTGTGCCAAGTCACTTGCCACACGTATGACACATGTCACGTCAGATGCCGCCCAAGCAAGTAAAAAATGGATGGAAAGGACTAACGTGGATCTTTTTAAATAATTAAAGGACTACTTTGATACTTTTTAAAGATAAGGGACCAAATTGGACCCTGAGGTAGAGTTAAGGGACCAATTTGGGTATTTTGCCTACTGTAAAGATATTTTATTTTTAGAAAAAATGAAATGACAAAATTGTGTAAAAACTATATAACTCATTATAAAAAATATATTTTGATAAATATATTATATTTTTAAAAAGTATGTTAATTATTTAATAATAAAAGTGATCCATTTAATTTAAAAATTAAAATAAATTAAAATAATTTATTAAAATTTTAAAATGTATTGGATGGATAATTTCGAATTGCAGGTGAATTATTATTTACACTATTTATGGATCTAATTGTCATCACTAACATCTAATTGTTTGAAAATGTATTTCCATAAATAGAAGAGAAAAGTATTTTCGAAGAGAATTTCTTGTTCCATCCCATGGGTCTCTCACACATCATGTGTGTTTCCAATTATGTCTTCCCTAGTTTCCCTGATATACTTCCGGAGGCACCACTTTTTTGTTTTACGTTGAAACCATTCGCAAATATATATGCGGAACTAGTGAATTTTAGCAAAACATTTTTTTAATTAAGTCAAACTAATAGTCAGAGACATATATATAATGATATAGAGACTAAAAACATATACTTAAAGTCGATACGATGAAGATCTTGAGTCAAGGGATTAGGTTTCCCGCCAATAGAAAAAATTGTTATCTGTATCTCTTCAATGCGTTGTTTTGGTGTAGCCATTAATCTTCATTCAATGTGTTGTATGATGAAAATATATTCACTGTAGATCAACAATAGAGTTTAACTAATAACTTATGCTACACGTAACAATATCATTTGTTTACTTTTTCTTAAATAATGTCTTTTAAATTATTATTATTTTCATTTAATTTTATAAGCCTTTCTTTGTGTCGAAAATTCTGATTCTGGTTCAGCAAGTGGTAATTGAAGTACCACCAACTTTGTGTCCACTCTACCATTTGTCTTGGATAATAGTAAAACATTACTTCTTTGACGTTATCCAAGACAGAGACAAAGTTAGTGATACTTCTACTACCACTTGACTCAAGATCTTCATCATGTTGACTTTAATAGTATATATTTGTAGTCTCTATAAATTATATATACGTCTCTGACTAACAAATATCTGGCTTAATTAAAAAAAAATGAAATTCACTAGTTCCGCAAATATATCTGCCGAAGGTTTCAACGTAAAACAAAAAAATTGTGCGTCCGGAAGTGTATCAGCGGAACCAGAGGGCATAATTAGAAATACAGCAGGTGACTAAGAGATACATGAGATGAATTAAGAAATAAGCAAGAGCATTTAACTTGTCAATAGAAAAAATTGTTATCTGTATCTCTTCAACATAAACAAAAGAGAAGAATATTTTCGAAATTCAAAAGAATGTTAGATCGGATAAGCAAGAGCATTTAACTTGCCACCTCCCAACTTGAACCTGACCCCCCCTAAGTTTTATAATTTAAAAACTCCCCTGAAAAATATTTGAAACAAATTTTCTTATTAAATTTATGGTAAGCATATACAAATTTTCTATAGTGTATTTAAAATTTTTGATATACGAGAATTTCTAAAACTTACGTAAACTTAAAAATATTACCGAAAATTCTAAATGTTCAATTTTATATGGGAAATTTCAACAAAAATGAAATTTCCAGTAGTTTATATTTCAATAAAAAATATATAATTATTTTTAACATTATTGAAAATTTCAAAATTTCCGGTGTTGTACAAGAAATTTCGAAAATTTTGATACTGTATCAGAAATTTCAAAATTTACGATAATGTAAATTTTTTTTTTGAAAATTTTATATTCTTCATATTTTATCAAAAAAATTTAATTTTTATCGAAAATTAATAAATTTTCGATTAAAAAACATAATTTTTCGATAAAAATAAATAAATTTAAAAAAATATATAATTTAAAAAAAAAAATATACGATGGTAAAAATGATCAAAATATGAGATGTTAGGGACGAGTGATGAGATGACTAAGTTAATTTCTCACTTTCTCATATAAGTAATTCCCTCGTGAGAAACTTATAGGCCCAATATGTTAATGAGGTTATCCATTCTACACAGCTAAAGTAGTAAAGAAAATTATACCATGTACCCCTACGTTTAACCTGATACCCCTACAAAAAATTTTAATTCCAATTTTGCCCTTTTAATATTTAAATAAAAACTTAAATTTTTTACCGCGAAGTCAGAGTAAAAAAATAATATTTTTTAAATTTGGAAAAGACGAACCGAATGTACAATGGGTAAGAGTTCCGGTTTGAAAAATTACAAACCGGAAGTAACAGTTATGTGTTTTCCGGTTCATAAAATATATTAACCGGAAGTAGCTTGGTTGCTACTTTCGGTTTGTAATTTCTTAACCGGAAGTAGCATAGCTGGGTTTTCCGGTTCTATTTATTTTATTTTATTTTTATTTATAAATTTTTAATTTTTTTAGGAGACAATGAACTGTCTTTGATGATATGCGCGAAGGATGACTCAAAAGTAGATACTACAGATATATTCTCTATTACACAAAAAATTTCTACACGAGAAGGGGCGACTCGATGGACCAGGGAGGTTGGACTCAGAAATATGATTACTATTATAATCATTCGCTCGGACACAAAGACAGGGAAGAGAGGAAGAAGTGACAAAGTTATATTTGGCTGCGATAGAGGTGCAAAGGATAAAGAACGAGAAAGCGAAACACAGAGTGCTTCCAAAAGATGTGAGTGTCCTTTCAAAGTTAGATCAACTCCTTCAAAAGATGGTTCTGATTGGAAAATCGATGTAAAATGTGTCGTTCACAACCATGATTTACCAGATAGATTTGAAGGTCATGCATTTGTGAGCCGACTCACTGAAGATGACCAACAACATATTTTAGATTTGTCAAAACGTCGTGTTCCTCCAAGACATATATTGTTGTCTTTGCAAGAGCGAGATCCAAACAATGTGACTCGAATCACCCAAAGGGCATATGAAAAGACGGAGTCTCGGGATGCCATCTCTCGACAAATGCAGATAGGAGGTTCGTATCGATCCTGGACAAGTTGGTCCACTGAAGAGATGTTAGACCTGACTGAGATATCTACTCATGTATCTGGGGTGGGAGCATAGATGGAACTCATCCTATAAGTTTGTTGCCATGTGCAACAACCTTAAGCTCATTCTTCGGTCGTCTCTCCTGAAAATAATACATATTATATGTTAGTATCAAATAAAGATTAAAATAAATGTTATTCATTATTCAACTAAAGATTAAAATAAATGTTATTCATTATTGAAAGTTTATAGGTTCTCTTACCTCCCCATCCCACAAATGTCGCGCAACATGATTCTGGTACCTCACCAAAAGTGAGGTATCAGAAGGTCCTCCGGGGAACGGTGGATGTGGAGGAACATGAGGCGCAACAGGATTAACAACCTGTAGTGCGTCAAGTTCCTGAATATGTCCGTTGCGTCCTCTAATTCGAGACACTGTAAAGAAAAAAAAAATTAAAAATTAAAAATTAAAAAAAAAACGCAACCAGATGTAGCTCATGAGCTACTTCCGGTACGTAAAGTACTAAACCCGAAGTAGCAATGACCCTACTTCCGAAGTGTAAAACAAAACAAATATGAACCGGAAGTAGCTTACTGGTGATATCCGGTTGGCAAAAATCTAAACCGGAAGTAGCTTATTGGTGATATCCGGTTGGCAAAAATCTAAACCGGAAGTAGCTCCTCTGGTTTATCCGGAACAAAATTTTAACTGTGCGAATTTTTTTCCAAAATCTTGTCTGAGATGAAATGAAGTGAAAAAAGTTAATTTTTTTGAAATATTTACTATTTATATGTGGGTAAAATCGTCCAAAAAAATTTGATGTAGGGGTACCGGGATAAATGTGGGGTAGAGGGTATAATTTCGATAGTAGAATAAGAATGAGGAGTTATTCAAATTAAATTATGAAAAAGATTTTCATAAAAATAATTTTTAAAAATACAAAAGAATTTTTTCTTAAGCTAAAACAAAGAATCCATATATCAAGTAATATAAATATTGGTAGACTTAAATTACTGCAAAATAGGCCCACATCAAGGAATTAAAAAAGCCATCGAGTATATGTCAAATATAAAAAGTATATTGTATTTATATTTCTTTTTATAAGATCATGCATTCGAAGCGATCCTCAAAACGAGACCTTTTTGGCGGAAGAAGTAATCCTCCGGATCTTCCTGAGACTTCCGGTAAGATCCCTCCTGCAATTTAGGAATGTTTGCAAATTATGGAAAACCCTAATCTTCGATCCTTGTTTTGCAAATAACCATCTTCAATTCTCAACTGATGAATCAAACACGACTCACCTATTGGTCTCTTTTGTCAATGGTAGGCAACCCGACAAAATCTTAGTATCTTACCCTGTCAAGTCATTGTTTGAAAACCCATCAACCCCCCTATTGAACCTTATAGTTTCAACATTAGCGACAACTACACGATTGTTGATTCATGCAATGGGTTGTTGTGTCTGTTTGATAACCAACTAAATTGTGTTACACAGATGAACCCTTCTACTAGGTTGACAGGCAAAACATCTCCCACTGCTATTAAGAAAGATCCGGAGTATTTGTATGTCACACACTGTGGCTTTGGCTATGATCAAGTTAATGACAAGTATAAGTTTTTAGCAGCCATATCTAAAAGTAATGGTATCAGAATTTATACTTTTGGTCAAGATTCTTGGACAACTTGTCAAGATTTCCCCCGTAGGCCTTTTATGATGCACTCTAAATTGGCTATCTGACGATCAAAGTGTGATTCTTTCCTTTGATTTGGAGAAGGAGACATTCCGTGAAGTGTTACTTCCCCAAAATTATGTTAGCAACAACATGAAAATGCATGTTTTGAATAATTGCCTTTGTGTGGTTTTCAAGATTTCCAAATATAATTGGGAGGTGTGGTTGATGAAAGATTATGGAGTTGTTGAGTCTTGGATTAAAGTTATGATCATCCCTCTTAAGACGTTGATCGGAGTTCTTTACCCCCTCTTCATTTCAGAAAATGGTGTGATTCTTCTCTTGAACCGAGGGACTTGCAAAATCAGCCTATATAATTTTATTAGTGGTGGGTCTGATCATGATTATCCGTTGGTAACCGACCTTGGGTATTTTAAACATATTTGCTGTGAGAGTCTGGTATCTTCGCATCGGTAAATTCTTCCAAATTTTACTTGAATGACTTTTGCATCTCATGTTTTTTTGGGATATTACTCGAGCAACAGAGAAATATGTGGTCAGTTGTTTTGGTGATGCCCCACTCTTGCCTTGTTATTTATATGTAATATTTATGGTTTATTAAAGTCACTGCCTTTTTGTGGGAATTCAGATAAAGTTTTGAAGTTTTTGATTTAGAAAGATACTATGTTGTTATACATGTAGAGACAAAACAGTTAAGCAATGCTATGTTGCAACAATGGAATTCTAAATCCACCTAGACCGATGATGAACATGCCATACAATTATTGTTATTTGAGATTTTAGTAATCATTTAAGTCAAAGATTTTCGTATATTTACACACACAGTCCAAGTGACATTATTATTAATCTGATCGGATAGCCATGTAAAAGAAATTACAATGCAAGAACAGTCTTTAGATTTCTTGTTGATTTGCTAAACTGAGTGATTTGATTGTTTGGTTTAGGCACCTTGGGTGTAGGTCTACATGCATTTTCTCCAGTTAAATCTCCTCCCTTGAAATCTCTGGCAGCCAAACCTCCTCCCTCGAAATCTCTTGCTTGACCGAACTTTTGTTTGGTAATATATATATATATATATATATATATATATACCGTACATGGATATGCATATGCTCTTGAAATTAATGAGACAATTTTTTTTTGAAATACCCTTGTTTTTCAACAAAATTCTCAAAATAATCTACTTTTCAAACTATTTCCCCATCTATCCCACTTTTTGTCATTTTTAAGAGGAGTCATCAATTAAATTGACGACCATGTTTATAGGTTAAGTGGAATCGCCAATTGGAATGGAGACACCATATGCAGTCTCCAATCTAATTAGCGACAATGTGTTAAGTATAAGAAGGGTCGCCAATTCAATTGGAGACAATGTGTTTTTGCAAAATTTAATTAAAAAAAAAACTTCAATAAATAATGAAACATATGATTATATTAATAAATAATTAAAAATAAATTACATAATTTAATGATGACGACCGGGTTGGGCATATCGACCATCGGTTCCACATCCCCTATGTCGTATCACTCGTTGTCCTCGTTGTTGATTCACCCCAGGTGTTTGAGGAGTTGAGGTCTCCGGAACATCGCCAGACTCCCTTAGTAATTCTTGAATCTCTACGTTGTCTTGTGTATGGAAAGACGACATGTCGTAACTGAGGTCGTGACCCATGCCAGAGTAGTTTGGATGTGATGATGGGGTCATCGGTGTGCGTCCTGGACGATTGAAAGGGGACATTGGTGTGGAGGCTTCGTTGGAGAAATGTTGAAATGGTTGTAGGGTTTGAAAGTCATATGTTGGTTGTGATGGTTGTGTTTGTCGGTTGTGGTGTGATGTTTGTGTATCTTGATAATAGTCATTTTGTTAGACATGGTGTGGAAGGCGCTTCTGGTATTGTGGTTGGGTGTCTGGCATGTTTGGAAAGTGGATTTGTATGTTTGTCGCTCGGTAATTTAGTTGGGTAGGTGGTTGTGAGTAACAAGGCTGATAACTTCTTTGTTGGTTAGACGTGGTTTCTTCGTGTGTGTAAGTTGTTTGGCATGAGTCATATAGATACCTATCTTCGAAGAGAAAACCAGTTGCAACCGATCTATACCAAGCCATGTAAGTATTAGTTGGTATAGACGAGGTTGCCATCATCGGTTCACGTAAGGCATATTGACGACGGTTCCTCCATTTACGACACTCAGCTTTTGCAAAGTCTTTCCAATTGTTAAGATTCCATTGGCCGTTGACTTTTTTTATGCCATTGACCAAGATCAGTCGGGGGATCTGAGATATTCTGATCCATTCCAAATTGTAGTTTGACACAGTCAATGTGGTGCATCTCCACCGTGGTGAATTTGATGATCGACACACATGCAATCCAAACAGATGCGCCTTCACTTGGTGATCATGGTCAATTCCTAGATATGGGGCATGATCACCACATACTTGGAAGATAGCTTCTATAGATCCACCACATACTTGTATTGCCACAAACATTGTCCAGGATCACCGCAAATTAAGTGTTGGTTTTTTACACAGTGTCGTCAATTGGATTGGAGACTGCATATGGTGTCTTCAATCCTATTGGCGACACTTCTTACATTTACTACACGGTCGTCAATTCAATTGACGACTCCTCTAAAAAGTGGAAAAAATGGGGTAGATGGGGAAATAGTTTGAAAAAAGTTATTTTGGGAATTTTGTTGAAAAATTGGGGTATTTCAGTAAAAAATTCTGGATATGAAAATTAATGGGACAAAAAAAATACCTGTCTCCTTTATGAATAATACATAAACTAGTTTATTTTACTATTTCATTAGTTTATAAACAATGTCAACCAATAAATATGATCTTCTATTAGTAACTTTTTCGAAGATTCTACTTGTTATCCCTCAGTTATATCGGTTATCTCCCATTAGTAGCGAAATCTCCTTTTTACCCTTCTAAAATTTACTGGAAAAATGAAATGTCTGGATCGATACCGAGAATTTCACGTTTATAGCGGTAATTTTGTTCAATTTACCGTGGTCAACCTGAAAGTCAAAAATATCAGAGATTTCAATTTTTCCAATACAAGCCATCAGATTCTTCAAAATGTCATGTACAAACCATCAGAAATTTGTGACGACACCAGAATTTTCGAATTACCGGTATACCAGAAATTTCATAATCTCTGAAATTCCTGGTATGTACTTAGAATTTCAAAAATAACATAACTTTATTATATGCCAACAAGATAATATAATACCATCAAGATTACATTTAAAATTAAGACGACTTCTTACGTTCTTCCTCCCAATGCCTTATTTTTCCTGCATATGTTGATTCACATGTTTTTTCTTCTTCAGTACAATTCTCTCTCCACCGGGGAGTGACGGGAGACAAAGGACTATCGAGTTTTAATTTTATCTGAACCCAATGATTTCCATTGACAAATCCAATAACAATGATTTTATGTCTGCTCGTAAACATAAATGTAGCTATGGCAAGAGGGGAAAAGGTATTGTAATGTCTGTGACAATGAGACAAAAACGACATTGTACATAGTCGTAATAGGATAACCCATATCAGGAATCAACATCCATTTATCTCTACCATGTACACCCAAGTGTTCTACTTTTAAGGAATTCCTAACTTCAACAACAGTGTCATATAACAATTTGGAAAATAGTTTTGAGTGTTGATGAATTTAAGTATCCAACTGAGTCTGAACCAACGACCATGACTCTTCGTCCCATCTAAGTAAAGTTGCAATAGCCCAAAAACCACAATCTCCATTGTCACCCATATCAATGATGTCATTAATGTATGGATGCAAGAAACCAAAAAAAATGAGACAAGTAAGTATGCCTAGAAGATATAGTGGATGATTGAATTTGACCCGACATACTAGAAGTTTGAATTCCAATTAGGTTTGTGCATGATCTCTTTGTAGTCTTACTCCCTTCGAGCCATCACCATACTCTCATTGCGAGGGATCACGATGAATATCACTATCTTCACCTTCCTACTCTTCTTAACTCCCTTCTTCGGCTTGTACTTCATCGGCGATGGACACATAAAAGTTGTGGATGGATGTGTCAGTATTTCTTCTTTAACACCCTTTGACCTACAATATCCAAAGAATTGAAATATGTCTTCATCTATTCACATTTTGGGTCTAAATCCATTTTTGCACCATTATCATCTGTACCGTTAGTATGCTCTTGAATGTGTAATTTCTTCAAAAAAAAACATGAATTGGTTCTAAAGGAATAGGAAAACCTTGTATTTGGAAACTAGCAAGTTGACATGCACAAGGTAACCCATGTGTAGATCTAAGAAGCAACCATAAATATCCTTTTTTCTACCAACAAATTTTATCCTTTCTAGCTCCTTCCCTATGTGTTGTATACATTACCTTGAAACAAAATTGTGCAAGTTGGTATATAATGTGAAGTCAAGCTTCTCTATGGTTAACAATTGTTTTGATGAAGAAAAATCTCTTAGTAGCAAAATATGACAAGAAGGCAGAGATGGTTTTCAAGTTAAAAAGCATCATGTTCAAGACTTAGTATTCAAGAAGACTTTTCATGAAGGTATAATAACAATTCTAAACAAATATTAAAGTCTTAGATGCTCAATCAAAACAAACATCATTGTATAGTTAGTTCTTAACCATGGCATGCTTAAAACTTGTATTTTTCACTTTCAAGATAATGTAATTCGATTTACACATATAGTGCAATCGATTTACATTTGTTGTTTAAAGTTTTTTCACTTTTCTTCTTAGTGCAATCGATTTACATAAGCATGCAATCGATTGCATGCTGCTTATTTTTGAAATTTTTTAGAACGTTGGCTTGTGCAATCGATTTACATGTTTGTGCAATCGATTGTAATCTGCACAAAATTGAAAAATCTCTATTTTTCATAACACCTCTTCATGTATCTTTTCATGGAACCTTTTCATGATGCATTGGCATTTGTTCATGAAATTTTTACAGTTTTTTACCTTGTTTCATAAGGGTGTTATGTGCATATAAATTCTTAATATTTTCATATCAATTTTCTTCACCTCTTTCAATAAAAAATCTTCATATTCAAAAAAAAAATTCACATATCAAACTCTTGAACTTTCATACAAGAATTTTTATGCATTCTTTCATATCATCTAACTAGAAAATTCTTGAGCAATCTAACATTTTAAGTGTTTGTGAATTATTGTTGGTGAAAGAAAAGATCAATTTTTATATTGATAAAATATCAAAGATTCAACTTTCTACTCTTATATAAAATTCAGAATTATTGTATCTTGTCAAATCTTATTTTTCTAGGATTGTTGGATATAAGATTGTATTGTAATTCTTGTTATCCGTACTGTGGATACAAGAGGTCCTTTATTGAGAGGATTGTTCTCAATAGGACTTAGTGGAAAAATCCAAGAGGAATGATCTTGGTGATCATAGTTTAGTGACTTGTATAGAAAGACTAGGAAGAGTCTTGTATTGTCCAAAACTATAGTAAATTCTCTTTCTTGTTGAAAGGGGAGTGAAGTACTCTCGGATTGTGAGGGGAACCACTATATATCGCCGTGTCCATTTTACTTTCCGCATTTTTACCTTTTCCACCACCGAGAAATCTTAGAAAAGTAAAAATCATCAACCGTCAAAATAAAAAATTATCTAACACCTAATTCACCCCCCTCTTAGGAACACTCGTATACTTACGTTTGGCTTCAGAACAAGTTATAGGTAACTTGTTCCTAAAGATCCAGCATGGTTTTCGCAAGTACAAACCCGATTTTCAAAGACGGTAGAAGTAGTAACAAGCCCCCACTCTTCTCCGAAGAATATTTCGACTTTTGGAAAATAAGAATGAAGGCACATCTAGAAGCCCAAGGAGAAGGCATATGGGAAGCTGTTGAAAATGGTCTACATAATCTGATGAATGTCTTAAATGGCGTTGGAACCGCAAAGTTAAAAAGTACATATGACGAAGATGATAAGAAAAGGATTTTAAATGAGAAGAAGGCAATCAATATTCTACAAAGTGCTCCGAGTATGGATGAGTTCTTTCGCATATCTCAATGTAAATCGGCAAAGGAGATTTGGGACACTTTGGTAGAAACTCATGAAGGAACCGCCGAAGTAAAGAGATAAAGGCTAAAAACACTAAGTCAAGAGTATGAAATGTTTCTAATGCAGCTCGGTGAATCTATAGTTGCACTACAGAAAAGATTTGTCCATCTAACAAATCATTTGATTGCTCTCGGATAAACATTTACAAATGATGATCTAAACCTCAAAGTCCTAAGATCCTTGACAAGAGAATGGCAATCGAAAGTGACTGCTATCTCGGAAAAGAAGAGTCTCTCAACGATGACATCCGCATCTCTATTTGGCAAACTTCAAGAACATGAGTTGGAACTTGGAAGGCTTGAGAAACATGAAAGTCAAGAAAAGAAGTCCAAAGGAATTGCCTTGAAGGTTGAATCAAAAGACGATAAAGATGATGAGACATTGGAAGATGATAATTTCATGCTTCTTGGGAAAAAACTTGGTAAGTTTTTCAATAAAAATAAAAATTCCTTTAATACTAAAAAGAATAGACATTTTAGGAAAAAGGAAGCAACCACATTAATGCAAGATGTTACTTGTTATGAATGTGGAAAGCAAGGTCACATAAAACTGGATTGCCCGAAACTTGCAAAGAAAGGAGGATTCAAAGGCAAAAAGGAGGTCAAAAACAAGAAAGAATACATTGCTTGGGAAGATAATGAGATAAGTTCTTCATCGGAATCGGAAAGCGATGAATGTGCAAATATGACTCTAATGGCTTCACATCACTCCGATGACGAAAAAGATGAGGTTAGTAGTAAATTTTCTGTTTATGATGATGATGCACAAGATGCTATTGATGAATTGTTAAAAGAATGCAAAATTTTGTATAAAACTATATCATCTCAAAAGAAACTAATTTCATCCCTAGAATAAAAGAACATTGCTTTGTAAAAATATGTTGAAAATGAAAAACAAAAATTGATGGATGAAAAACAAAATGTTGCTTGTAAGAATTGTGAATCTTTCTCTTTTCAAATTGTTTAACTTAAAAGAGTTATTGAAATATATGAAAAATGTCAAATTGGCTTGGAAGAAATCCTTAGGCACCAAAGATATTCTAATGATAAAAGTGGATTAGGATATTCTAAGTTTTCTAAACCAAGCACCAATGAAACCATTTTTGTTAAAGCTAGTGAGCAAATTTCTAAAGAGAAAGTAAACAATTCTAAAATTGTGCATCAAAATCCTAAAAAGAAAAGGGTTGTTAAGAAAAAAGTGCATGTTCCTAGATATAGAAGTAATTTCCAACCAACTTGCTTTTATTGTGAAATTAAAGGCCACACACCTAATGCTTGTTATATTCGTAATATTGGTATTGCAAATCGATTATGTGTGGGTTGAAAAGGGTACTAACTATCAAGGACCCAAAGCAATTTAGGTACCTAACAAAACTTAATTTTGTTTTGTAGGTGTTCTGAACTAGCCCAATCCCCACAATTGAGCCAAGCAAACCAATCCAACAGCTATGTTCGACGTCGAGCAGAATTAGGAATAATGGTCTCTGTCGAGCATAAGCATTCCGACCACGACGAAGTTCCCTAACGGCTAGTCTTGACCGTTGCCTATTTTTACGGATTCCTCGATCCGCGCCTCACAGTATGGACCAATAATCTTCTGTTTAGCCCCTTATATAAACCCTCTCATTTGGGAGGGTCAGGTATTCAATCTCTCTGACCTTTATTCTTGTACTTGCCCACTCTTTGCTCGGTTACTTACTTTAGCATCGGAGTGCCTTGCAGGTACACCCCCTTTTTCTCCTCACCGACCGTCTTCCATCAGCTCTCGAAGCCAGCCGCATCGGATCCTGATCTCTAGGTACGATCAGGTGGCGCCGTCTGTGAAAAACTGATTTCCCCGTTCTTCTTTCAAAATCTTCAAGGAACCAAAGTTTTAAAAAGATCCATGGCTGCTCGGGACAACCAAGAAAACCGATCAAATGATGGCATGATTCTCACACAACGTGAGAGCAACATCTATCCTCCTCCGCACGAGGAAACTGTGCAAGACCACCCGGACGGGAAGACAGTATCGCCTTCACCCGATCGCGATCAACCTCTGGAAAGTCGCCCGGAAACTCTTTTTCCCTCGACTCCTTCAAGATCGGATTTCGCCGCGCTGGCCGAGATCCTGAATCAGACAAACCTGCTGCTCCTCGCCCATGGAGAGAAAATCGCCTGTCTCGAAGATAATTCTCGTCGACCAGCGTCTCCCGCGAGACCCCAAAGAAGGCATACTCCTTCTCCTGCCAGGAAGAAGAGGAAAGGGCACGCTGACGAATCAACGGGCGACAAGCGTCTTCGTCAGTCCTCCCCACGATCTTCTCCTACAAGAAAGTCAAGAAGAAGTAGATCAAGATCTGCTTCTCCCCAACGAACAAAGAAACATGCTCACAGGTCTCCTTCGTTCAACTCCAGCGACGACGAGGACGCTCGGGGTCCCCTTTCGTCTGAAATCATGGCAGCTAAGCTTCCAAGAGGTTTAGAGAAGCCCCCACCGCTAGGCTCGTACGACGGAACCACGGATCCAGACGAGCACATCGAGAATATCGATGCGCTGCTCGACTATCAAGGTGTACGGGGGGCAATCAAATGTCGCCTTTTTCCTACGATGCTGAGGAAAGGAGCGATGACATGGTACAAAAGCCTCGAAGCTGAGTCCATCACCTCCTGGAAACAATTTGGACGCACGTTCTCCAGGCACTTCACTGCATCAAGGCGACACCCGAAGACAGAAGCTTCGCTCGAAGCAATCATCCAGGGGAGGGACGAACCTTTACGAACTTACATAGAAAGGTTCAATAAAGAAGCAGTCCAAGTATCCACGACCGACGACATGAAAAAATATTTGCTGGAACGAGGATTACGCCCGTCGACTGATTTTCATCGGGCGGTCGGCATTGAGACCCCGGCCACCCTCGACGCGTTCTTATTGAAAGCCCAAGCCTACATTCAGTATGAGGAAAAACAAGCGGCCAGTTCGGTAAGAGACGCTCGACGCTGTGAAGATGCCAAGCCTCACCGAGTCGACGAACCTTCGACATCTCGTCGAGGAGGAGACAAAAGAAAGGACGATCGCTCCCGTGAACCACGGGAGCACCGAGGACCCGTCGGTCGGTTCCACGAGTACACACCTCTTCTGGCCTCTAGGGAGAAAATTTTGTCTGGATGTGCCAATTCGGAATTCAAAGAAGCAGGGGTACGTTTTCCGAGGCAACAACCCAGCAAACCCGGCACGGATAAAACGAAATACTGCAGATTCCACAAGAGTCACAGCCACAACACAGAGGACTGCATCCATCTCAAGGATGCAATCGAAATTCTCATCATGGACGGGCACCTAAAACAGTTCACCAAATCTAGAGACACTCCTCGACAAGAAGCGCAGGAGACCCAAAAAGTCGAGGAAGCCATACCCATCCCTGCAGATGCTAACATGCAGGTCGCTCTAAGCATTTATCGCCCGGAGGATTTCTTCCTACCGGACCGCGCCGAGAATTCGGGGTACTTCTCCTCCCATAGTCCATGGGAAACTTTCCCTTCCGCAATGGTCATCTCGGGAGGAGGGTTCAATAAAATCACGGTCGGATCCGTGAAACGGAAATTCGACCAGCTGATTGCGAAGGGGCCCGCGCAAAACGCCACCCTGGATCCACCAAGGGAAGGCTCGGTACCCCTTGCCTTTTACCGAGAAGAGCTCCTGGGAGGGGCACCCAACGCCAGCATTCCTCTGCTCATCCGGGCACGCATGGCAAATTTCGATGTGAGAAAAATCCTGGTGGACCAAGGCAGCTCCTGCGACATCAGGTACTCCCAGCTGTTTTCGACACTCCAGCTGAACGAGACACACTTAAATCCATACGTCGGATCAGACCTGCAGGGTTTCAACGGAGCAGTCTCCCGACCATGGGGTTATGTCGATCTATTTGTCACATTCGGGGCAGGTGAGACAGCCAGGACGGCCAGGGTCCAGTTCCTAGTCGTGGACTGCCCGTCGCTGTACCAATGCATCCTAGGACGACCAACATTAGCCGAGCTAATCGCCGTACCATCCACCGTCCACCTGAAGATGAAATATTACACTACTTCAGGTAAGGTCGCCACATTACACGGAGACGTCGACGCTGCCCGCAGGTGTTTCGAAGCAGCATCAAAGGGTCTCAGCTCAATATCATACCAACCGAATCCTCCAACATCAAATTCGCCAGATATTCCTAGGGCTTTCCCTCAGGTAGACTCGATCGACCTAGACTGCAGATTCTCGGACAATAGCGAGGGCGTCCAAAGGCCAACAGAGTCGCTATCCCGACCAATACCAGATGGAGAGTTCGAATTAATTCCTCTGGGAGAGGACCCAGCTCGGTGCGTTAAAATCGGGGCACATATGCCCGACTTGGTGAAGCGACAGCTGGAAGCTTGCCTCAGAGGGAACGCAGATCTATTTGCCTGGAGCGCCGCAGAAATGCCAGGGCTCGACCCCGAGACAGCCTGCCACCACCTCTCCATTGACCCAACACACAAGGCGGTCGCTCAACGCAGAAGGAAGCAGTCGACCGAGAAAACTGAAGCAGCTGAATCTGCTGTTAAAGACCTCCTAGAGGCTAAATTTGTAACCGTGGCCAGGTACACGACTTGGCTCTCAAATGTTGTACTTGTGAAAAAATCTAATGGAAAGTGGAAAATGTGCGTTGACTATACCGATCTCAATCGGGCATGCCCAAAAGATGCATACCCTGTACCTAACATTGATAAATTGGTCGACAATTCGTCCGGTTTCAAGCTATTGTCCTTCATGGACGCATACTCAGGATATAATCAGATACCCATGGCCGTGTCTGACAAAAAATACACGGCCTTCATGACCGAATCGGGCAATTACTTTTACAACGTTATTCCCTTCGGTCTGAAAAACGCGGGCGCGACATATCAGCGCATGATGAATAAGGTTTTCCGAGCAGAAATCAGAGATATGCTCGAAGTATACATGGACGACATGATCGTCAAATCTCAACAAGAAATGGACCACGCGTCCCACTTACGAAAAGTGTTCGATCAGGCACGAAAATGCAAGATGCGTTTCAACCCTGAAAAATGCACGTTTGGGGTCCGAGCAGGGAAATTCCTCGGATTCTACTTGACTGAACGAGGCATCGAGGCCAACCCCGACAAATGTCGGGCATTTGCGGAACTCCTAACACCTACTTCTAAAAAATCCATACAGTCACTAAACGGGGTCCTTGCCTCCCTCGCTCGGTTCGTAGCTAAATCCGCTCAACACGCTCTCCCCTTCTACAAACTCCTTCGCAAAGAAGCAACTTTCGAATGGACAGAGGAGTGCGAGCTGGCGTTGTCCCACCTAAAAAAGGCACTGAGTGAACCCCCAGTCTTGTCCAGACCCGAAGGAGGGGAGATACTTTATCTCTACCTCGCCGTTGCAAACGAGGCAGTAAGCGCGACACTCGTGCGCGACCTACCCGAGGGGAAAAAGCCTGTATATTTTACAAGTAAAGCACTTCATGGCCCGGAAATCCGATATCTCCAGATAGAAAAGGTGGCTTTGGCCCTCCTTCTCGCAGCCAGAAGGCTACGCCATTACTTCCTGGCTCACACCATCATCATAAGAACCGATCAACCCATAAGACAATTGCTCGGTCGACCAGACATGGCCGGACAAATGTTAAAGTGGTCATTGGAACTATCCGAGTTTGACGTCAAATTCGAGGGAAGACAAGCTTTCAAAGCTCAAGTGCTGGCCGACTTCGTGGCTGAACTTACTTTCACCGAGCAAGAGCCGAAAGTCTCATCCAGGTGGGTTATTTCCGTGGACGGAGCATCTGGTCCAGCAGGTAGCGGGGCTGGAATTATCTTGGAGAACGAAGAGGGAAACTTCATCGAAGTATCCCTAACCTTATCTTTTCCCACTTCTAACAACCAGGCAGAGTACGAAGCTTTTCTAGCAGGCATACGGTTCGCGACCGATTTGGAAGCAGAAGAGATCACAATCTGCACGGATTCTCAGTTGGTCGCAAGCCAAGTTCGAGGAGATTTTCAAGCCAAAAACGATAACATGGCCGAATATTTGGCCCTCGTAAAAGGCGAACTGAAACGGTTCAAAAGTGTGGAAGTCAAACACATCCCGCGAGAGAACAACATCCGCGCAGATATCCTTTCCAAATTGGCGAGCACTAAAAGGAAAGGAAACAACAAATCCGTCATACAGAAAACGCTTCCCCGACCTAGCATTGGGCAATCATCGGTCCACGTAGACATTAACCTCGTGGGCGACACAAGCTGCTGGATGACCCCAGTATTTAATTACCTAACTATGGGAGAACTGTCGACCGACCCAAAGGCGGCCAGTACCATACGCCGAAGGGCATGCCTGTATTCCCTAGTAGGTGGACGAATGTATCGTCGAAGATTCTCTACGCCCTTCCTTAGGTGCGTAGAAGAGGAAAACATCCCGCACATACTGAGAGAAGTCCACGAAAGAATCAAGGTGCAACATCCTGGCGGAAGGTCGTTGGCTAGAAAAATTCTTCGGGCAGGGTATTATTGGCCCACACTTCAACACGACACGAAGGAGCACGTGAAAAGGTGCGACAAATGCCAACGGCACGGGGACGTGCACGTAGCACCCCCATCCGAGTTGAAATCACTGTCATCACCTTGGCCATTCGCATGGTGGGGGATGGATATCTTAGGACCATTCGTCGTCGGGTCTGGTCAAAATAAATACTTAATCGTGGGCGTCGACTATTTCACCAAGTGGATAGAAGCCGAGGCTTTGGCCAAAATCACATTGCTCAACATACTACGTTTCTTCAAGAGAAACATCCTCGCCCGGTTCGGGGTACCGCTCGCCATCGTGACCGACAACGACACTCAGTTCACGGATAAACACTTCAAAGAATTCGTCGCATCAATAGGAACGAAACAACATTTCACGTCGGTCGAACACCCCCAAACTAATGGACAAGCAGAGGCCGCAAATAGAGTAATCCTAAGAGGTTTAAAACGAAGATTGGACGAGCATAAGAAGCATTGGGTCGAGGAGTTACACAGCGTACTATGGGCATACAGGACCACACCCCACTCAACAACCGGGGAATCCCCATTTCGATTAGCATACGGAACCGAGGCGGTGATCCCTATAGAAATGCACGTCCTATCCAAACGCACGGAATTACCTATGGACCAAGACACCAACTCCGAAGCTTTGAGGGACGAGCTCGACATGATCGAAGAAGTTCGGTCAGAAGCTGCTCTTCGAGAAACATTCTCAAACAAAAAATAGCCGCTCGGTATGATTCTAAGGTCATAAGACGGACGTTCGAGGTAGGCAGTCTTGTCCTTAGAAGAAATCACAGGGATCCCCGCGAGGGAAAATTTACACCCAACTAGGAGGGCCCGTATCGCGTCCGAGCAAAAACCGAGAACGGAGCCTATTATTTAGAAAATTTACACGGGGAAGAGCTAGCTCGGCCTTGGAACGCCGAGAAACTCAAACAATATTACAGCTAAATCACAAAGTCGACCTGCTCAACTTTCAAGCAAAGAGCAAAGGGACCGACTGAAAACTGTGTGCCTAGGTACGAGCACGACAGCCCAAAAATGACAGTCAAGCAAGATCTCCTTTTGAGGGAAAGAGAAACTTGCCGCACGGACGGATACTCGAACGAGTCCGACGTCGCCTAAGTACCACGACCAGGCAGAACCCCAACTCGCGATGGGATGTTCAAGCCACGGAGCCCGAGCCATTACCTTGGCCCGGGCACCGACCAGGAGTAAGACTCCAAAATCTGATTGGTCCCCCTAACCAACAGATCACATACACACCCCGTATTTATTGGATCACATCCAATTAATGCAAAGATGCATACCAAACACTTAGTAAAAGTAAACAAATAAAATATGTCCTCCGACGGACGCATCATTACGAACAAATGAAATATAGAAACCGACCACCAAGGTCGTGCATATGAAATTAAAGATGCGACCCCGAAGGGCCGATTTATTCAGGATTACATACAAAGGGGTCCACGCCCCCAAAAAAGAAACATAATAAATTATATGGCACGCAGGCCAGAAACTAATTACCCTCGCCTTCCGGGCGGCCTTCTTCTCGGCAAGCTTCCTCCTGCTTCGGTTGCGCTTCGGGCTGTCCTGGCTGAGCAACCGACCCCGGCTGAGAATCATCTACCACCAGGTCCGAAGGAACCACAATCTGGCCATCTTCTACCTTGTACAGATAGCTGATTCGACCAACGTCCAAAGCCAGGTCAGGATGGAGAGCCTTCATCGGATCCACCGCGTTCTGGAAGCTGAGCTCAGTTGATGAGTTCAGATCTTCCATGTCTTGGTCGATCCGAGCAAGCAACTGAGCCCTCGTTACCAGGTTTTTGGTTTCTTCATCCTCGTCCTCCTTCGGGCAGAAAGCGTCCTTCAGCTTTTTATTCTGCTCCAGCACCCTTTTCTTGTCGACCTCCAACTTGGCGATGACGTTGGCTCGTTCAGTTAACTCCTTGGCCGTGGCTTTAGCCTCCTCGGTGGCCGTTGTCAGTTTCGCCTCAGTGGCAGCCAGCTGCTCCTTAAGCCTACCCATCTCTCGCTCCTATCCGGGACTCCCTTCGGCCGTCAGCCTGGCCATTGTCAGGACCCGCATAACCGCGCTTGCGTCTTGGGCCAGAGATAATCGCCGGACAAGACGATCCATGCCCTCCAAAAACAAGGAATCTGCACGGTCCACCTCCATGCTCGTTCCCTCGAAGAAATTGCGCTTCACAAAGCACGGAGGCAGCCTATGCTTCGGCTTCGGAGGAGCGTTGGCCGTCAAGTCCACAGTGGCTGCGGACTTATGCTTCTTCATCAAAGAGCCGGTCGAGGCGCTCGGAGAACCTTGGACCAAGGGGCCCGACCCCGAGCCACTTGTCTCCGTCAGTTTGGTATGCACGACCCTTGATCTTTTCTTCTGCTGCTGAAGCAGGCGTTCTTGAATTTTATCCAGTGGGTTCGACAGAGAGCCTGAAAAAGGAGAAAGATCAGATTAATCATGGACGACAAAGTTAAATCAAAATTTGAAATTTGACTAATATAGATAAACAGATACCAAAGAAGTCGGACACTTCCTGCCCGGTATGGCAGGCCAGCAATTCGGTAACATTAATCAAGGGACGCTCCACAGCTTCCCCCCATCCTGCTCAAGTATAACTTTTCCATCTCCGTCCAGCAGGGGGGTCGGAGTGAAAGACGCTATCAATTTTCTGAAGGCCTCGAAACTGGCCGCGTCATCATCATTCAATGAGTCTCCCACCTGAACAAAATCACCAACAGGTTTCTCATAGTGAGCATAACTCCAGGAAAATGGGAACAGCCACAGCCTCCTCGGGATCACCTGCCCTTGATCGTCGAGCTTAGGCTCGTCATTCTCGTCGGTGTCTATCCCCACGAAGCTCATTGCCCTCACGGCCACCGCGCTCGCGGGTTTGATCAGAAAGTAATCATTTTTAAAAGCCCGGATAGATTCTGAATGGGCCTTAAAGAGTTTCGTCTGCTACTTGAAGGACACGAACCCCTTCCGATCGGTTCCTCGCCCGACTTGGCGCTGCAGGGAGAACAGGCGGAAAAACAGAGGAAGCGTGGCACCAACACCCAGTTGGGCGCACGTCATCTCAAACGCTCTCAGGAACGCGTATGAATTGGGATGCAGCTGGGAAGGGGCAACACATAGGTGCCCGAGCACGGCACTCACAAAGTCACTGAAGGGAAAAGTTACCCCCAGGACCGAGACTGCGTATTCATACATAGAGAAAGCCCGACTGTGGAAATCTGAGAAGATGCGGTCATCGTCCCCCGGGCAGGTTACGACCCAATCGGCAGGGTCACCGACAACGGGCGGTGGCTCCGTTCGGGGTCTTGAAAATGAGGACAACTTGTCCAACAAATCCTCCACCACCCATTCTTCGGGTGAGACCCTCGTCTGGTCGGGACATCAGGGCGAATCTGTTGATGCTCCTGTAGTACTCGTATCCGAATTCCCCGAGGAACTCCCAGAACTAGAAGGGACGGACGCAGATGATCCTGAATCTTCCGAGGAAGTCTCTTCCGAAGACACGTCCAATGGATCCACGAGCGAGTTTTCACCTGAAAAGCAGAGGAAAGGCGTCAGTGAATTCGATTAAGAATATCAAATCCACCCTTCCACCGCTCAACAAGTGAAAGGGCGCACATCAGCTCAGAGACTAGGTCCCGAGCTATAGCCCTGGCTGACCATCGCTCGGAGCGACGGCTTACGCCCAACATTATAAATCAATGGATCTAACCTAGATATTTGTCAAAACCCAAGTCGAGGTCGACCAACACCTATGTCGACCCTGATCTAGGGTTTGTAACCGACCGACTACGGTGGCAGAAGTCCTAGAGTTTACCGGTTCTAAATATAAAACTAACGTCAAAACTATCCTAAACCACATGCATTTCTACGAAACCTAAGCTATAAACACCTAAAACGGCGAAAAAGAACCGTACCTTGCGCTTGGGAAGACATTTTTGAAGAGGAAAAGCGTTCTGGAAGTGGTGGTCGGCAAGGAAATGCGGTGGTCGACGGTCGAAGTGGTGGCAGTTGAACGAGCAGAGCGTCGGAGAAGAAGATGAAGCGAAAAAGTACAGAATGGGCCCTGAGAACCCTATTTATAAGAGGGAAAACACGTGCAAGCACGCGTGACCCCTACACACTAGCCCCTAGGCTAGCCGTCAAATCATTAATAAGCGCGAATTCCCAGATATTCCAGCTTTTCGTTTCACATTCCCCTGTCGAGCAACGTACCAGCTGCCCGTTCCCCGAAGATCTGCAACGCAGATTCCTAGCCTTAACACTACTCATCGCCGAGTACAAAATCATTTCTAAGTCACTGCTCTTCCACACGAGCAATAACTTGGGGGGCTCCTGTTCTGGACTAGCCCAATCCCCACAATTGGGCCAAGCAAACCAATCCAACAGCTATGCTCGACGTCGAGCAGAATTAGGAATAATGGTCTCTGTCGAGCATAAGCATTCCGACCACGACGAAGTTCCCTAACGGCTAGTCTTGACCGTTGCCTATTTTTACGGATTCCTCGATCCGTGCCTCACAGTATGGACCAATAATCTTCCGTTTAGCCCCTTATATAAACCCTCTCATTTGGGAGGGTCAGGTATTCAATCTCTCTGACCTTTATTCTTGTACTTGCCCACTCTTTGCTCGGTTACTTACTTTAGCATCAGAGTGCCTTGCAGGTACACCCCCTTTTTCTCCTCATCGACCGTCTTCCATCAGCTCTCGAAGCCAGCCGCATCGGATCCTGATCTCCAGGTACGATCAGTAGGTATGCTTGAAGACAACATCCAATCAATGGTATCTTGATAGCGGATGTTCAAAGCATATGACGGGTGATATCAACAAATTTTCACATCTATCTCTAAAGGCCAAAGGATATGTAACATACGGTGATGACAATAAAGGAAAGATTCTTGGAATAGGAACCGTTGGAGCACCACCGTTTACAATCATCGAAGATGTCCTTTACGTGGAAGGCCTAAGACATAACCTACTTAGCATAAGTCAACTGTGTGACAAAGGGTTCCGAATCAACTTTACAAAGGATGAATGCCTAATCGAACATGAAGTTACACATGATGTTTTGCTAAAAGGTACAATAATTAATAATATTTTTATGATTTCTTTTGATAACACTTCCTTGAAGGTAAAATGCTTATTGGCGAACAACAACGAGGCTTGGCTATGGCATAAGAGATTTGCTCACATTCACATGGAGCACTTGAACAAGTTGATAAAGCATGACCTAGTTGTTGGTCTTCCAAAGATAAAACTCATCAAGGATAAGTTATGTGACGCATGCCAAAAAGGGAAGCAAACCAAGACATCTTTCAAATCCAAGAAAGTAAGGGTGTTCGCGGTTTGGTTTGGATCGGTTTTGAAGCAAAATGTCATCCGATCCAAAGATAAATTTATTTACGGTTTGGTTCGGTTTTGGATGATTGATTAAAAAAATCTGATCCGGTCCGATCCAATTTCATGCGGTTTAATTTGGATCGGTTTTTTGAATATCCAAATTATAAATTATAACTTTTATTAATATTCTAAAAGTTCTAATAAATAGTAAGTTTGATATAATATATATTATACTATATCAAAAATTAATATTACAAGATGAAAAAATTAAAAATAAAAAAATTAAATCAAACTAATAAATAGTATTTTAAAAGATAAGTATCATCTAATATTAAATTAACACAACATATATACTAATAAAATATAAATAAGGAAAAAATATATATACATGCGGTTTGGTTTGGTTTGGATCGGTTTTGAAAAATCAATCTGAATTCTGATTCGAACAGATCGGTTCTTACAAAATGACATCTAAATACATCCAAAAAAAATCGGTTTTTTCGGTTTTTTTGGATCGGTTTTCGGTTTTTTATTTAGATTGGTTTGGATTTGAACACCCCTACAAGAAAGTGGTGTCCACATCTAAGCCACTACAATTTTTTTGCTTATGGATCTTTTTGGTCCTTCAAGAATGAAAAGCTTCGGAGTTAATGTTTACGCTTTAGTCATTGTTGATGATTTCTCTAGATATACATGGACATTATTTCTAGTGCAGAAAAGTGACGCTTTCAAAGCCTTCAAGAAGTATGTGAAACAAATACAAAACAAGAAGTACCTCACAATAGCCTCCATTAGAAGCGACCATGGTGGAGAATTCCAAAACGCTTCATTTGAAGAATTTTGCAAAGAGCATGGAATTTCTCACAACTTCTCCGCACCAAGAACTCCTCAACAAAACGGTGTCGTAGAAAGAAAGAATAGGTCATTGGTTTGGCTTGCAAGAATGATGCTTAGCGACTCTAATCTTCCTAAATACTTTTGGGCGGATGCGGTAAGCACAACATGTTTCGTAAGCAACCGTGTCAACATTTGGCCAATTCTCAAAAAGACTTCGTATGAGTTGTTCAAAGGAAGGAAACCCAATATATCCTTTTTCCATATTTTCAGGTGAAAATGTTTTGTTCACAACAATGACAAGAACAATCTTGGTAAGTTTGATGAGAAATCCGACAAAGGTATCTTTCTTGGTCACTCCCTCTCTAGTAAGCATTTAAATTTTTTAATAAAAGAACTTTATCTATTGAAGAATCTATGCATGTATCTTTTGATGAAACTAACCCCTCAAAAGAGGATAATATTATTTTTGATGATGATGATGATATAATATATATGTCACAACCACAAAAAGACGTTTCAAATTATCAACCAAAACCACAAGAAGATGACTCATAAATCAATGAAGAACATCATAATCTACCAAAATAATGGAGGACTCATAGAGATCACCCGATCGATAAAGTTATTGGTGATATAGCCAAGGCGTAGCAACACGACTAAATCTCAAGGATACTTGTCTCAACATGGTGTTTGTATCTCAAATCGAACTAACCAAAGTCGATGAAGCCTTAGGCGATGATCAATGGATAATGCAAGAAGATCTAAACCAATTTGAACGAAATCAAGTTTGGAGTCTTGTACCAAGACCGGACAACAAACTCATCATAGGAACAAGGTGGGTGTTCAAGAACAAACTTGATGAGAATAAAATCATAGTTCGAAATAAAGCAAGATTGGTCGCACAAGGATACAACCAAGAGGAAGGAATCGATTTTGATGAAACGTTCACTCTGGTAGCAAGGTTAAAAGCTATACGATTATTGCTTGCTTATGCTTGTTCAATGAATTTTCAGTTATTCCAGATGGATGTCAAGAGCGCTTTCCTGAATGGCTACATCAATGAAGAAGTCTATGTCAAACAACCTCTGGGCATTGAAGACTTCAAGAATCCCTCACATGTTTACAAGTTAAAGAAAGCCCTTTATGGCTTAAAGCAAGCACCAAGGGCGTGGTATGACCTCCTCAACAACTTTCTTTGTGAAAAGGGATTCGTAAAAGTGTTGCACCCCAAAATTTGCCCTCACAATACAAGACTTTGTGTGCTAAGAAGGTTCACAAGGTTCACAAGTTCCATAATGCTTTCAACACTTGCATAACCTTTCATGAGGTTCATGAAGTCTACAAGTTACTTTATGAAGGTTCACAAGGTTCACAAGTTTCTCAACATCTTCAAGACCTTTCATGAGGTTCATGAAGTCTACAAGTTACTTTATGAAGGTTCATAAGGTTCACAAGATTCACAATGATTACAAAGCTCTCCTGAGGTTCATGAAGTCTACAAGTTACTTTATGAAGGTTCATAAGGTTCACAAGATTCACAATGATTACAAAGCTCTCCTGAGGTTCATGAGGTCTACAAAACCACTTCATGAGGTTCACAAGGTTCACAAGCTTCACAATACCTCCCATGAGTATCACAAGACATCTTATGAAGATTCACAAGGTTCACAAAGTTCACAATTGGTCAAAGAAGTTGACAATTCCCTCAGACAATGCACCTCCTAAGCAGTGCATCCAAAACTAGGGTTTTGACTTTAATCAGGCTAAATGGATTTCCAATACCTCAAGTGAGTCTCATAACATCTTATATGTATGTAAGAACCCCCATGTCAAGTTTCAAGACTTTTCTCAAAAGTTTGCTCAGTCAGATGATCAGATAAGTCAAAATCAGTCAGTGCAGTTAAAAAGTCAAATTGAGGTCAACTGTGGTCAAACCAAAGTCAAACTTCATGATTTTTTGCCAACATCAAGTATATGAAGTAAAGTTCATCATTTGATCAAGGGTTGATCATGATTCATCAAGGAGATTCCAGATCATCAATAATCAGGAGTTTCTAAATTAGGGTTTCCTCAGTAAAAGTCAACTGAACTTTGACCAGCCATAACTTTCACATACTTCATCACCAAGTCTCCATCCAAATCTCATTTTGAAGGAAATTGAATTCTCTACAACTTTGATGTTGAAGGTTAAGCCCAAAAATGCTTCATTTGAAATATATGATCTAAGACATTATAGGTCATTTCAAAAGTCAACAAAAAGTCAACAACTTCAAAAGGGCATAACTTGAGATTGGTAAATGATATGGACCTGAAACCAATGGGGTTGTTTAGAGGACTCTTCAAGCTTTCCAAAAAGTCCAAGAACACCCTCATACCTTTAAAATTGAGGGAGATATGCCCTTGCAAAGTTGGGCAATTTTGTGATGGTTTATGTTGAAAATGGAGGCTTAGAAGTAATTCTTTCCAAATGGGCTTGCTAAGTTGTGATCCAATCCATCTCATAACACTATGCACGACCCAAACCACTTAAAATCTGATTTTTATTATTTTTATTTCTATTTATTTTGATTTAAATCATTAAAAATCATTTTAAATATAAATAAAATATGAAAATTAAAGATTTTATTTGGATAATGTTTCTAGAAAATCATAATTGGTGATTGAAGTTGAAAGAGAAAGAAATCATGTGATCTCTCCAAAAATAGCAAGCATTCATGAGCCAATATTTGAATTTCATGACACCATCTTTTTCAATATTTTTTGGATCAAATCTCCACACAACAAATCCATATTTCTGACCTAATTCACTCTCACATATATACTAAGCATAACCCTAGCCTCAAGCCACGAAATCCAGCAGCCAAAGGTAGGTTCCATTGTTCAAAATTTCAAGCAAAAAGTGAGATTCGGATTCTTCAATCTAAGAGGTTTCAAGGTAAACTAAGAACATAGACGTGTTCTTTAGACATCACTGAAGCTAAAGCATCACTCATTTGCATCCCATGTGCACTACATTGGCCAACCCGAATCCACTTTGCTCTTGAATAATTTTTTTTCGATTCCAATGATTCCTTGCATATAACTGAAATTTGATTACATAATTGTGTTTGTTGATGATTATAGATGAAATCTGGAGTGATTGATGAAGTTTCATAGCCTAATGCGTGATATACCATTTTTAGGGTTTATGGCTCCGATTGGGGTTCTTCAATCCAGCTCATATAAATGGATTCTAAGAACGTAGAATCATTGGAAATCTTGTTAAGAACTTAATGGCATAATCAATTTTACAAAATCTTGCTGTTTTGTCCATGTTTGAATTTCGCAGGTTTTGTTACAATTCTGTTTTCGCAGGAAAACTCGTATATAATTTCGCAGCAAATTTTGAAGGACAGGAGGTTGAAGACGAAGGCCATTCGCGCCAGTTTTGAAATTCAAATTTTGTTTTAAAATATTATACGTTCTCTCTGTTTGTATATCACCAACTGATGGTTGGTCCAGTGGCAAAGCACATGCGCGTTTGACAAAAGGGGGAGGGGATCGAATCCTGCCTCTACCAATGTTTTGATATTTTTCCCATTTAAATTGCTTGCTTAATATATTATAGTTTGTAGTTGTTTTGTAAACAGATAGGCTCTCCCAGCCAGGTGGATACGTGCGCATGCTTGTAATTAGAAGGTCCTGGGATCAAATCCCACCCCAGGCCTTTTTATTTCTTTATTTTCCTGGATTTTTGAGGCAAGGCACAAAACAAAGTGAGTCTCCTTATTTGTCACCTGCGCATGGCTGGCTTAGTGGTTGTGGTTGTTGCTTGCAAGCATGAGGTCTTGGGATCAAATCTCAGCAGGTTCTTTTTTCTATTTTCTCATTTTTTCTTATTATTGTTTTCTTATTATTGTTTGATTAATATATTGTTTTAAAAAAAAAATCCAAAGAAAATTTCAAAGTAATATGTTGATATTAGGTTAAACTTATTTTTATTTTCTTAAAAAATACTAATTTGCTAATATTATTAAATCGTATATGTCATTATTTTAATATTCTAAAAATTGTATATATGTCCTATTTAATTAAATAAATTGTTAATCAAACCCTAAAAAATATTTTTCTAACAAACCCTAATTTATTTATTTTTTAAAAACCTAATTCTATTTTTTTCTTATTTTCTAATTCCTAATATAATTATTATGTATATATATATATTTATTATAATTCTTATAAATTTTGTAAATATATTTATAATCCAAATTATTTTTCTTTTAAATATTTAGAAACAATCTAATTTATAATAATTATATTTTTGTATACGGTTAAAAACAATTTGTAAGTATAATAATTAATAGGATTAAATTTTATAAACATGATTAATATTGTAAATATGATATTTTAAACCTATGCATATATTGTTTAATAAATAAATGCTAATATATGTTTATAATAATTAAATTTTGAAAATAACTTAATAATTTGTAAAAATTAAAAAAAATTGTTTGTTCATATTTGTTTCTAAATGTAATGGTTCATATTAAAATTTGTTAATTTATTATTCTTATAATATTTTGATTAATTTGTATTATTTTTGCTTTTGTTAATTTTACATTATTATTCACTAACCTCTCTTATTTTATTATTACTAACTTTTTGCTTATTATTTAAATTATTTTCACTAACTTTATATTTCTACTAACTTTATTTAATTTTTCTTATTATTATTATTTACTAACCCCAATATTTTGTTTACTTATTTATTATTTTTATTTTTTGCTTATTATATTTATTTTGATTATATTCTGCCATTTATTTTATTTTGTTTATTATAATTATATTGTAATTGCTTCCTTGGTGTAATTTTGTAATATTTTAAATATTTAATTATTATTATGGTTAGTAATTAGGGAGTGTAAAACATGTTTGTTATTTAAAATAAATTTAGACCACTTTTAATATAAGATAATTAAAATAAACACTCACACACACGTAAGTCGATTTTTAATCGCCGTCTCACATTTCTAAGGTTATCCCTCAAGTTGCCTACGAATAATGGTCAAGTGGGGTGTATAAAGTAAGTCCCTTAAAAAGAAAATCATCAAGTCCCTTATGGTTGCCTTTACGAATCGAGTCCCTTCGAATAATGATGATAGTCCCTCATATGTGCTTAATACACCCCACAGTTGCCTTCATAATCAGATTGACCCTCACATGTCCCTTAACATCCAAGGTAATGACTACCTACTCCTTAATAGTAGGGATAGTCTTACCAAGGAAAGGAAAAAGAACAAGAAAGACTTTAAATTCTAGGGTAGGTTCCTCTTATGTACTTGCTCACTTCAAAATTTTTTTTCAAACACTTAACATTTTCAAACAAATTTTCAAACAAGTTTTTACACATCCGTACATGGATTATTATTAACTATTCTGAAAATTTTTCTATTCACACACTACACTTTCAAAAACAATTCAAAAGTGAGCTAAGTAACTAAGAGCCCATGGATAACCATGGATGTAAAGGGTGCTAACACCTTCCCTTTACATAACCTACCCCCCGGACCCAAAGTATTCTCTTAAGGTCTTTCCTGTTCTTTTATACCCTTTCCTTATGGATAAAATAAAAGTCGGTGGCGACTCTTGCTATCCGCAACATAACTAAAAGTCAGTTCTCCCACCGTGTTACAAAAAGGAAAGGTTGACAAGACATTGTTCATTAAGAAAATAAAAGGCAACACCTTATTGGTTCAAGTCTATGTCAATGACATCATCTTTGGTTCAACGAACAAGGAACTATGTGAAAAGTTTTCACTAATAATGCAAGGAGAATTCGAGATGTCCATGATGGAAAAATGAACTATTTTTTTGGACTATAAATCAAGAAAACAAAGGATGGCATTTTCATCAACCAATCCAAGTATTGAAAGGAATTATTGAAAATATTCGATATGGATTGTTGCAAGAGAATGTCTACTCCAATGGGATTCAGAATATATGTTAATCAAGATGAATCAGGTACTTCAATTGATATCACAAAATATTGAGGTATGATTGGTTCCTTATTATATTTGACGACAAGTTGTCCTGACATAATGTTTAGTGTATGTTTGTGTGCACGCTTTCAAGCAAATCCTAAGGAGTCACATCTCACTGCTGTGAAGAGGATCATGAAGTATCTCAAAGGAACAATAAACGTCAGATTATGGTATCCAAGAGGTAGTATATGTTCTTTGATTGGTTATTCTGACGCTGACTATGCAGGATGTAAGACCGATAGAAAAAGCACAAGTGGTACGTGTCACATTCTCGGAAATGCACTAGTGTCGTGGGCGTGCAAGAAACAAGCATGTGTCGCACTTAGCACGGCCGAAGCAGAATATATTGCAGCAGATAGTTGTTGCGCACAAATTTTGTGGTTCAAACAACAACTTCTTGATTATGGCTTAGATCTCAGATGCATTCCTTTTTTATGTGACAACACAAGTTCCATCAACATCACAAAGAACCCTGCCATGCATTCAAGAACAAAGCACATAGATATCTAGCACCATTTCCTTCGTGATCACGTGCTTAACGGAGATGTAGACGTTGTAACACGGTGGGAGAACTGACTTTAGTTATGTTGCGGATAGCAAGAGTCGCCACCGACTTTTATTTTATCCAAAGGAAAGGCATAAAAGAACAGGAAAGACCTTTTAAAAGATTTTTGGGTCCGGGGGGTAGGTTATGTAAAGGGAAGGTGTTAGCACCCTTTACATCCATGGTTATCCATGGGCTCTTAGTTACTTAGCTCACTTTAAAATGTTTTGGGAAGTGTAGTGTGTGATTAAAAATTTTCTTAAGTACTTTATAATGATCCATGTACGGATATATATAAAGACTTTGTTTTGAAAATTTGTTTGAAAATGTGAAGTGTTTTGAAATTTTTTTGAAAAGTGAGCAAGTATCTAAGAGGAACCTATCCTAAGTTTAAGTCTTTTCTGTTCTTGAATCCTTTAAATGGTAAGACTATCCCTATTATTAAGGAATAGGTAGTCATTACCTTGGATGTGAGGGACAAGTGAAGGGACATCTGTTTATTTAGGCAACTGTGGGGTGTAAAAGCAATTTTGAAGGGACTTATCATCTTTATTCGAAAGGGACAAGATCATTACGAAGGCAACATTCGAAAGGGACTTGATCTTTTATATCTGTAGGGACTTGATGATGTGAATTTGAGGGACTTTTGCTTTATACACCCTACTTGACCTTTTTGATTAGGCAACATGAGAGGTATCCCTAAGGAAGTGAGATGGCGATCAAAGATCGACTTACGTGTGTGAGTGTACAATTTTAATATTTGTCTTTAAATTTGTGATCTAAATTGATTTTGTATTACAAGTATGACTTTACACTCCCTATTTACTAACCATAGCATAAAATATAAATAATAAACATTATTACTAAATATTACACCAAGGAGCAATTACATAATAATAATAAAGCAAAATTAAATATAATAAACAAAAATAAATAAATAATTATAATTGGGTTAGTGAAAATAATAATAATAAAAGTAATACCAAATTAAATGGGGTTAGCAATAAATAAATATCACAAGAATATAATTAATAATAATAATGAAATAAACAAGAATATTATAATAATTAAAAAATCAATTTTATAAACAATTATTATTTAATATTAAAATATAAACAATTATACTAATTATTAAAGTTTTAAGTTATGTGTAAATTATAAAATTAAATTTATTATGAACATATTATGAAAATAGAATTATAATTACAAAAAGTAAATTAGCAATTTTTAAACATATAATAAAAATTATTTACATGCAAAATTGAATTATAAACAAATTATGTCATATTATCATATTAACAACATTAAATTAAGAATTTTAATTTTAAACATATTTATATGCAAAATTAAATTTATAAACAAATGAAAAATGTACATGATAGAATAAAATAGGATTAAGTTCTAAGTAGAGGAAGATTATGGTTTTGAAAATTATTAGGATTAATTAGGGTTTATAATTTATTTTACAAGTAATTAATAAAATTATATACAAAAAAATATATATATACACATTAATAAATATAAACATAAAAAAAGAAGTTTGAAAATGAATTATTATAATATGAAATTTTGAGAAAAAAAAGATTATTAATATTAAGTTTTATAGAATTTATATTAATTGATTTAATAGAAAATAAAGAAAATAACAAAACAATGAAAAAAATCCTAAAAAAATAGGACCTGGGATTTGAACCCAGGTCCTTTACCTGGCTGAAGGATTCCCAAAACCAACTGAGCCACTGCACGCAGCTGATATATACTCCACGCCATTTTGTTTTGTTGCATAACCTGGAAATAATCATGGCAAAAATAAAACAACATAAAAGGGCCTAGGGGGATTCGAACCCAGGTCCCTTACACAACACACAAACATTCCTTCCATCCAGCCGGGAGGGCGCTACTGGCAATATGTTCACAACATCACATAATATATTAAGTACAACAATTAAAAGATAAAAATAGAAAAAAAAACCACTGCAGCCAGGTTTCGAACCAGTGTCCTTAAACATCACACGTGCGTTGCTTATCACCAGGCCAACGCTGCACTTGTGAACAAAAACAGAAACAGTTGAATAAAATATTATGAACAATATTTGAATATTCAAAATGCGCGCGCTGGCTTCGTCTTCTTCCTTGGATTTTCGCAGGTTTTCCTGCGAAATTTCCTGGGAGATTTCCTACGATTTCTCCTGCGTGTATAAACCTGCGAATTAACAAACACCAAGCAAACAGCAAAATTTCTTTAAATTGATGAATGTAATAAGTTCCTTGAGGTCCATACAACACAACCACGTCCTTCAAACTCATTTATATGTGATAAATCACAAGACCCTAATTGAGGTCAGTAAACCCTAACTATGGCATATCTCGATTTAGTCCATGAAACTCTAATTTAACTGTCCAAAAAGCTTCCATACAAAGAAACAAACACAATTAGTCAATCAAAATCAATCAAAAACTCTTGGAACCATGAAATCGAAAAAATTCAAATGTTGAATGAATATGGATTCGGTTTATGCAATTCATGAGGTTTTGGATGCAAATAAGGATTGGGATCGCATTAGAGATGTTCAAGGAACATGTTTGAACCTTTAGAATGCTTTGATATCACCTCCAACCAAGAATCCGAATTATGAGTTTTAGGTGAATTTTTGAAAATTGAAACTTACTCTTGGAGGCTGAAATTCGTGTGCAATGAGTAGGGTTGTGTTATGTACTTATAGTGTGATGATTCTAGGTCAAAAAACTTGATCATTGTATGAAAGATTGGATTGAAAAAGATTGAAAAAGATTAAGCTTTAAAATTCAAATATTTGAGAATTAAGCCTTTCTATTTCAAGTCAATTACCATGATTCTCATACCAATTTAATCCAAATCACTTTTATGAATTTCTAGAAACAAAATCCCCTTTAAATATTTGACTTTTCTATTTTATTTTAATTTAAAATGATTTTAAATGAATTAAATCAAAATAAATAAAATAAAATAATGAAAAAATCTGAATATTTGATGGTTGGGTCGTGCATGAGGTATTGGTATGGATTGGGTCATCATATGGCAAGCCCATTTAGAAAAAATTGGTTTTAAACCTCCATTTTCTTCATAAACCAACCAAAAATTTCCCAACTTTGCAAGGGCACACATCCTTCAATTTTAATGCTATGAGGGTGTTCTTGGACATTTTGGAAAGCTTGAAGAGTCCTCTAACCAACCCCACTGGTTTCATGTTCATATCTTTTACCATTCTCAAGTTATGCCCTTTTGAAGTTGTTGACTTTTTGTTGACTTTTAAAAGGACCTATAATGTCTTAGCTCATACCTTCCAAATGAAGCATTTTTGGGCTTGGCTTGTGAGACACAAAGTTGTAGAGAATTCAATTTCCTTCAAAATGAGCTTTGGATGGAGAATTGGTGATGAAGCATGTGAAAGTTATGGCTGGTCAAAGTTCAGTTGACTTTTCCTGAAGAAACCATAATTTAGAAACCCCTGATTCTTGATGATCTGAAGTATCCTTGATGAATCATGATCAACCCTTGATCAAATGATGAATTTTACATCATATACTTGATGTTGGCAAAAAATCATGAAGTTTGACTTTGGTTTGACCACAGTGGACCTCAGTTTGACTTTTTAACTACTTTGACTGATTTTGACTTATCTGATCATCTGACTCAGCAAACTTCTGAGAAAAGTCTTGAAACTTGTCATGGGGGTTCTTACACACATATAAGATGTTATGAAGCTCACTTGAAGTCTTGGAAGTCTATTTAGCCTGATTAAAGTCAAAACCCTAGTTTTGGATGCACTGCTTAGGAGGTGCATTGTCTGAGGGAATTGTCAACTCTTCTGACTATTTGTGAACTTGGTGAACCTTGTGAACCATCATAAACTGTCTTGTAACCTTGTGAACCTCATGGGAGGTCTTGTTAACCTTGTGAACCTCATAAAGTGTCTTGTAGACTTCATGAACCTCATGAAAGGTCTTGTAAGTATTGTGAACCTTGTGAACCTTGTGAACCTCATAAAGTGTCTTGTAAACTTCATGAACCTCATGAAAGGTCTTGTGAACCTTGTGAACCTTCTTAGCACACAAAGTGTTGTATTGTGAGGGCAAAATTTGGGGTGCAACAGCTGCCCCTGTTCAATTTTCTGAAACCTGAGGGGTTAGATTGGTATATGTGCCAGTCGCGACCTGGAAGGTTGAAGGGGATTGAACACAAAAGCCCAAAAATTTGCACTCACCAGTGCGTAGAATGATGCTGATGGTTAGTTGAATATGCTTGAGTGGGCTTAAAGATGCCACTTGGAGAACAGTTCTTCAGATATACTTCTTTTGGAGGATAAAGCAATCCAAAATATGGAGGTATAATGATAGCTTTCAGGAAGATAAGCAACTTCCCGAGGTAGTGGTAATAGCTTTTAGGAGGATAAACAACATCCTGAGGAAATGATATGCTTTCAGGAGGATAAACAACGTCCTGAGGGATTGATATGCTTTCAGGAGGATGAACAACATCCTGAGGAAGTAATGATAGCTTTCAGGAAGATAAACAACATCCTGAGGTGATGATATGCTTTCAGGAGGATAAACAACGTCCCGAGGTGATGATATGCTTTCAGAAAGATGAACAACGTTCTGAGGTAGTAGTATGCTTTCAGAAGGATAAACAACGTTCTGAAGGAATGATAATATGCTTTCAGGAGGATAAAGTAGTCCTGAGGAAGTGGTAACCTTTGGGAAGATAAACAACGGCCCAAGGTAATGATATGCTTTCAGGAGTATAAACAACACCCTGAGGAAGTGATGATAACTTTCAGGAAGATAAACAACGTCCCGAGGAGATAATATGCTTTCAGGAGGATAACCAACGTCCTGAGGTGATGATATGCTTTCAGAAGGATGACCAACGTTCTGAGGTATAAGAAGCTTTCAGGAAGATAAACAACGTCCTGAGGAAGTGATAACTTTTGGGAAGATAAACAACGGCCCAATAGTCACAATTTGTTGATGAAATTTGTCTGCTGGAGAATTAACCTGAAAACAAGGTAGCATCATGTATGGTAATATTAGTTTATGCATTATGTATGCATGTATAGTATGATGCACTTAAGTAATGCACTATGTATCTATGTATATGTATGTTATGATGTAAATGATGTATGTATGATATGATGCTGCCTGAAGCGTCTGGATATCTTCGTACAACAACTGCTGGCTAGGGAAAATAAATCCCGATTCGTTGTTGAAGAATATGAGGAACTCGTTCCCGTCTTGTTTGGTAAATAAGGTATACATAACCTCCTGTCTTCTTTTGATAGTAGGGTATACATAACCTCCCGTCTGCTGGGGATAATAAGGTATACATAACCTCCCGTCTTCGTTTGATAGTAGGGTATACATAACCTCCCGTCTGCTAGGGATAGCAAGGTATACATAACCTCCCGTCTTCGTTCGTCGTACTCCTATTGGAAAGTAAATTCCCGAATATCCGTATGAGGATAAAAGAGATGGATATAAATTCCAGGGGAGATATGACTTGAAGTACTTCATGAAGATGGATTTGCCCTACTGGGGATTTGTAGTTGTCTTGTAGAGATGAACCGGCAAAGCTTCGTTGAAATCCTTCCCTCGTTCGTCCTTAGTAAATACTATTACTGCATTTTCATGCATTTCTGGTAAACATCAATCATATTAAACATACATGCATTTCTGGTAAACATCAATCATATTCAAAAGCATACATACATTCAAACACAATCAATGGACGTTTCGCTTATGTAAATAGGGTAAAAGTAAATCTGGATTCAAAGATGGAATTTTATTCATATCAAAAAGTGACCCATACATGGGTAAGTTTGTACAAGGAGACATAAACCCTAGTAAGAGGATTTTGTCATAAAATTTTACAAAACAAGGAGAATCAGCTATGTGGGAAATAATCCTATTGAGTTTCAATTCTACTATTGCCATTATCTTCAAGTATCTCATCTTCTGCTGTTGAGACGGAAACGATTGGATTGAGCTTTATCTGTTCAAACTTGAGTAAGTAGTACAACTGGTTGCAGTTTCATGGGTGATCCAAACGAGACATAGTCATACGCTTTAATCCCTAACTTTTACCTGGATTGCCCTTTCAGGTTTTCAATCCACCGGGATACCCTTTTTTGCCCAAGCCACCTTTTCAGGTTTTCAACTTGCCGGGTGTACATCTTTTTATATATATATATATATATATATATATATATATATATATATATATCCCTAATTTTTGCCCAAACCCTTTTGGTTTGCCGGGATGCCCTTATTTTTGCCTAGGCCTGTCAACCTAGCGGGTCTCTTTTCATGCGTAGTATTTTTTAACTATGTCTGCGTTTACAGGCTGTGGGAAGTCTTCCCCATCCATAATAGTAAGTATCATGGCACCTCCTGAGAATAATGTCTTGACTACAAATGGTCATTCATATGTAGGAGTCCACTTGCCCCTAGGATCACCCTGTGGTAATATGATACGCTTGATTACCAAGTCACCAGCCTGATATACCTTTGGCTTAACCTTCTTGTTAAAAGCTTTGATCATTCGTTTCTGGTACATCTGGCCATGACAAACTGCTGTTAATCTCTTCTCATCAATCAAATTTATCTGGTCAAGTCGAGTCTGAATCCACTCATCTTCATCCAAGCCTGCATCCTTCATAATTCTTAAGGAGGGAATCTGAACTTCAATGGGCAGAACTGCTTCCATACCATAGACTAAGGAGAATGGGGTTGCCTGTTGAAGTACGTATTGTAGTACGATAACCATGAAGAGCGAATGGTAACATCTCATGCCAATCCTTATAAGTAACAGTCATCTTTTGTACAATCTTCTTAATGTTCTTATTAGCAGCTTCAACTGCCCCATTCATCTTTGGACGATACGGAGAAGAGTTGTGATGCTTAATCTTGAACTGCGTGCAGAGATCAGTAATCATAGTGTTGTTCAGATTAGAACCATTGTCAGTAATAATCCTTTCAGGGATGCCATACCTACATATAAGATTATTCTTAATGAATCGAGCCACAACATTCTTGGTAACAGATGCAAATGAAGCTGCCTCCACCCACTTCGTGAAATAATCAATAGCAACCAGGATGAAATGATGACCATTGGAAGCAGTAGGTTTGATTTCACCAATCATATCAATGCCCCACATGGCAAAAGGCCAAGGAGCAGTCAACACATTCAATGGTGATGGAGGTATATGTACTTTATCAGCATAAATTTGACACTTGTGACATGTTCTGGAGTGTTGATAGCAATCAGCTTCCATGGTAGACCAATAGTAACCTGCTCTCAATATCTTCTTTGCCATAGTATGACCACTAGAATGAGTGCCAAAAATCCCATCATGCATGTCTTCCATAATCTCTGTTGCTTCCTTCTTATCCACACAACGAAGCAAAGTTGAATCATGATTACGTTTGTACAAACTCCCATTACTTAAAAAGAACTTAGCAGAAAACCTTCTCAGAAACTTCCTATCTTTGACAGATGCCCCTTCAGGGAACTCCTGAGCTTCAAGATATCTTTTCACTTCATAGAACCAAGGCTTCTCCTCTGCCCCTTCAGTGCCAATCTCATTGCAGTATGCAGGATTTTCAAATCTATCAATAGTAATCTTGGGAGCTTCATCATCCCAACTGATCTCAAACATGGATGCCATGGTGGCTAAAGCATCTGCCAACTGATTCTCTCTTCGTGGAATATGTCCAAAGGTAATCTCTTTGAAATGTGGGATCAAAGACAACACATGCTCTCTGTAAGGAATGAGGTTATCATGCTTGGTATCCCAATCTCCTTTAATCTGACTTACTACCAGGGCTGAATCTCCATACACATCAAGGCACTGAATCTTCATATCAATAGCAGCTTTAATACCCATGATACATGCCTCATACTCAGCCATGTTATTGGTACAATAGAAACAAAGTCTGGCAGTAATCGGGGTATGACAACCTTCAGGGGAACTGATCACAACACCAACACCATTACCAAGTGCATTGGAAGCACCATCAAAAACCATAGTCCATCGGGATCCTTGTTCAGGTCCGTCATATTGTCCAGGTTCTTTGGTAACAACCATAATATCTTCATCAGGGAACTCAAAACTCATTGACTGATAATCATCCACTGCTTGATGAGCCAAATGATCAGCCACAACACTTCCTTTAATGGCCTTCTGAGTAGTATACTGTATATCATATTCTATCAAGATCATTTGCCATCTTGCTATTCTTCCGGAGAGAGCAGGTTTCTCAAATATGTACTTGATTGGATCCATCTTTGAAATCAATAAGGTAGTATGGGTCAACATATAATGTCTTAGTCGGTGAGCAGCCCATGCCAAAGCGCAACAAGTTTTCTCGAGCAGTGAGTATCTTGTTTCACAGTCGGTAAACTTTTTGCTAAGGTAGTATATTGCCTGCTCTTTTCGTCCAGACTCGTCATGTTGCCCCAACACACACCCCATTGAATTGTCTAACACTGTTAAGTACATAATCAAGGGTCTTCCATCAACTGGTGGCATCAGAATTGGTGGTTCTAGAAGATATTTCTTGATTTCATCAAAGGTAGTCTAACATTCATCATTCCATTCCATCACCTGGTCTTTCTTCAGCAACTTAAAGATTGGCTCACAGATGGCAGTCAATTGGGAAATAAATCTTGCAATGTAATTCAATCGTCCCAAGAAACCTCTAACCTCCTTCTCAGTACGGGGAGCTGGCATCTCTCGTATAGCTTTCACTTTTGCAGGATCCACTTCAATACCTTTTCCACTGACAATGAAACCCAGGAGCTTACCAGATCTAACTCCAAAAGTACACTTGTTTGGGTTCAATCTCAACTTGTATTTCTTCAACCTCTCAAACAATTTATGCAGATGATCAAGGTGTTGTTCTTCATTCTGGGACCTGGCTATCATATCATCCACATAAACCTCTATCTCATGATGAATCATATCATGGAACAAAGCCACCATAGCACGCTGATATGTTGCCCCTGCATTCTTCAAACCAAATGGCATCACCTTATAAAAAAAAGTGCCCCACTGTGTAACAAATGTAGTCTTCTCCATATCTTCAGGTGCCATCTTGATTTGATTGTAACCAGAGAAACCATCCATAAAGGAGAATACCTTATGCTGAGCAGTGTTGTCTACCAGAACATCAATATGAGGAAGTGGAAAGTCATCTTTGGGGCTGGCCTTGTTCAAATCTCTGTAGTCTACACACATACGTACCTTACCATCTTTCTTAGGTACCGGCACCACATTTGCAACCCACTGAGGATAAGAAGTCACTGCTAAGAACCCTGCATTGAACTGTTTCATTACCTCTGCTTTGATCTTTTCTGACATTTCAGGACGCATACGACGAACCTTCTGCTTCTTTGGACGACAATCTTCTTTTACTGGTAAACGGTGAACCACAATGTCTGTATCCAACCCTGGCATATCTTCATAGGACCAAGCAAAGATCTCCACATAGTCACGTAACATCTGAATCAACCTGTTCTTGACACTATCCTCTAATTCAGCCCCTATCTTGACTTCTTTCCTGTTTTCTTTAGTTCCCAGATTCACAACTTCGACTGGCTCTTCATGTGGTTGTATAGCTTTCTCTTCTTGCTGTAACAACCTAGCAAGCTCTACAGGTACTTCACAATCGTCCTCATTTCCGTCTTCAGTTTGATAGATCGGATTCTCGAAATTATAATTGGCAATAGTAGAACTGTTATCAACAGGATCCAGAGTGGATGAGGATCTGCATTTTAGTGATGTGGGTGTGTGTAAGAACACATAACTGATAAAGCAAAAATAAAAGAAAATAAAGACAAGGAACACAATATTTACGAAAAAGAAACGTCCACTGATTTTTATTGAATGAAATATGCAAATGAAATGACATCCCGTAACAAGCACACCATTGTGCCCCGGGTAAGGCACAAGGCTTGAAAGTTTTATTGTTCAAGAAATTACAAACTTAAAAGTAACAACACAGTAATAGTATTTACTCCTGACTAAAGGAGATAGGAATAACATCTTCAGCTTTCCAGTTATTGAGTCCAGCACCCACAGTAGGAAAAATCCAAGCATCCAAGTTGTAGTCTTCATCATAGTCACCCACAACATTGATCTGATTCTTCATAATCCCCTGATTGGTGATACGAACAGCACGAGCACGACGAACAGCCTTCTGGGACTCTGCAGTGAAACCCAAACCAAATTTGTCAGACTTGTATGGAATATCAGGAAGCTGACCCCAAATAGTACAACCACCTTCATCCACCACAGCTCTAGCATCTTTAAGGGAGGCCATTGTAGGAGGTATTCTGGTGACCACAGGAACTTTCTTGACAACAGGAGGAGCTTCATAATCATTAACAATCCAAGGAACCACTTCAAATGTCTGACACGGAGTTTCAACATATTCACCTTCCACTTCCAGATACTTGAAGGTGTTCACATGGCTGACAAAATATTCTTCCTCTCCATAGACAGTAACAACCTTTCCTTCTACCGGATATCTCAACTTCTGATGTAATGTAGAGGTTACAGCACCTGCCCCATGGATCCAGGGACGTCCCAGCAAACAAGAATACGACGGACAAATATCCATAACATAAAAGGTAGCATTGAAAACCTGAGACCCAACTTTGATTGGGAGATCAATTTCTCCATGCACCACTCTTCTCGAACCATCAAAAGCCTTCACCACTATGTTACTGGGCTTTAGCACAGCATCTTCAGGACTCAGCTTATTCAAGACTTCTTTGGGCAACACATTCAGAGAGGAACCATTGTCTATCAATACATGTGACAGGGTAGTGCCCCTGCATTCAATTGAGATATGCAGAGCCCTGTTATGATCCCTCTTGGCAGGAGTCAAATCAGCATCAGAGAAACCTAACCCATTATCATAGGTCAAGTGGGCAACACAATTCTCAAACTGGTCAACAGAAATTGCATTGGGTACATGAGCAGTCTTCAGAAACTTGATCAGAGCTTTGGCATGAGCCTCAGAACACAACAACAAGGATAGCATAGAAATCTTAGAGGGAGTATGCCCCAACTGATCAACAATGTCATAATCACTCTTGCGAATGATTTTCAATACTTCTTCCATCTGCTTAGAGAGATCATCAGCAGCTGGTACATCAGTAGGTATAGGTTCAATAACAGGACCTTTGCCCCGAGCATCAGTGGTGGAGGTAGCAGCTGGAGTAACTGCATTCTTGGAAGTAATTGGAGGAGAGAAGACTCTTCCACTTCGTGTGATCTTACTGGATCCAGCAATATTATCAACATCAACAGGCATATCAACTAAGGGTTCTTGCTTAACACCATGGATATAAACATCAGACCCATAATGCCAAGGCACAGCTTTATCAGACGTATACGGAATAGGACCAGGAGTGGTAATGACCAGAGGAGCCACTCTAGCTTCAGCAACAATCTTCACAGGGCCTTCAACAGTAATCTTAATTGGACCCTTATGAGTGATTTTAACAGGTCCCTTGGAAGTGATCCTTACCGGTACTTTATCAACCATATCAACCTCTTCGGTCTTCCTACCTTTAGTAATATGATCCACCATACTCTCTACAGAAGATGGAGCCCTCTCAAACACTATGGTATATTTATCCATGAGACGTTGAATCCCATCTCTCAATCTCCAGCAGCTATCCGGCTTATAGGTACAATACAAACAATCTTCACGACATCCTGGAAAGAACCCAGCTTGTATTAACTTCTTCTTGATAACAGACAATGGTGTGGTCAACTCTGCAACTGAATAAATATGTAAATCTTCATCAATGGCATTGACAGTCTTCTCATGATTTGGCATGGGAGCAGTGATCACATTTGGAGTACCCGGAGGGTCAAACTCAATTTCTCCAGCCTCAATCATATCTTGAATTTTGTTCTTCAAGACCCAGCAGCTATTAGTATCATGTCCCTGACAGTTTGAATCATATGCACATCGTGCATTGGGATTGTACCTGGGTGAGGTAACATTAGGATTCTGAGGAGCATCTTTCAGGGTGATAAGTTCAGCCTTCAGCAAGTGTTGCAATGCCTGAGCCATTGACATGTTGATCTTAGTGAACTGCCTTCTAGCCCTCTGTTGATTGCCCTGTGGCTGCTCTGGTGTTGTATGAGTTGGATTTGAGATATGAACTGCACTCACAGACTGATGCCTTCTATTACGATCAGGTTGACCATAAACAGCATTTGACTCTTTCTTCCCACTGGGAGGCTTCTTTGCAGCACCTGATGAAGAAGCACCCACTTGAATCTTGCCACTCCTGATACCACTTTCTACACGCTCTCCTGTCATTATCAACTCAGTGAAACCAGATGATGAGCTTCCAATGAGATGACTGTAAAAAGGACCATTCAACGTACACATGAACATATCAACCAACTCCCTGTCAGTTAAAGGGGGTTGTACTCTTCCAGCTAGATCTCTCCATTTCCGAGCATACTCCTTGAAACTTTCTTTGGCACCCATAGACATGCTTTGCAGATGCATGTGAGTGGGAGCTAGATCAGCATTGTATTGATACTGCTTATAGAAGGCTTCAGCAAGATCATTCCAATCCCGGATGTTGACACTCTCCAACTGATAGTACCACTCCAATTGAGCTCCAACTAAGCTCTCTTGGAAGAAATGGATCCACAACTTTTTATCAGCAGTATGAGGTTGGATTCTCCTGACATAAGACCTCAGATGCAGCTTGGGACAAGAGACCCCATCATAAACAACAAAAGTAGGAACCTTGAAACCAATGGGTATAACCACCCCAGATATCAAACTCAGGTCTTCAAAATCCAGCCCAGAAGACTTCTGCAATTCCATAGCATCCATCCTATCCACCAGCATCTTGAACTTATCTTCACTAGGCTCATGATAGTAGTTGGCTTCAGAATCAGAGTCCCCCATAGCGTTGTGGAGACTGCCTCCCTCTTTCTCAAACTCTTCAGACTCATAGTCTTCAACCTGTTCTTTGGTCTTGACAGGACCTCTGAACCTTCTTCCCATGTTGATCAGGCCACCTGACCTTCTAGTCTTCTTAGTCTTCTTGGCCAGAAGTGTCTTCAATTCATCCTGCCCCTTGGACAAGTTCAGGATCAGCTCTTGGAACTGTGCATTCTGTGCCTGGAGATCCTTAACTGTTTGTTCAAGAGCCATTGCTGAAATAAACAGCGAGAAGATGAGAAACCTGTGCACAATTATAAACCTGTGATGTAGTGATATGGAATGTTAATGCGTATGCAATGTTTTCAAGGACCGCAGGATTTAAATTTGCTTAAACAAACAAGAAGGTAAACTTTTATTAGTAATAAATTTGTGTTGCCTCTTGGGCTTACAGAAAATGAAATGCAATAAATACAAGAGATGGGGTTTTAAGTCTCCCATGGACGTTTCCTCTTTGTGTTGAGGTATGAGTTGAGATTCCGCTCCTCGTGAAGTTGCTTTGTTAGTTCCAGGATTCTTTCTTGGCTTGCTTTGTAATGAGCCTCGAAAGTATCCCTTTGCTCCTTCAATTGGATCCAAGATCTCTGCAAGTCTTCCATGTCAGTAGGCATGTCTGGGTGAAGGATGGTATAAGCAGTATCTCCTTCAGCAACAGGTTCCATGGTAACTAGCAGGATAGCAGGATATGGCATCATGAGGGTCTGAGCACGAGATCGCACCCATCTAAGATAAGCCTCCATAGGAATAGTGTACTTAGGCTCCAGAGTCTGGCTGTCAACCTTGTTTACTTTTCCCCATGCTCGTATGAATCTCTGACGGTAACCTTGAAGATCGTTGTCGTAGTCAAACACAATGCCCTGAATCAACATGTCATGTGGACCATCACTCCGAGCGTAACCAAACTGTCGTAAAGCTAGAGAGGGGTTGTAGGTGATGCCTCCTCTTATGCCTAGAAGTGGCACATTAGGAAACTCCCCACAACGGTCAATGATAGTAACATTCTCCATAGATCTGGAGCACCAATGAATATCTGAATGCGAGAGTGACATGATCCTTTTGGACCACCTGAACCCTTGCTCATTCTTCATTACTGAGCGAGGAAGGTGAGAAATAAACCACCTAGATAGCAAAGGTATGCAGCACATCAAAGTTCCTCTTGCCCTTGTAGTACGAGTATGAAGAGAATGCAGGATGTCTCCAAGCAATGTAGGCACTGGATTGTGACTCAGAAATATGTTGATGGCATGAACATCTATGAACTGATCTGGATTGGGGAACAATACTAAGCCATAAATCAGTAAGGCTAAGATCTCCTCAAAAGCATCATAGCTCATAGCTTTCAAAAACATTTGAGCCTTCTCTATCAATACCCTAGCAAGAATACCCTTGACTCCACTTCTCGTTTCTAGAACAATGTCAGACTTTTTCAGATGTAGAGCTGCAGCAATAACCTCAGGTTTATGCTCTCTTTCCAAGCCTGTGAATGGTCTTTGATCAAGAGCAGGTATACCCAGAAGTTTAGAGAACTCTTCCATGGTTGGAACCAGCTGGTAGTCGGGGAATGTGAAGCAATGGTGCTTAGGATCAAATAACTGAAACAGGACACTCATCATGTCTTCATTGAACCCTGAGGTGACTAGATCCAATAGGTAACCATGTCTCTTGATGAACTGGGAATGATCAGACACTTGAGAAACCAACTCTTTAAGCTTAACAGGTATGCCCACAAAGTTGATCCTGATGGTGTTTCTACGAGCAGAAGTCATGACCTGCAACAAAGAACAAAGATAAATCCCTTGGTCCTTGAAATGGTTAGTGAAAATGCTATGCTTATGATGCATGATGATGTCATGATGTTATGCTCAATCACAAACATGTGGCACACACAAACAAGTCACACAATAGCCCTAGGTTTAAAGGCTTGCATGAGGTTTAAAGGTAAATACCCTCCCCTGAAGTTAGATGGTTCATCCTGTCCTACAAAAGTAACCATGTTCTAAGGGATCTCAATATCATTGATCCTTCACAAGGGTGGTTGTTCAGTAGGCAACATACTTGCCAACCAAAACCCTCCAAGTTTAAGATCTCAACGAGTGTAGTATCGAGTATCAACCAACTTCAGTCTGCACCAAAACCGGTTATCTCACTATTTTTCTAAAGGCCAAGATGGGATTACTAGGGTTCTATAAGTTAGTTAGTGCATTGACAACATATGGCAGCCTCATATTATCCTCAACTTGACTTAAGGAACATAAGCACCAACCAAGAAGTCACACTAACTATGGCCACCAGATCAACCATATCGGTATACGCCGTACAGTTTCCTTGGTCTATTGCCATTTACCTAAGGTACACTAGATCCGGGTTAGGATCTTTCACACATAAGAGCCCAACAAATAAGTATAAAGCAAACAAGGCAAACAATTTTAAAGTGATCTAATTCCTAAGGGTACCCCTCTTTTATTAAGTCCCCAGCAGAGTCGCCAGTTCTGTAACACGGTGGGAGAACTGACTTTAGTTATGTTGCGGATAGCAAGAGTCGCCACCGACTTTTATTTTATCCAAAGGAAAGGCATAAAAGAACAGGAAAGACCTTTTAAAAGATTTTTGGGTCCGGGGGGTAGGTTATGTAAAGGGAAGGTGTTAGCACCCTTTACATCCATGGTTATCCATGGGCTCTTAGTTACTTAGCTCACTTTAAAATGTTTTGGGAAGTGTAGTGTGTGATTAAAAATTTTCTTAAGTACTTTATAATGATCCATGTACGGATATATATAAAGACTTTGTTTTGAAAATTTGTTTGAAAATGTGAAGTGTTTTGAAATTTTTTTGAAAAGTGAGCAAGTATCTAAGAGGAACCTATCCTAAGTTTAAGTCTTTTCTGTTCTTGAATCCTTTAAATGGTAAGACTATCCCTATTATTAAGGAATAGGTAGTCATTACCTTGGATGTGAGGGACAAGTGAAGGGACATCTGTTTATTTAGGCAACTGTGGGGTGTAAAAGCAATTTTGAAGGGACTTATCATCTTTATTCGAAAGGGACAAGATCATTACGAAGGCAACATTCGAAAGGGACTTGATCTTTTATATCTGTAGGGACTTGATGATGTGAATTTGAGGGACTTTTGCTTTATACACCCTACTTGACCTTTTTTATTAGGCAACATGAGAGGTATCCCTAAGGAAGTGAGATGGCGATCAAAGATCGACTTACGTGTGTGAGTGTACAATTTTAATATTTGTCTTTAAATTTGTGATCTAAATTGATTTTGTATTACAAGTATGACTTTACACTCCCTATTTACTAACCATAGCATAAAATATAAATAATAAACATTATTACTAAATATTACACCAAGGAGCAATTACATAATAATAATAAAGCAAAATTAAATATAATAAACAAAAATAAATAAATAATTATAATTGGGTTAGTGAAAATAATAATAATAAAAGTAATACCAAATTAAATGGGGTTAGCAATAAATAAATATCACAAGAATATAATTAATAATAATAATGAAATAAACAAGAATATTATAATAATTAAAAAATCAATTTTATAAACAATTATTATTTAATATTAAAATATAAACAATTATACTAATTATTAAAGTTTTAAGTTATGTGTAAATTATAAAATTAAATTTATTATGAACATATTATGAAAATAGAATTATAATTACAAAAAGTAAATTAGCAATTTTTAAACATATAATAAAAATTATTTACATGCAAAATTGAATTATAAACAAATTATGTCATATTATCATATTAACAACATTAAATTAAGAATTTTAATTTTAAACATATTTATATGCAAAATTAAATTTATAAACAAATGAAAAATGTACATGATAGAATAAAATAGGATTAAGTTCTAAGTAGAGGAAGATTATGGTTTTGAAAATTATTAGGATTAATTAGGGTTTATAATTTATTTTACAAGTAATTAATAAAATTATATACAAAAAAATATATATATACACATTAATAAATATAAACATAAAAAAAGAAGTTTGAAAATGAATTATTATAATATGAAATTTTGAGAAAAAAAAGAGTATTAATATTAAGTTTTATAGAATTTATATTAATTGATTTAATAGAAAATAAAGAAAATAACAAAACAATGAAAAAAATCCTAAAAAAATAGGACCTGGGATTTGAACCCAGGTCCTTTACCTGGCTGAAGGATTCCCAAAACCAACTGAGTCACTGCACGCAGCTGATATATACTCCACCCCATTTTGTTTTGTTGCATAACCTGGAAATAATCATGGCAAAAATAAAACAACATAAAAGGGCCTGGGGGGATTCGAACCCAGGTCCCTTACACAACACACAAACATTCCTTCCATCCAGCCGGGAGGGCGCTACTGGCAATATGTTCACAACATCACATAATATATTAAGTACAACAATTAAAAGATAAAAATAGAAAAAAAAACCACTGCAGCCAGGTTTCGAACCAGTGTCCTTAAACATCACACGCGCGTTGCTTACCACCAGGCCAACGCTGCACTTGTGAACAAAAACAGAAACAGTTGAATAAAATATTATGAACAATATTTGAATATTCAAAACGCGCGCGCTGGCTTCGTCTTCTTCCTTGGATTTTCGCAGGTTTTCCTGCGAAATTTCCTTGGAGATTTCCTACGATTTCTCCTGCGTGTATAAACCTGCGAATTAACAAACACCAAGCAAACAACAAAATTTCTTTAAATTGATGAATGTAATAAGTTCCTTGAGGTCCATACAACACAACCACGTCCTTTAAACTCATTTATATGTGATAAATCACAAGACCCTAATTGAGGTCAGTAAATCCTAACTATGGCATATCTCGATTTAGTCCATGAAACTCTAATTTAACTGTCCAAAAAGCTTCCATACAAAGAAACAAACACAATTAGTCAATCAAAATCAATCAAAAACTCTTGGAACCATGAAATCGAAAAAATTCAAATGTTGAATGAATATGGATTCGGTTTATGCAATTCATGAGGTTTTGGATGCAAATAAGGATTGGGATCGCATTAGAGATGTTCAAGGAACATGTTTGAACCTTTAGAATGCTTTGATATCACCTCCAACCAAGAATCCGAATTATGAGTTTTAGGTGAATTTTTGAAAATTGAAACTTACTCTTGGAGGCTGAAATTCGTGTGCAATGAGTAGGGTTGTGTTATGTACTTATAGTGTGATGATTCTAGGTCAAAAAACTTGATCCTTGTATGAAAGATTGGATTGAAAAAGATTGAAAAAGATTAAGCTTTAAAATTCAAATATTTGAGAATTAAGCCTTTCTATTTCAAGTCAATTACCATGATTCTCATACCAATTTAATCCAAATCACTTTTATGAATTTCTAGAAACAAAATCCCCTTTAAATATTTGACTTTTCTATTTTATTTTAATTTAAAATGATTTTAAATGAATTAAATCAAAATAAATAAAATAAAATAATGAAAAAATCTGAATATTTGATGGTTGGGTCGTGCATGAGGTATTGGTATGGATTGGGTCATCATATGGCAAGCCCATTTAGAAAAAATTGGTTTTAAACCTCCATTTTCTTCATAAACCAACCAAAAATTTCCCAACTTTGCAAGGGCACACATCCTTCAATTTTAATGCTATGAGGGTGTTCTTGGACATTTTGGAAATCTTGAAGAGTCCTATAACCAACCCCACTGTTTTCATGTTCATATCATTTACCATTCTCAAGTTATGCCCTTTTGAAGTTGTTGACTTTTTGTTGACTTTTAAAAGGACCTATAATGTCTTAGCTCATACCTTCCAAATGAAGCATTTTTGGGATTGGCTTGTGAGACACAAAGTTGTAGAGAATTAAATTTCCTTCAAAGTGAGCTTTGGATGGAGAATTGGTGATGAAGCATGTGAAAGTTATGGCTGGTCAAAGTTCAGTTGACTTTTCCTGAAGAAACCCTAATTTAGAAACCCCTGATTCTTGATGATCTGAAGTATCCTTGATGAATCATGATCAACCCTTGATCAAATGATGAATTTTACATCATATACTTGATGTTGGCAAAAAATCATGAAGTTTGACTTTGGTTTGACCACAGTTGACCTCAGTTTGACTTTTTAACTACTTTGACTGATTTTGACTTATCTGATCATCTGACTGAGCAAACTTCTGAGAAAAGTCTTGAAACTTGTCATGGGGGTTCTTACACACATATAAGATGTTATGAAGCTCACTTGAATTCTTGGAAGTCTATTTAGCCTGATTAAAGTCAAAACCCTAGTTTTGGATGCACTGCTTAGGAGGTGCATTGTCTGAGGGAATTGTCAACTCTTCTGACTATTTGTGAACTTGGTGAACCTTGTGAACCATCATAAACTGTCTTGTGAACCTTGTGAACCTCATGGGAGGTCTTGTGAACCTTGTGAACCTCATAAAGTGTCTTGTAGACTTCATGAACCTCATGAAAGGTCTTGTAAGTATTGTGAACCTTGTGAACCTTGTGAACCTCATAAAGTGTCTTGTAAACTTCATGAACCTCATGAAAGGTCTAGTGAACCTTGTGAACCTTCTTAGCACACAAAGTCTTGTATTGTGAGGGCAAATTTTGGGGTGCAACAGACGTTACCTTCATGGATACGCATAATCAACTAGCAGACATTTTCACAAAACCACTCGCAAAAGAATCAATTTACAAGATTAGAAAAGAACTTGGAATCTTAGATGAAAATGATGTATATATCCTTCATCAGAAAAGGTGCACAAAACTCATTCTTCTCTTATTTATGCAAATTATATCAATGTTATTCTGCTTCTACTCCCTTCTTATATGTGTCATATATGTTTAGTATCCATTAAATATGCTTAGTTTATTTTTAAATATGTTTGTTTTTAGTTTTAGCAATATTTAAACCTAATGCAATCGATTTCCCCCATGATGCAATCGATTGCAGTATGTTTTTTATTTATTTTTTTCAAATCTGGGAACCTTACAATCGATTGCACTACAATGCAAATCGATTGCAGTCTGTAGAAAAGGCTTTTTTGTGCATATTTTTGGTTGTGCAATCGATTGCAGTCTGGCATGTGGTGAAAAATAATTCTTTTTATTATTCTTTTTAATTTGTATTGATCCATTGACTTATAACTTATTACCCCATCACTTAAAATCACTTCTTCAACCAAATTTTTCCTAACCAAGGCCCTTTTGACCCAAACATGGATCTTCCTTAAAGTGTTTTAATGTTCCTTGTTTAATGCTCTATTTATGTAGTGTTTAAATGTTCTATGTTTGTAATGTTTAATGTATGAATTTATCACGTTTCTTTATGTTATCTCAGTACTTGTACTCGTTAAAATTTTGCACTTATGTTGTGTATGCACTTCAAACTTTTAATTTATGATAAGTTTTTGCTAGCATCATTGTTTCTTGTCTATGGATTATTATTATCTTCACCCATCTTTCCCTTCTTTTTGATAATGTCAAAGGGGGAGAAAGGTGGTACGCTTGTATATTTCCTTGTATTAAACTTTTAAGGTACAAAGCCTCGCTTCATATACAAAGGGGGAAGTATACATCTTAGGGGGAGAAGTATTCCGGAAATTACAAAGCATCTAAGAAGATTGTTTTGTCATCATCAAAAAGGGGGAGAATGTGAAGTCAAGCTTCTCTATGGTTAACAATTGTTTTGATGAAGACAAATTTCTTAGTAGCAAAATAAGACAAGAAGGCAAATATGGTTTTCAAGTTAAAAAACATCATGTTCAAGACTTAGTATTCAAGAATACTTTTCATGAAGGTATAATAACAATTCTAAACAAATATTAAAGTCTTAGATGCTCAATCAAAACAAACATCATTGCATAGTTAGTTCTTAACCATGGCACGCTTAAAACTTGTATTTTTCACTTTCAAGATAATGTAAATCGATTTACACATATAGTGCAATCGATTTACATCTGCTGTTTAAAGTTTTTTTTCATTTTTCTTCTTAGTGCAATCAATTTACATATGCATGCAATCGATTGCATGCTGCTTATTTTTGAAATTTTTTAGAATGTTGGCTTGTGCAATCAATTTACATGTTTGTGCAATCGATTGCAACCTGCACAAAATTGAAAAATCTCTATTTTTCATAACACCTCTTCATGTATCTTTTCATATACCCTTTTCATGATGCATTAGCATTTGTTCATGAAATTTTTACAGTTTTTACCTTGTTTCATAAGGGTGTTATGTGCATATAATTCTTAATATTTTCATATCAATTTTCTTCACCTCTTTCAATAAAAAATCTTCATATTCAAAAATTCACATATCAAACTCTTGAACTTTCATACAAGAATTTTTCTGCATTCTTTCATATCATCTAACAAGAAAATTCTTGAGCAATCTAACATTTTAAGTGTTTGTGAATTATTGTTGGTGAAAGAGATGATCAATTTTTATATTGATAAAGTATCAAAGATTCTACTTTCTACTCTTGTACAAAATTCAGAATTATTGTATCTTGTCAAATCTTATTTTTTCAGGATTGTTGGATATAAGATTGTGTTGTAATTCTTGTTATCCGGACTGTGGATACAAGAGGTCCTTTATTGAGAGGATTGTTCTCAATAGGACTTAGTGGAAAAATCCAAGAGGAATGATCTTGGTGATCATAATTTAGTGAATTATATAAAAAGACTAGGAAGAGTCTTGTATTGTCCAAAACTATAGTAAATTCTCTTTCTTGTTGAAAAGGGAGTGGATTGCTCTCGGATTGTGAGGGGAACCACTATATATCGTTGTGTCCATTTTACGTTCCGCATTTTTACCTTTTCCATCACCGAGAAATCTTAGAAAAGTAAAAATCATCAAATGTAAAATAAAAAATTATCTAACAACTAATTCACTCCCCTCTTAGGCACACTCGTATACTTACATATAATAGAGTGTTATACCGATGCTCAATGTTGACAATATTTTTTTGAAACAACACTCTGATTGAACCTAGCTGCAACTTAAGCATGGTGTTCACAGCATCCCAACTTTGGCATAAATCTCTATGACTTGAAGTCAACATATTTTTCAGTTTCCAATACGCAAACTCCACCCTAAACTACAATAATTAAACCATAATAAGTCAACAATTTACATTATGCTTAGTAATAACATCAAAACCTGTTCGTTGTTGTGTTTCCTAAATGAGTAATGTTGTTTCTCCATGTAGCCACAAACCTTTCTTTATACGGTATCAACCACATTTCATTCACATACTTAACAAACAAAGGTATATACATACAAACAATCTCAAAGTGCTTCAAGTGTGTGAGATACTCACTTTCTATATTAGCATACATGATGTTGTTTCATAGATCTATGACATATTCATGTTTCACTGAATCGAGATGTGTCCAGAAGATATCAACAACAATATTTGAGTCTTCCCTATTTCTTGTCCAATCCTTATCCGAGGATTGAATACTTTCAAAAGATTTTCTTTTGTAATTTTCTCCTCTCTCACAATCCATAATCAATATATCCTCCCTACCTCGCTATCCATTTGCACTATCTGAATGAATGGTCACAACTATAATACCATGTTGCGTGCCAATATTTTATGCTCAGACTAATAGATCAACTTAACTTTCAAAAACCACGTTTAGATACTGAAAAGTTGTAGTATCAATATCAGAAAAATGAAACAAAAAAAATATTAATTTTGAATCTACTCCATAGAAAACATACTTTGTTCGTGATGAAGAACTGCGTGTAATCGCTACACGAACCCGTAGATGTGCGTTTGAGAGCGTACCGAAAATTTAGAAATAACTACTGGAAATTTTGAATTCCAAGGTGGGAAAAGTGAAATTTTCTGTAAAAAAAATGTAAATTTTTAGGTAAATAACATCAAGGTCATTTTGAGAATATTGTAAAAATGGAGGGTTCCAGGTATAATTAGGGGGTTGGCAAGTAGAATTCTCTATCTTTCCTCGTATCCTTCACATGTCCTTCCTACTGTATCACCTACCTCATTATTCAATAACACACCTCAATATACCTCATTTTCCAATTCATCACCTTCAAATGAATCATTTCCAATATCACCCACCATGTCTCATTCAATCTCGTATCCTTCTGCTCCCTTTGCTACTTCCCTACTAGAACACGAAAATTCCTCTTCAAGTTCTCTGCATGAACTAGATTATCCTCTTCCCTCATCAACTAAAATTTAACTTCCACATCTCTATCCTCACCTATACTTTACGTTTGTCATACCCTTCCATTCTTACATCCTCAAAACACTCATGCCATGGCCACAAGAAGAAAATGTGGCATAGTCCAACCCGGACTGCATCCTACCCTCCTTCTCATTGAACTTGAACCTTCTTCTTACAAAGTGGATATGAAGGACCCTAAGTGGATGGAATCCATGAATGATAAATATTATACCTTACTAAGGAACCAAACATGGACTCTAACTCCTCTTCCACCCAATAGATATGCAATTGGGTGTAAATATGTGTTTAAAATTAAACAAAATCTCAATGGGACTATGAATAAGTACAAATCTAGGTTGGTGGCAAAAAGATTCACTAATAACATATATTTGAATTTACTGAGACTTTTCCCTAGTTGTCAAACTTATGGTTGTCAGAGTTGTTTTGACCATTGTCATCTCTAAAGGTAGGCATATCACTCAAATTGATGTGAGCAATGCCTCCCTTAATGACATTTTAGAATATGAGGTCTATATGCAACAACCTCATGGGTTAGAAAGTGCTGACACATCCATGGTCTACAAGTTAAACAAAGCCATGTATTGGCTAAAGTAGGCACCCAGTGCCTAGTTTGAGAGGTTAACTTAGACTCTCAAAAGGTTGGGACTTGTCTCTAGTAGGTGTGACCCTTGCCTCTTTACTCTTATTACCCCCTACATACACCATCTTCATGTTAGTGTATGTAGACGACATCACTGTCGTCCACAACTCATCACCCAACTTCATTCCCAAATTGCTCTCAAACAGCTTGGTTAACTTGAATAATTCTTAGGCATCGAAGTAACTCACCACAAAGATGGATCGCTATGCTATCTCAAACCAAATACATTAAACACCTTCTCTAGCCTTAGTTCATGATTATGCTCAATAGCAACACAAAGATGGACCCCATATTTTTGTTGGATCTAAAATATTGTGCTTTGCTTGGACTTAGTTCGTGATTATGCTTAATAACAACACTTAAAACTATAATTGTCCCTTTTAAATGCATACAAGCATTCAATCTAGCCTTACATTGTATTTTTGTAATAAGATCGGGCTTCAATGAATTTTGTGATTGACTCACATACTTTCTTGCTCGACTACATGCCAAAGTAAAATATTTTTTTCCATCATCTCCATTTTTTGAACTTATTTTAGCAATTCCAAAACCTATATGTTGAGCATAGTTCTTATAATACTCAGTAACTTCTTCTTCCGAACCAAATACTATACCAACATTAGGGATATCTTTTTCATATATATCATTTACTTCTAAACAATCACTGGCCTTCTTTTTCATAAGTATCATTTACATCTAAACAATCAATAGCCTTTTGAGTTTCTTCATTTTTTTCCACTTCATCACAAATTTTAAATGTTTCTTGCACTAATACAATAATTCAAAATAACATTAGGGATATCTTTTTCATAAGTATCATTTACTTCTAAACAATCACTAGCCTTCTTTTTCATAAGTATCATTTACATCTAAACAATCACTAGCCTTTTAAGTTTCTTCATTTTTTTCCACTTCATCACAAATTTCAAATGTTTCTTTCACTGATACAATAATTCAAAATAAAAAAATATGTTAATTGATTATCATAAGTAAGTAAATGAACATCATTAAATTCATGCAAAACTTTTAGATACACAAAATAGAAACTGGTACTAATGATAAAATACTTATTATTAATTAAAATTGAAAGTGAATAGAGGTGATAATGAGAAGCTAAACGTGCAGCTTTTCATCAATACAAAAGGGTGAATATCATAAAAGGATGAATATGAGAGATTATGGATGAAACTTTTCATAAAAATAGAGGAATTTTAATGAAAATTTTAGTTTACTGGGAAAAATACAAACTGTAAGACGTTTTCGTGAAAATTCTTATAAGAATTAGTCGTACTATATAGCAGTTATGTTTTTTTAAAATGTAAAATAGAGGTGCGTGGAAATATATGCTTAGACACGTTTTCGTGAAAATTCTTATAAGAATTAGTCGTACTATATAACAGTTATGTATAGAAAATGGTTGCGGTTGCAAGTGAAAGAGAGTTGACACAAACAACACCTAATAATTTTACTATGTAAAATCTAGGATGAACATTGTTTATGCAATTTCCTCTCACTCAATATGGCTTTCAGTTTCAAACAAGCAGTGAAAGGACGGCTGGTAACACATTGCTTCATGTACATGGATCAAATATAGATCTAAACTCAAAAAAATCCACACTATGTTGTCTCATATTGATTACTGCTATATCTTTGAGTATCTTTAAAAGCCTAAATGTATAGTACGATGGGGGAATCATCAACCCATATGATAGTAACATTGTCACTCTAACAAAATGAAACTAGACAATTTGTAATGAATAAGAAAATCTGCTGCATACAATGTAGAATACAATGTAGAGATGATCCACACATATGTTTACTCTGTATCAATTAAAAATTATAAAGGACCATGGTTTTCATGGGCTGACAGAAGGAGTATCTTCTCTCCAAAATGCTCATCGTTTTCCATAGACTGATGAGTCGCATTAGCTTCTGACATAAGGAAATATTTGGCTAGCTGATCCTTCACTTTTCTTTATTTGCAATTCAGATTGCAAACTATTTTGGTGCAAAAGTTATGGTCGCTGCAACTTGCTTTTTTGTTTTCTAGCTATCAAAGTAGGTTTGTCTACCTAATTATCCATGAAATTTAATTTGTTTGTTAGGCAGGTAGTAATGAGAAACTAGATTTCTGCAAGCGTACTGGAGCAGATGAAGTTGTGAATAATAACTTTGTCTATCATACCACCCGATTTTTCCTTAACCACTGAAACAAAGTTATTATTCACAACTTTATCCGCTGCAATACGCTTGGAAAAATAGTTTCTCATCACTACCTGCTTAACAAACAAATTAAATTTCATTAGATAGACAAACATACTTTGATAATTAGAAAACAAAAAAGAAACCTGCAACGACCATAACTTTTGCACCAAAATATTTTGCAATCTGAATTGCAAATAAATCGACCATAGTCACACAATTCGCAATTCGCTCTGGTGTAAACACCCCAAATTTGCCCTCACTCATTCACACCATGGCTTGTGATCATTCTCATATGCATAAACACAATCATATCATCTCACATCTCATTTTTTATCCACTGCATAGTTTCTAAGTCATCTGCACCTAGGGTTTGTGATCTGAGCAACCTCAAAGCTTCTTGAGCCATTCCAAAGGCAACCAATAAACTCAAAGGGGTCCATGTGTGTTCTTATATCATATTCCATCTCCTCAAAGTCAAAAATGCAGAAGAATCACAAGAGCTAGGGTTTGAGTGGATGCATAGCTAGTTTGAACTACACAGTTGACTGAAAATTAGGGTTTTGGTTTCAGAGGCCATAACTCTAAATTTTTTGGGCATTCTTGTTTCCATTGGTCTCTATATGGTATAGGGAGTATGCATATCAATTTTCATGAAGAAATTCCATGGGGAAGTCATCTGATCAAGAGTTGACTTTTCAGACAAGTCAGTGCAAAATCAGGGCATCTGAGGCCCCCAATGACCCAACCAATGGTTGATCTTCATCATTTTGAGTGCATATGATCTTTATTTGATCATGGAAGAAGGGTGAAGTTCATAGAAATCAAGAATTTAGGGTTTTTGCAAATGTTGACTTTTTGGGCATAGTTGACTTTTCAAGAATGCATCATTTTAGGTCATTCTTCAAGCCATGATTCTTGATCCAAAAATGCTTCAAATGGAAAAACTTTGGTCATGAAAGTTGTAGATCTCATCTTTCCCTTTTCAAAAAGTACAAGAACATGATCAAACTCTTCTTGGATCAAAAGTTATAGCAATGCAAAGTTGGCAAAAATCATTAATTTCTAAGGCATGCTTCAAATGGAAATTTTGCAAAAACCTTGAACCAATGCATCATGTGACCTCTAATTCATTTCAAACCATTACACAAACATTCTCTAAGTCCTAAAAATCAGAATTGGATCAAGTTTGCCTATGGTTTGGTTCATGTAACAAGGCATTTTTCATGAAAATCCATAAAGTAACCAAGTTGCAAAACTCATGATCAAGCCTTCACCACTTGCTGCCTTGAATGCTGGACCAAGCTGACATTTCCCCCTCATCTTGCTGCGCATAGCCCATGCCTTGTACCAAGCTAGCACCTCACCATACTTTCTCTTACACAAGAGTTGACAAATTGCAAAAGTTGCCTCACCTATCCAAAAAGCACATGTCAAATCAACTGACCAATGAGAGAGAGTTATGTGGACATTTTGCAAGCAAGACATAAGACAAGGCAAGGCTGAAACACATCACATTCCACACATTCACAAAATCCCTTCACATTGCAAAAGCCTTCGAATTTCTCTATACAGCCTGCAAACACTCAAACTTTCTTCATAATCCAACTCAACACACTTCATAGACAAGAAACCACCCAAAGCATAAGCCTGAAACAGCCAGAAAACTCCATTGCCATCATTCACCTCAAGCTGCAGTTTCATTCGAAACTCTCACCTTAGCTCACAAACACACAAACAAACACCACAGACCTTCTCCATTCATCCTCAGGATCACAAACAACCATTCACCATGACCTGAAGCTCTCTATTTCACCATTGCCATTTCTGACCAAGCTTGAGCAGAAGCTTTCGAATCTCACTACCCAGCCAACTTAAACTCCTTTTGAGCACTCAAGCATCTTCTGTGGACCAAGTGGAGTGGATTGCACAAGGAGAAGTGGCCAGAAAGTCTTCAAACTGAAAGCTTCAAATCTCAGGTAGCTTGAAAATTATTTTTCCAGAAATCATTTTTCTTGTTACAAACTTGTTCTATGTGATTCACTGATCATCCTGATGTTCTTAGTTTTTGAAATGGCTTTGATTTGAGTATTTAATTTGTCTCTGAAACCTGCGTGCCCTAGAACTCATTTTCTTCGATTCATCTTGTTTAGGAAAAAGAAATTTGTTTTGAGAGAGGGGTTTGATTCGTGAGAGGCTGGAGATCATTTCCCAATTCATAGATTTTGTTTTTGTTACGTTTTGAGAGGTTTTGAGGTTTCTCAGGTGAGAGCTGGCCGGAGAAGACGACCGGAAGTCTTCTCCGGCAGCCTGAAAGTCATTAATCACTAATTAGGGTTAGGGCACTGAGTTTAAACCTGGGCCCTTAGATCTTGTTTCCCGCGCGTGAATGGAAGGCCTGGATCATGTCATTAAGTTTTAATTATGTTTTAATATTTAATTAATCAGGATTAGGTTAGTTTGAATTTGAGCCCTTGGATGACGCGCGTAGTCAACCATCCCCTCCCCAGAATCAATCTCAGCCATGGATTGTGATTACTTCTCATTTTCATTAATTTTTATTTCAATTTTTCTCATTTGTTTTGTACAATTTATTTAAAATAGCAAAAATGTTTTAAAAATTATGAAACTTTTTGTCAAGAGTTTCACTAATTTTTAAAACCCAAAAACATTTTTATTTTATTTTTTATCATTAAAAAAGTATTTTTAAATATTTAAAAGATTATTTTTAATTGATTAATGAGAATTAATTAACTAAAAATACTTTTAGGTATTTAAAAATCACAAAAAAATTCATGAAATGTTCTAAGACATTTAGAAACATTGTCCAACCTTCAAACCAAATTTCTTTTTTGATCTTGATGCATTTTAAGAATTTTTCATTGAATTAAATCATTTTTTATGCATTATTTTGATCACATGTTTGAAAATTCATTTCTGCCTTTTGGTGAAGGTTGAGACATTGATTCTTCTTGCATTGTCTTTTGTTTTGCATGTAGTTCCTAGGATAAAAAGGCCATGAATTGTTCTTGCATTTTCAAATTGTTTGGCATTTGTTTTGTTAAGAACCCTAAAAAACCCTAATAACTTGCAAAATTCATATCTTGAGTTTGGTTGAGAGTTGAGAGCTCCCCTTTGGGCAGTGGTTCATCATAGGCCTAGGGTTTCTTTGGGTGCCATTTTCCATTTTTTATCTTAGGGTTTGCTTCTGTTTTTGGTTTGTGTTTGATGTTTGATCCATGAACCCTAATTTGGGCTTTCTTTTGCATCCTTCTTGCATTCTCTTGCATAACATGACTTGTCATTGCATTTTGTGCATTCTTGTGATCCATTTGACATCTTAAGACATATAGGAAGCATCTTTGATCATTGCATCTCATATTTGCCATGTCATTTGTCTTGTATGATTCATAACTTTTCATGCTTGTTCATGCTCCTTAGCTTGCATCATTTGCATTCATGATCTTGTATGGACATCCCCATTGTCTTGCCTCATGTTTGCAGCACCTCATAACATCATAATCATCATCACCATGCTTCTGGTCTTGCTTTGCATCATATCATTTCATCTCATCTTGCATTGCATTGCATTTTCTTTCTAACATTGCAGGTGGTAAGTAAACTTGAGAAGTGGATTTGCCTTCACTTCTCATAACTTTTCTTTTCATCTCTCTTGCATCCATTGCTGCATTTCTATTTGTGTTTGAAATTGAGCTTGCTCATTCTTTCTTCCTCCCACTTTCTTTCTTCAAGTGACTTGACTTCTTGAATGAAGCAAGTCACTTTGCTTCTCTTGATCCTGTTCATCTGCTTCCTGGTGGTTCCATTGAAGATTGTTCTTGAAAACCTCACAAACCTTAGGATCAACCAAGCATGACAATGAATTAGGGTTTTGATTAGTCCCCCCATAGTTTTACCTTTGTGTCTCTCTTTGAGTCTTCTCTTCTCATCTCATAATCAGGGACTAAACCCTAAAGGCTTTAAGACTTTGTGATTAAGCTTATGCCTGCATCCTTCTCTTAGGATGGAGTGTATAACTTTAATCCTAAGTCTTGAACCCTTAAGGTGTTTAAATCCCTTAATCAATTCATCTAATAATCATCAAGACATCACACTTGTAACTTGGGCCTTGCATTAGGGTTCTAATTCTTCCTTAATTGGTTAAGAAGGACTAACCCTAGTGTTAATGGACAAGTCCCCCTCAAGTTGTCTTACAAATCATAAAATTCACTTCATCATCATACCATTAAATAAAATCCACTTAATCAAAGGCTTGTTTTGTCATGGGTTTAATCCCTAATCATGGATTAAGTTGAGGAGTTTTTCTCAGCTTAAACATTCTCATCTATTATCCTTCTTTTAGGATGGTGTAATGAGTCTGTTTAATCCTTGATTATGGCTTAACCTCATTACTCAACACTAAACAAAATCACAAAAACATCTAAATAATCACAAGTAGGTTAATGATCTTAATCCTACATCAAAGGTGATTAAGTGTGAGAATCTGACTTCACACTTAAGGTATTCTCATTACCCCTAATCAGAGGGAAGATGTGATGAGTCTACTAACCCATTGGTTTAGGCTTAAGCTCATTAATCTATGACAAACTTTCAAAAGCAATAAAAGACTGAAAATACAAAAACAAACAATAATCGTCTCCTTCGGGATTCTTTTCTCATCACCTTCACTCACAATCGAGAACTTGCTTCTTCCGTCTAATGCAAGACAGTTTGCATCTGTGCCAGACAGATCATACACTTGAGCATAGACAAATAAGCAGTTCACCAGTCAATTCATCTTTCAGTCTCTTTGGGTCGAACTACGGTGTTCTGACTTCCTCATTGCACGAGAGGATACGTAGGCATAACTTAACAGTTATCGAACAAAAGTCTCTGTATATTCCCCCTCCTTCCAGCTTCATTCTTTAGCCTCATTGTCATGAGCATTTCATTCCTGATCTCACACTGACACTTTCATACTTCACTTCACTTCACTTTACACTGACACCTGTACATTCTTTCCAGCTATTTTATACACAGATTGCACTGACACTACCCCTTTAAAACACAAATCTTTCAAGCGTGGATCCCGTCGAGTACGGCGGACAATCTGGGTGCTAATACCTTCCCAGGTTGTAACCAACCCCCTTTCTCAGTCTCTCTGGTTCGCAAACCGTCTTATCCGTATCTTTCTAGGTCTATGCAGCATTACCTTTCCTCCGGGATAAAAATGCCTAGCTGGCGACTCTATTCATCTCCAGTGAGTTCACGGCTGTGTGTCCTCACTGTTCCCTTCGCCGACCGTTCGCGTCTGTACCTTCATCCGATCCTGTGTCATTTGTCGGGAGCGACAGCTTGGCGACTCTGCTGGGGAATCTTATATTGCAACCAGGGCTTCTGGTTCTTTTTGTGGGTTCCTCCTAGCGCTTGATTGGTTTGTGTTTACTGGGGTGTTATGTGCATGTTTGTGCTTGTATTTATTTGTATTTATTTTGATTTATGTACAGTTGCTTTACTGCTTTCTTTATAGCTTTATATTTTTCATACTGTCATACTGTGCTGGCTGGATCTGGTTTTTCTTTGGTGGGTGGGTATTTCATTGAGAGTTAAGGTCCTATACCTGGGACCTGAGTGACACCTAGGCTAGAGTGAATCATATTCTTTCCCATTCCGTTTCGGTCTGGTGCGGGAATATGAAACACGGTTCAGATATGGGTTTCTTCTTGAGAACTCTGTGTTGCAGATTTCCTGCAATGCTAGGGCTATCTCGGAAGCCTGCTAAGTCTGGATGACCTTTTAGTACTGACCTTCAGAAACTGAGGTGAATTAGAGGAGGAATTGTTATGGTTATTGTAAACACTGTACCTCCGGGTTAGAAGTGTTTACACTTCTCATAACTGATCCAAGTCTGAGGATCCTTGTTCTAGATCATCACCTGTGAGGGGGTTGGGCTGTTTACAGGTTTGCAGGTACCTTGACCTCAGAATACCCTGTTACTTTGACTTTGTTAAGAATGCTCCATGTTGGATAGTTCTTGTGATTCTGAACCCTGGACTTGTGGCTCTTTATTTGAGTCCCCCACCCTGGTTACTGGATTTATAGACCTCCACCTGGATTCTTGAACACACATGGATCTACACCAAGGCAGTTAATCAGATCCAGCTCAGTCACAAACCCTTGCATTTCATTTGCATACATACCCATTGCATCATATTAACATGTGCTTATTTGTGTTTCAGGGTATCCACCTTCATCTCTGGTTTTGGTTTTGACCCCATCTGCAGTTTTGACCTATCTCCACCAGCACTTGCTTCAGTTTGTCAGCCATATACTTCAGTTACTAGCACTAGCCAGCCAGTGGCCCACTCCTCAGCATCTTCATCAGCACTTATCCTACTCAGTCCTCAGCATCATGGCTCCAAAGAAAAGCAACATCACTTATCATTTCTTCCAACCAGACTTATCAGACATCAGGAGGATCCAAACCCTGATCACTCCAGATCACATACCCTTGTTCAGGGAGAGTTATGGAGATATACTGGACATGGTTATGGATCTGGACCCATCTCAGAGGAGCCTCATCCACACCTGCATTCAGTTCTATGACCCCCCATTGAGGTGTTTCACCTTTCAAGACTTTCAGTTGGGGCCCCTATTAGAAGAATACTCATCATTGACTGGTCTGCCCATCAAAAGAGAAATCCCATTCAACCCTGAAATGGTCTTTCCCAGCAATGGAGAGATAGCAAGAGCTTTGCACCTGGAGCCTGTTTTGATTGAACAGCATATGACCTCTAAAGCTGGGATCCCTGGATTTCATCTGGACTTCCTGATTTCTCAAGCTAGTCTGAAGGCCTCCCTGGGGGAGTGGAAAGCTGTCTGTGCTCTATTGGCCTTGAGTGTATATGGAATTGTATTGTTTGCAGATGAGCCTCGATTCATTAGCAAGAATGCAATCCACTTGTTCATCCTGAAGAACCCTGTGCCAACTTTACTGGGTGATCTCTATTACTCAGTACATCAGAGAAATGAGAAGCAGAGGGGAAGATTAGTGAGGATTTGTGCTCCATTATTCCATGCTTGGCTTCTCAGGCATCTACCCAGGACAGATGCATTTCTAAATCCTCATCAGCAAAGCAACTGGGCTAAGAGACTCACTGTCCTAACTTCAGCAAATATCAGATGGTGTACTCAGAGCACCAAGGGCAGAGATATGATCACCAGCTGTGGGCACTTTCCCAATGTGCCCTTAATAGGAGTTAAGGGAAGTATCAATTACAACCCTCTGCTGTTCAGAAGGCAATTGGGCTATGCACTGGTCCACACTCCTAAGGAACAAGACCTGGTTGAGACCCTCTACTGTGAGAACAAGATTAGTCTGGCAACTGTTAGGCAGGCTGCCTGGGCCTGGGATCATGTTCAAACCAAGGGAATCACCATTTTGGGAAAGTGCAATAATGTGGCATCAGTCCAATATTATGAGTGGTCCCATGCTAGGGCCCAATTCTCTGGAATGCCCTTTACCATAGAAGACATGCCTGAGTCATCTTCAGCACCACCCCCTGCCACTATCAGTTTGGAGGAGTTTGAGAGCTTGAAGGAAAGAAACGAGAAGTTAACCCAGGCCTTGCAGAAGACCCTCCGGGAGAGGAGTGAAGGTGTGAGGGAGATTGAGAGATTGGAAAAATTGAAAGTGGAACACTTGACTAAGATTGAGAAGTCTGGAGATTATATCAACAAGTCCAAGGCTGGTGAACAGATTCTGAAGAACGCTTGTAAAGAAGCCCAGTTCCAGAGAGCAAGAACAGACTTGTATTTGAAAGAGAGTCAGGCCAGGTGGGTCCGGATCACTGAGGCCCGTACTCTAGAAGACAAGAGAGTTCAAGACAAGATGGAACAGATGGAGAAAGCCCTGGCAGCAGCCCAGGAGGAAATATCAGAGCTGAAAATCAAAGCAGGAGTGAAGAGGTCTAAAGACCAAAGTCAGAACAAGAAGTTGACTGCAGCAGTTGCAACAAGAAACCTTCTCATCAGAAATCTTACGGAGCATCCGGCTGATCCTGTGACCGAAGCACTTCTCAAGGAAGTTCGTGAGGATGAGTTTGGCCTTGGAGTTTGATCATTTGCTTGTTGTTTTTTCCCATTCCATGTACTTTTGCTTTTTTGTGATGTATTTTGACCCCTTTGAGGGCTTGTGTTGTAACTTGAACAAATTGTATTATTTCACATTTTTGTAATATATTTGTGTTGGTTTCCACCTGAGTTCACTTCAAAAGCAACTTCAACAGCAGCATCTTCAAGGGTCTGGAAGGGTCAAAACTGAAGGCCAAGCCGGATACCTTGAGAACAAATAAGCATAACTGCATTGCATGCTAACCCTTTTGTTTGTTTTGTAGGTTTTTGTTTTGTTGTTGCTAACCTCTGTTGTGATATTCAGGAATTATTGCTCGCCGCCGGGTATTTCCCCTCAACAGGCCACACAGGTACCCAACTAGAAACAACCTTCCGGGAATTCAGATGGATCAGATGCAACAAGACCTCACGGAGGTCAGAAACCAGATGGCCAACGAAAGGTTGGAGATGAGAACTCAGATAACACAATTCATGGAAGTGATGAACAATTTAGCTCAAAGCCAGGAGAGGCTCAGAGTTTTGGTAGAAGGAAGGAATCAAGAGGAGCCCCATGTGGGAACTGCTGGCACAAGTAACAACGAGAGGGTCCAACCTCATGTCAATCCCCCAGTTTTTGGACCCCATCTCCATCCAGAGGCCAACATCCCTGTCAATATACAAGGGACAGCCACAGCAGCCAGAGTACTTCAAGAAGATCCTCAGGAGGACCAGTATACAGTAATGGGTGCCGGAGAGGAAACTTATGATAGACGGTTGGAAGAAATAGCTGAGAAGTTGAGGTCCCTGGAATCTCAAAATTCTTTGGGTTTCGACGTCATGGACATGGGTTTGGTAGAAGGGGTCAGGATCCCCCATAAGTTCAAACCTCCTTGTTTCGAAAAGTATAATGGGACTTCATGCCCCCGGACTCATCTACAATCATTTCTGGGAAGGCTGAAGGCCTATACAATGGATGAGAAACTTTGGATGTTCTACTTCGAAGATAGCTTGACTGGAGCATCAAGGGAATGGTATTCCCATTTGACAAGGGCAACTGTGAGATGCTGGAAGGACCTGGCAGAGGCCTTCATCCGACAGTATCAATACAACTTAGACATGGCACCCAACAGGACTCTCCTAATGGGAATGTCACAGTCGTCAAGGGAAAGTTTCCGAGAATATGCCCAAAGATGGAGGCAATTGGCTGCTGCCGTTCAACCACCAATGTCTGAAAGGGAAATGGCAGATATGTTCATGAATACTCTTCAGGGAACCTATATTGACAGGTTAGCTGCTTTCTCTTCCACCAGCTTCGCAGATGTTGTCATAGCTGGGGAGAGAATTGAAAGCCTGTTAAAAATGGGGAAGATCTCAGACAACGGTGCAAGCTCGTCCAGTAATACAAGAAAGCCTTTTGCAGGCCCAAGAAGAACTGGCGAGACCAATGCCATTCACACCGACAGGGGTAGGCCCCAATATGCTCAGAGGTCAATAGCAGCAGTCACCATCCCTGCTCCAGCTCATCCACAGCCAGTCTATCAACCTCCTCAACACAACTTCCAACAACAACCTCAGTACCATCAGAATCAGTATCCTCCAAGAAACTACAACAACTCCAACAACAACAATCAACAGAGGCCATTCCAACAGAGGCCATCCCAAGCTAACCGAGTGATCGACCCGATCCCAATGTCGTATGCTGCTTTGCTGCCACAACTTCTGAAACTCAACCTAGTTGAGCTAAGAACGTTGGCACCTCCGGATCCCAACAGTTTACCAAGAAACTATGACTCCAATGCTAGGTGTGCTTTTCATTCGAACGCACCTGGTCACAGTACAGAAAAATGCAGGGCTCTGCATATGAAGGTACAAGACTTGGTAGATTCCAAGGCTCTGAACTTTGCACCTCCGCCCAATGTCAATAAAAACCCTATGCCAAACCATGGTGGTCCTCGAATTAATGCTATTGAAGAAGACCAACCATCTTATTTGATAACTAGTGTGGATCAGATCAGGACACCATTGGTGGAAATCAAGGCTCAACTCCGCGAAAACCAGATATTTTCGGGGTGTGAACTGGGGTGTCCTTATTGCAATATTTCATGGAATGGGTGTGAGGACCTAAGAAATGGCATTGACAGCCTTATTCAGAGTGGCCTGCTACAGATCACTACATCATTTCCGACAAATCCGACAACTTCATCAACAACGGTTTCAGAACCTCCTACAAATGCAGCAACTATTGTTCCCGACAATTCATCAGCACCATCAACAAGTACTTCATCTGTCCTCCCAAATGATCAGTTTTCAACAGTTCCTCCTGCTACAACTTCAGCTTCATTCCATTTCGACTCTTCATCAGCAACAACAACAGTCCTTCCAACAGTACCTCCTACAACACCAGCAATCAATCATGAAGATGTCTCTACTGTTACCATATTCTATGATCCTGAAAATAACTCCGCTTACCATTCAGAAGGTGCTACTCCCGCCAGGGCACCAGTTACAATCTTTTATGATCCACAAACAATAACAGTCCCTTCAGCAGCAGCAATCAGTCCGGTCACTGTCACGGTGCTTGGACCAGTACCATATGAAAGCAATAGGGCCATCCCTTGGCACTATGGCTCTGACGTGTACTGTGAAGGGAAAAGAATCACTCTTGAAACATCAACACCTGCACCACAAGTAGATAATGTGGGGGGAGGCGGAGGCTTCACTCGAAGCGGACGTCTCTTTGCTTCACAAGTTCAAAGACCTACTGCCGAAGCAGAAGCTGCTGCCAAGGCAAAAGGAAAAGGCCCGGTGCAGGAAGATCCAGTTGCCAAAGAAGCCCTGAAGACTCCATTTGATCAGGAAGTTGATGAGTTTATGCGAATCATCAAAAAGAGTGATTATAAAATTGTGGATCAGCTTCACCAGACGCCATCCAAAATCTCCATCCTCTCACTGCTTATGTGCTCCGAAGCCCATCGGAATGCACTACTTAAAGTCCTGCACGCAGCTTACGTGCCTGAGGAGATAACTGTCAACCAGTTGGAAACCGTGGTTGGAAACGTTACTGCTAGCAACGGGCTAGGGTTTACCAATTCTGACTTGACAGCGGATGGCCGCAATCACAACAAAGCCTTGCACATAACCCTGGAATGCAAAGGAGCTGTCCTTTCTCATGTGCTGGTGGACACAGGTTCTTCCCTGAATGTCTTACCAAAGAAGGCTCTGGTGAAGCTCGAATATGATGGATTGGCATTGAGACCCAGCAACCTGGTGGTAAGAGCCTTTGATGGTTCGAAGAGATCGGTTCTGGGAGAGATTGAGCTGCCTGTGACAATTGGCCCACAGACTTTTAAAACTATCTTTTATGTGATGGACATTCAGCCCGCCTACAGCTGTTTGTTGGGTAGACCCTGGATTCACGCCGCCGGCGCAATAACGTCTACCCTTCACCAAAAGTTAAAATTTGAGTGGGAAGGTCAAGTTGTCACAATCTGTGGGGAAGAGGATATTTTTGTTAGCCATCTGGCTACCTACAAGTACATTGAGATGGATGGAGAGATCCATGAAACAATGAGCCAAGGTTTTGAAGCCTTGAATGTCAATGAAGCATCTGCTGTATCTGGAATCTCCATGTCATCTTACCAACAAGCCCGGAAGGTTGTTGAGGAAGGAACTGCCCTAGGCTGGGGCAAGGTCTTAGCTGTGGAGGAGAAGAAGGACAAGTTTGGGTTGGGTTACAAACCAACTCAACATCAAGCAAAGGCTACTGCAGAGCCAGGTTTTGTCAGTGGGGGAATGCTTACCCCCGATGCTATCAACTGCCTGGAAGACGAGCTGGAAGAGGAGCGCAATCTGGAGAATTGGATTCGTCCGAAGATCCCGGGGAGCAGTGTCTCGAACTGGTCTTCCCAGGAAATTATAAGAGTTACTCATGCAGAGTAATTATTATTTCCTGTATTTTTATAGCATGCATCAAAGTCTTGCATCTTGCCCAAGATGACAAGACTCATTTTGTAACCAGGGCCATCTGTACTTTTGTGCAAACAAGATTAAATTAATGAAATATCAGACATCTTTTTGCAAACGAGTCTTTTTCTTTTATGCTCACTGTTTTTCCATTTTTCTTTTTGTACAAAATAAATGGCGGTGTTTTCAAAATGATAACTTCATTTCACTTTTTTCTAAAGCAAGATTAAAATCAATCACTAAAATGAACCAACTTAACCCTTGCAGAGAGCCTTCCAGACAGCACCGACAACAGCACGGCTATGACATCGTATGACTTTGACAATCCGATCAATCAAGCTGACGAAGGGGTTGATGAAGAATATGAGCTTCCAGAAGAGCTAGCCAGGTTGTTGAGACAAGAGGAAAAGGTTATTACTCCTCATCAGGAGGAGGTTGAAGTGATTAATCTTGGTACTGACGAAAACGTGAAAGAGGTTAAAATCGGGGTCTGCCTGCAAGACTCAGTGAAGAGACAACTGATAGATCTGCTTCAAGAGTATGTTGATGTGTTTGCTTGGTCGTATCAAGATATGCCAGGGTTGGATACCGATATAGTTGTGCACAAGCTGCCTCTGAGGGAAGAGTGTCCACCAGTGAAACAGAAGCTGCGCCGAACTCGCCCAGACATGGCTATGAAAATCAAGGAAGAGGTACAAAAGCAATGGGACGCCGGGTTCCTTGCTGTGACTAGCTACCCGCCGTGGGTTGCTAACATAGTACCTGTGCCTAAGAAGGACGGCAAAGTAAGAATGTGTGTTGATTACCGGGACCTGAACAGAGCCAGCCCGAAAGATGACTTCCCATTACCTCACATTGATGTATTGGTGGATAACACGGCTCAGTTCTCGGTATTCTCCTTCATGGATGGATTTTCAGGATATAATCAGATCAAAATGTCACCTGAAGACATGGAGAAGACAACATTCATCACACCTTGGGGCACGTTCTGTTACAAAGTGATGCCATTTGGACTGAAGAATGCTGGTGCAACATACCAACGGGCTATGGTGACATTATTCCACGATATGATCCACAAAGAAATAGAATGTTATGTGGATGATATGATCGCCAAGTCCCTTACAGAGGAAGATCACCTGGTAAATCTGCTGAAGTTGTTCAAGCGTCTGAGGAAATACCAACTGAAGTTGAACCCCAACAAATGCACATTCGGGGTGCGATCCGGTAAGCTGCTGGGCTTTATTGTAAGCGAGAAAGGGATTGAAGTTGACCCTGATAAAGTCAAAGCTATTCAAGAAATGCCTGCACCTAAAACTGAGAAAGAAGTTCGAGGGTTCTTAGGTCGATTGAACTACATTTCCCGGTTCATATCTCACCTTACAGCAACCTGTGAACCCTTGTTCAAGTTGTTAAGAAAAGAACAAACGGTCAGGTGGAACGAAGATTGCCAGAAGGCTTTTGACAAGATCAAGGAGTATTTACAAGAACCTCCGATCCTTATGCCGCCAGTTGAAGGAAGACCTCTGATTATGTACTTGACAGTGTTAGAAGAGTCGATGGGGTGTGTGCTGGGCCAGCATGACGAGTCTGGTCGAAAAGAGTATGCAATATACTACCTAAGCAAAAAGTTTACCGACTGTGAACAGCGTTATTCACTGCTCGAGAAAACTTGCTGTGCTTTAGCGTGGGCTGCTCGCCGACTGAGACAGTATATGTTGACCCACACTACCTTATTAATCTCAAAAATGGATCCAGTCAAGTACATATTTGAGAAGCCAGCTCTTACCGGACGGGTTGCAAGATGGCAGATGATTCTCACAGAATACGACATACAGTACACATCTCAGAAAGCCATCAAGGGCAGTGTACTATCTGAATATCTTGCTGAGCAACCCATTGATGACTACCAGCCTATGAGGTTTGACTTCCCTGATGAAGACATCATGTTCATTAAAGCAAAAGATCATGAAGAGCCTGTTCACACTGAAGGGCCCGACCCGGAAGAAGAATGGACTATGATGTTTGACGGGGCTGTTAATATGAATGGTCGTGGTGTTGGTGCAGTACTCATTACACCCAAAGGAGTTCACATGCCTTTCTCGGCAAAACTCACTTTCAACTGCACTAACAACGAAGCTGAATACGAAGCTTTCATTATGGGTCTTGAGGAAGCCATCGACCTCAGGATCAAGACATTGACCGTATTCGGAGATTCAGCTTTGGTAGTCAATCAAACCAACGGGAAATGGTACACCCACCAGGATCATCTGATACCTTACAGGGATTATACGAGGAGGTTATTGACTTTCTTCACAACAGTCAAGCTTGAGTATATCCCTCGGGACGAGAATCAGTTTGCGGATGCTCTTGCTACCATTTCGTCCATGATCAAAGTTCAAGCTGCTAACTTTGTACCTCAGATTTCAGTGTCCAGACTCAACAGACCAGCATATGTATTTGCAGTGGATGTTGTAAAAGATGATAAGCCTTGGTTCCATGACATTAAGTGCTTCTTGGAGGACCAAACATACCCACCTGGGGCATCTTCCAATGATAAGAAGACTTTGAGAAGGCTTGCTGGTAGTTTCTTCCTGAACACTGATGGGTCTTTATACAAGAGGAACTTTGACATGGTACTCCTCAGATGTGTTGACAAGACGGAAGCAGATTTGTTGATGCGTGAAGTGCATGAAGGATCTTTTGGTACCCATGCTGGAGGACATGCAATGGCTAAGAAATTGCTAAGATCAGGCTATTACTGGATCACAATGGATGCAGACTGTTGTGCTTACGCCAGAAAATGCCATAAATGCCAGATCTACGCAGATAAGGTGCATGTGCCTCCCAACCCTTTGAACATCATGTCTTCACCATGGCCCTTTGCCATGTGGGGCATTGATATGATTGGTAAGATTGAGCCAACTGCTTCGAATGGCCACAGATTCATCCTGGTCGCCATTGACTATTTCACCAAGTGGGTCGAAGCAGCCTCGTATGCAAACATTACAAGACAAGTGGTAGCCAGATTTCTGAAGAGAGATATCATCTGTCGATACGGAGTTCCCGAGCGGATCATTACTGATAATGGTTCCAATCTAAACAACAAGATGATGGCAGAACTGTGCCGGGACTTCAAGATCCAACATCACAATTCTTCTCCTTACAGGCCAAAGATGAACGGCGCTGTCGAGGCGGCAAATAAGAATATTAAGAAGATTGTGCAAAAGATGGTAGTCACCTACAAAGACTGGCATGAAATGCTACCGTTTGCCTTGCATGGGTACCGCACGTCAATCAGGACATCTACTGGGGCAACACCGTATCAACTTGTATATGGTATGGAAGCAGTCCTACCTGTTGAAGTTGAATTACCCTCTCTACGAGTTTTGATGGATGTTAAACTGAGTGAAGCAGAATGGGTTCGGTCCCGATACGAACAACTGAGTCTGATCGAAGAGAAAAGATTGGCTGCAATCTGCCATGGGCAGTTATATCAGAAGAGAATGAAGAAAGCCTTCGATCAGAAAATCAGGCACCGAGAGTACCAAGTAGGAGATCTTGTGTTGAAAAGAATCCTCCCTCCTCATACAGACCACAGGGGCAAATGGACTCCAAATTATGAAGGACCATTCGTTGTAAAGAAAGTTTTCTCTGGTGGAGCATTGATGCTCAGCACCATGGATGGTGAAGATTTCCCGTCCCCTGTGAATTCAGATGCAGTTAAAAAATACTTCGCATAAAATGACCCGCTGGACATAAAAACAGAATGGAAGTCCAGGCAAAATAGGGCATCCCGGCGAGTCAAAAACAGAATAAAAGACTCGGGCAAAAGTAAGGGAAATAAATGAAAAATGTACACCCGCTGAGTTGAAAAGCCGCATTGGACAGCTCAGGCAAAAATGGGTATCCCGATGGATTGAAAACCCGAAAGAGCGATCCATGCAAAACAAGGGAATAAGCGAACAACTGCATTCTGAATTCGTCTGTATCACCTACAACTTGGTAAGCTACGAATGATCAGCTTCAATCAGAGTCAACTCTCTCCAGAAAGCAAGACGAGAAGAACGTCATTGTCATACGAGTCATAGCAGAAGAGGAAGCTCCTTGAAAGCGTCGTCAACATCGCCAGCACTTTATTTCTCAATTTGTAACAATCTCCTCATTTCAGGAGATTGGTTTCCTTGACTGTATCTCGCCAATTCAGGGCACATGAATTAATAAAATCAGATTTTTCAGTCATGTTTCGTTTTCACATTTATGTTTTGCAAAGAGTTGTCTGATATCTCTAAAATACAATTGCATAAGTACAGATGCCTTTCTCTAAAAATAAAAACACATGCTTACAGGGAATATACTTACTCTCGAAAGTACTTATCTCCTATGACGGAATCCAGTAAGGGATACCTCGGGACCTTTTGTACGTTTCCTTACCTTTGCAGGATTGCAGGTATCCAGAACGCAACCTAGGGCATGCAGGTTACGTCTCAGCAAGTAGGCGAATCATTATCAACTCGGTCTATCTTCAACATACAGCATCGAAGGTGCCCATTTCCCCAGCGGAGCTGCCAAATCAGCATACACTCAATCTCAGCATCCGAAATGCTCTATCCCCAGATGAGTTGCTCCCCATTGCTTCCCCCAGCAAAGTTGCCAAATCAACATACAGCATCTGAAATGTTCTATCCCCAGCTGAGTTGCTCTCCCCAGCTGAGTTGCCTCTCACAATTCCCCAGCCGAGTTGCCATTCTTCCTCAGCAGAATGCAGAAATCAGGGAATCATATCCCCACAGAATCTTCAGCCTCTATCCAGAAGAGCCAGGCACGAGGAAGTCACAACAGAGTGAAGGAAGCTTCTACAAACCCCAGCTGGGTTTCTCATTTATAAAGATATGTCTATCAGTGACCTATATCCCCAAACAGATACATCATTAGATCTACCAGTGATCTCATACCCAGCTGGGATGTCCATTTCAAGCAGATCATCCAGAGATCTTCGCAGCAATGGGATCCGAATCCCGGATCCGTGCCCCTTTGCATAATCATGGCATCCGCATCATATTCACCCCTCAGAGCGTAGCATTCCGTCTAATACGGAGCATTACGGCAAAAATCAAATGCATAGCATAATCATAAGTCATGTTGTGAATTGAACGCTTGTGATTAGTAACCATTCATCAGAATACAGATTACTTTCCCCAAGAGTCCCCACCAGAGTTCCAGCAAAAACAGTTGCCCCACAATCACAAACACCAGTATATACACCTTTTGGCACCCGTCCGTGTCATCTTTCCCCAGTAAAGTCGCCTGAACACCCTTTACAAACAAATCACCCGTATTACAGATACATTCTGGCACCCGTCCGTGTCATAACTCCCAGCAGAAAGCCAAAGACATCCTCTTTGCACTCACATACCTTATATACACTTCCCTGACACCCGTCCGTGTCATATCCCCAGCGCAGTCGCCTAGACTTTGTATAGCAGACACTTGTTAATATTATACTTTTTTCTCTTGACACTCGTCCGTGTCACTCTCCCCAGCAGATAAACACTCATCTATACAATACAATACTCACTACTAATGGTACACTTATACAGATACCCGTCCGTATCTTGTATACATCATCACTCATATCCCCACAGATTCGACAGTAGTCCTTGTTCTTTGTTAACCAGTTGGTACTCGTCCGTACCATCATCTCAGAACATTGCGTCTAGTGTTTGTTTCTACATGATACTCGTCCGTATCATAGTCTTAAGGATGCTCGTCCGCATCTTTAATCCATACAACGTGTCAAACACTTATGTCTTCTTGGATATAGATACTCGTCCGTATCTACTTTTCCCCAGAAGAGTCCTTTCAGATGCAACACTCGTCCGTGTTCTTTGTTAACCAGTTGATACTCGTCCGTATCATCATCTCTGAACATGTGTCAGTTTGTTTCTACATGATACTCGTCCGTGTCATAGTCTTAAGGATGCTCGTCCGCATCTTTAATCTATACACAATACCAAACACTTATACCTTTTGTTTCTTGGATGTAAACGCTCGTCCGTGTTTACTTTATCCCCAGTAGATCGCCAACAAATTTTCTTTTTATCTAACACTCGTCCTGTGTTATGATACCTTTGAGAGCAGCCGTACCCTGCTGAGTGGTCGTCCTCCACTTCTTGATGGTCGTCCTCCATCATGCTCATCCGATGGCCGTCCCCATCGTTGTTTTTAGCAGCCGTCCCCTGCTAGGTGGTCGTCCTCCACCTCTTGATGATCGTCCTTCATCAACTTTATCCAATGGCCGTCCCCATTGTTGATTTTGGTTATCTGACATTCGTCCTATGTCATGACAAACCTCGAGAGCAGCCGTCCCCTGCTGAGTGGTCGTCCTCCACTTCTTGATGGTCGTCCTCCATCATGCTCGTCCGATGGCCGTCCCCATCGTTGACCTTATCTATCCGATGGCCGTCCCCATCGTTGATATTTTCGGCAGCCGTACCCTGCCAGGTGGTCGTCCTCCACCTTTGATGGCCGTCCCCATCATTTTTCTTTTATACCCAACAGAGCAGCCGTCCCCTGCTAGGTGATCGTCCTTCACCTTTGATGGCCGTACCCCATCATCTGTTTATTTCATTCATTCTTTAACCCGATGGCCGTCCCCGTCGTGGTCCCTTTTCTTTTTTTAACCCGATGGCCGCCCCCATCGTTGGTTACTTTACCTTTATGAACTTGATGGCCGTCCCCGTCATGTTTCATTAATCCCCAGAAGATTTTACAGCTTTATCTTGATGGCCGTCCCCATCATGATTTTATTTTCCCCAGCTAGTCGGCCGTCCCCGTCTTAGCTTTACCTTTTTATCCCCAGCATGTCGGTCGTCCCCGTCATCGCTTTATTTCCTGCATTTTACCAGCATGTCGGCCGTCCCCGTCATCGCTTTGCTTCACATACCACCTTACCCAGCAGTCGTCCTCTGCTCGACGGTCGTCCTCCGTCGCCCACACTTTACAATATACTTTATTTTGCCTTTACAATCTATATCCCTTTTCTTCTTCATTTTGTGAGTGCAAATTTTGTATTGTCTTTGGTATTCAACCACAAGTTATCTTGTTTGGCCTGTTAAGCCGTCGCTTACAACCTGCACAGCTAACTCATGTTTGAATAGGGGCAGCTGTAAACACCCCAAATTTGCCCTCACTCATTCACACCATGGCTTGTGATCATTCTCATATGCATAAACACAATCATATCATCTCACATCTCATTTTTTATCCACTGCATAGTTTCTAAGTCATCTGCACCTAGGGTTTGTGATCTGAGCAACCTCAAAGCTTCTTGAGCCATTCCAAAGGCAACCAATCAACTCAAAGGGGTCCATGTGTGTTCTTATATCATATTCCATCTCCTCAAAGTCAAAAATGCAGAAGAATCACAAGAGCTAGGGTTTGAGTGGATGCAGAGCTAGTTTGAACTACACAGTTGACTGAAAATTAGGGTTTTGGTTTCAGAGGCCATAACTCTAAATTTTTTGGGCATTCTTGTTTCCATTGGTCTCTATATGGTATAGGGAGTATGCATATCAATTTTCATGAAGAAATTCCATGGGGAAGTCATCTGATCAAGAGTTGACTTTTCAGACAAGTCAGTGCAAAATCAGGGCATCTGAGGCCCCCAATGACCCAACCAATGGTTGATCTTCATCATTTTGAGTGCATATGATCTTTATTTGATCATGGAAGAAGGGTGAAGTTCATAGAAATCAAGAATTTAGGGTTTTTGCAAATGTTGACTTTTTGGGCATAGTTGACTTTTCAAGAATGCATCATTTTAGGTCATTCTTCAAGCCATGATTCTTGATCCAAAAATGCTTCAAATGGAAAAACTTTGGTCATGAAAGTTGTAGATCTCATCTTTCCCTTTTCAAAAAGTACAAGAACATGATCAAACTCTTCTTGGATCAAAAGTTATAGCAATGCAAAGTTGGCAAAAATCATTAATTTCTAAGGCATGCTTCAAATGGAAATTTTGCAAAAACCTTGAACCAATGCATCATGTGACCTCTAATTCATTTCAAACCATTACACAAACATTCTCTAAGTCCTAAAAATCAGAATTGGATCAATTTTGCCTATGGTTTGGTTCATGTAACAAGGCATTTTTCATGAAAATCCATAAAGTAACCAAGTTGCAAAACTCATGATCAAGCCTTCACCACTTGCTGCCTTGAATGCTGGACCAAGCTGACATTTCCCCCTCATCTTGCTGCGCATAGCCCATGCCTTGTACCAAGCTAGCACCTCACCATACTTTCTCTTACACAAGAGTTGACAAATTGCAAAAGTTGCCTCACCTATCCAAAAAGCACATGTCAAATCAACTGACCAATGAGAGAGAGTTATGTGGACATTTTGCAAGCAAGACATAAGACAAGGCAAGGCTGAAACACATCACATTCCACACATTCACAAAATCCCTTCACATTGCAAAAGCCTTCGAATTTCTCTATACAGCCTGCAAACACTCAAACTTTCTTCATAATCCAACTCAACACACTTCATAGACAAGAAACCACCCAAAGCATAAGCCTGAAACAGCCAGAAAACTCCATTGCCATCATTCACCTCAAGCTGCAGTTTCATTCGAAACTCTCACCTTAGCTCACAAACACACAAACAAACACCACAGACCTTCTCCATTCATCCTCAGGATCACAAACAACCATTCACCATGACCTGAAGCTCTCTATTTCACCATTGCCATTTCTGACCAAGCTTGAGCAGAAGCTTTCGAATCTCACTACCCAGCCAACTTAAACTCCTTTTGAGCACTCAAGCATCTTCTGTGGACCAAGTGGAGTGGATTGCACAAGGAGAAGTGGCCAGAAAGTCTTCAAACTGAAAGCTTCAAATCTCAGGTAGCTTGAAAATTATTTTTCCAGAAATCATTTTTCTTGTTACAAACTTGTTCTATGTGATTCACTGATCATCCTGATGTTCTTAGTTTTTGAAATGGCTTTGATTTGAGTATTTAATTTGTCTCTGAAACCTGCGTGCCCTAGAACTCATTTTCTTCGATTCATCTTGTTTAGGAAAAAGAAATTTGTTTTGAGAGAGGGGTTTGATTCGTGAGAGGCTGGAGATCATTTCCCAATTCATAGATTTTGTTTTTGTTACGTTTTGAGAGGTTTTGAGGTTTCTCAGGTGAGAGCTGGCCGGAGAAGACGACCGGAAGTCTTCTCCGGCAGCCTGAAAGTCATTAATCACTAATTAGGGTTAGGGCACTGAGTTTAAACCTGGGCCCTTAGATCTTGTTTCCCGCGCGTGAATGGAAGGCCTGGATCATGTCATTAAGTTTTAATTATGTTTTAATATTTAATTAATCAGGATTAGGTTAGTTTGAATTTGAGCCCTTGGATGACGCGCGTAGTCAACCATCCCCTCCCCAGAATCAATCTCAGCCATGGATTGTGATTACTTCTCATTTTCATTAATTTTTATTTCAATTTTTCTCATTTGTTTTGTACAATTTATTTAAAATAGCAAAAATGTTTTAAAAATTATGAAACTTTTTGTCAAGAGTTTCACTAATTTTTAAAACCCAAAAACATTTTTATTTTATTTTTTATCATTAAAAAAGTATTTTTAAATATTTAAAAGATTATTTTTAATTGATTAATGAGAATTAATTAACTAAAAATACTTTTAGGTATTTAAAAATCACAAAAAAATTCATGAAATGTTCTAAGACATTTAGAAACATTGTCCAACCTTCAAACCAAATTTCTTTTTTGATCTTGATGCATTTTAAGAATTTTTCATTGAATTAAATCATTTTTTATGCATTATTTTGATCACATGTTTGAAAATTCATTTCTGCCTTTTGGTGAAGGTTGAGACATTGATTCTTCTTGCATTGTCTTTTGTTTTGCATGTAGTTCCTAGGATAAAAAGGCCATGAATTGTTCTTGCATTTTCAAATTGTTTGGCATTTGTTTTGTTAAGAACCCTAAAAAACCCTAATAACTTGCAAAATTCATATCTTGAGTTTGGTTGAGAGTTGAGAGCTCCCCTTTGGGCAGTGGTTCATCATAGGCCTAGGGTTTCTTTGGGTGCCATTTTCCATTTTTTATCTTAGGGTTTGCTTCTGTTTTTGGTTTGTGTTTGATGTTTGATCCATGAACCCTAATTTGGGCTTTCTTTTGCATCCTTCTTGCATTCTCTTGCATAACATGACTTGTCATTGCATTTTGTGCATTCTTGTGATCCATTTGACATCTTAAGACATATAGGAAGCATCTTTGATCATTGCATCTCATATTTGCCATGTCATTTGTCTTGTATGATTCATAACTTTTCATGCTTGTTCATGCTCCTTAGCTTGCATCATTTGCATTCATGATCTTGTATGGACATCCCCATTGTCTTGCCTCATGTTTGCAGCACCTCATAACATCATAATCATCATCACCATGCTTCTGGTCTTGCTTTGCATCATATCATTTCATCTCATCTTGCATTGCATTGCATTTTCTTTCTAACATTGCAGGTGGTAAGTAAACTTGAGAAGTGGATTTGCCTTCACTTCTCATAACTTTTCTTTTCATCTCTCTTGCATCCATTGCTGCATTTCTATTTGTGTTTGAAATTGAGCTTGCTCATTCTTTCTTCCTCCCACTTTCTTTCTTCAAGTGACTTGACTTCTTGAATGAAGCAAGTCACTTTGCTTCTCTTGATCCTGTTCATCTGCTTCCTGGTGGTTCCATTGAAGATTGTTCTTGAAAACCTCACAAACCTTAGGATCAACCAAGCATGACAATGAATTAGGGTTTTGATTAGTCCCCCCATAGTTTTACCTTTGTGTCTCTCTTTGAGTCTTCTCTTCTCATCTCATAATCAGGGACTAAACCCTAAAGGCTTTAAGACTTTGTGATTAAGCTTATGCCTGCATCCTTCTCTTAGGATGGAGTGTATAACTTTAATCCTAAGTCTTGAACCCTTAAGGTGTTTAAATCCCTTAATCAATTCATCTAATAATCATCAAGACATCACACTTGTAACTTGGGCCTTGCATTAGGGTTCTAATTCTTCCTTAATTGGTTAAGAAGGACTAACCCTAGTGTTAATGGACAAGTCCCCCTCAAGTTGTCTTACAAATCATAAAATTCACTTCATCATCATACCATTAAATAAAATCCACTTAATCAAAGGCTTGTTTTGTCATGGGTTTAATCCCTAATCATGGATTAAGTTGAGGAGTTTTTCTCAGCTTAAACATTCTCATCTATTATCCTTCTTTTAGGATGGTGTAATGAGTCTGTTTAATCCTTGATTATGGCTTAACCTCATTACTCAACACTAAACAAAATCACAAAAACATCTAAATAATCACAAGTAGGTTAATGATCTTAATCCTACATCAAAGGTGATTAAGTGTGAGAATCTGACTTCACACTTAAGGTATTCTCATTACCCCTAATCAGAGGGAAGATGTGATGAGTCTACTAACCCATTGGTTTAGGCTTAAGCTCATTAATCTATGACAAACTTTCAAAAGCAATAAAAGACTGAAAATACAAAAACAAACAATAATCGTCTCCTTCGGGATTCTTTTCTCATCACCTTCACTCACAATCGAGAACTTGCTTCTTCCGTCTAATGCAAGACAGTTTGCATCTGTGCCAGACAGATCATACACTTGAGCATAGACAAATAAGCAGTTCACCAGTCAATTCATCTTTCAGTCTCTTTGGGTCGAACTACGGTGTTCTGACTTCCTCATTGCACGAGAGGATACGTAGGCATAACTTAACAGTTATCGAACAAAAGTCTCTGTATATTCCCCCTCCTTCCAGCTTCATTCTTTAGCCTCATTGTCATGAGCATTTCATTCCTGATCTCACACTGACACTTTCATACTTCACTTCACTTCACTTTACACTGACACCTGTACATTCTTTCCAGCTATTTTATACACAGATTGCACTGACACTACCCCTTTAAAACACAAATCTTTCAAGCGTGGATCCCGTCGAGTACGGCGGACAATCTGGGTGCTAATACCTTCCCAGGTTGTAACCAACCCCCTTTCTCAGTCTCTCTGGTTCGCAAACCGTCTTATCCGTATCTTTCTAGGTCTATGCAGCATTACCTTTCCTCCGGGATAAAAATGCCTAGCTGGCGACTCTATTCATCTCCAGTGAGTTCACGGCTGTGTGTCCTCACTGTTCCCTTCGCCGACCGTTCGCGTCTGTACCTTCATCCGACCCTGTGTCATTTGTCGGGAGCGACATCTGGTACGTGGTACGAATTCGCGTACACGGTACACAACTCTTAAAAAATTTGGTACGTGGGGGTATACATAGTCGGTACGTTATTTCGGTTCGTGGTACGTCATTTAGGTTCGTCGCATGAAAAATATAATAATATGTAGGATGTAATTATAAAATATTAAATAAAAAAATTAAATGATAAAAAAAACACTTGAGTTCTCCAGATTTATATTTTATAAGAATGAATATAGAGTAAGTGGTTATTACACTTTATAAAGTCCCACATCGTTTGTATCTGATTTGTTGAAAGAAAACTAGCTTATAAATTGAGGAGTGTCTTGCAGGCTGCAGCTATTGAATAGAGCTTCACAATGTTTGGTATGTGGGGCCAGTAGTAGTTGAAGATAAATAGTTAATATATTCAAGTAAAATAATTAAATATTTAGTCATGTGGTTTTGGATTAAATTATGTTTAGTCATGTGGGACCAGTTATTTGACAACAAATTAGTTCAAAATTTTGTGTTCATTAAGGTTTGCTGGGTACTTTGATTTTTGCGAATTTTGTGAGAATTATTGTTAACCGGTTCGCAAAAGTACCGCGAACCGGTTCTCACGTACCAATTCGTGGTTCTTTATGTTTTCTGCGAATTATGTGACTATGAAATCGACTCTGTCATTCCCTCCATTAACCAACAATGTTTCTCTCCTAGTTATCATACTAGTCTTCAAAAATGAGTTTAGCAACGTGGATGCAGCAAGTGGTAAACTAGCGGCCTCAACGAGAGAAATTCCAAGGATATAGTGAGCAGTTGTCCCGCGTATGCACAGCCATTAAGAAGGGCACACACCTAGAAAAAACAAAATATCAAATGCAGAGACCGAATTAGCCACCACCACTCATAATATCTAATTAGAATAATAATTAACCGAATTGAAACTACTGCTCATAATATCCAATTACAATTAACCTAATTGAATCGTTTAATATGGTATAAATTAAATCTCATAACATCCAATTAGATTAACCTAATTGAAAAATATGAATCGATTACCTCATCACCAACTTTCCATTTGATTACATTTTCCCCACTGATTCAATGATTCCCGAACAGTCAGCACCAAGGATTGGAGTTGAGCTGAAAGGTAAAGGAAAAGAACCTTCTCTGATAGGGATATCGCCATTGCTAACAGTAGTAGCAACAACTCGGAGGATCACATCATCGTCTTTCAGCTGACGATCCTCAACGTCTTGAAATCGCAGCACATTGGATGATCCGGTTTGATTGACGATGATCCCTTTCATCTCTGAACAATTATGATTTTAGAATGAATTGGAAACGGTTAGTGCCAGCTTTTAAACGATTTGTGACTCTTTAAAACGACATCGTTTTGCCTTTTGAACGACCACTGCCTTTTTTTTAACTAATTCTGAATTTGAACCAAATCATTTATTAATTTAAATGATCAGTGCTTTTTCTAGTGACTAATATATAGGGGTGGAAAAACGGGCCTGGCCCGTTGGACATGTCCGTTTTGCCCGCACTTTAGTGCGGGGTGAGCTAAGGATTTATGCCCTCACCTTCTAAAGTGTTCGTTCCACCCGTCCCGTTTTCGTCGCGGGCTTTTGCGGGCATGCATATTTACTTAAATTTTTGTATTTTTAGGCTTAAAAAGTGAAATGTCTGCGGGCTTTCCCCGCCTCGCCCTCACTTTTTTGCGGGAATGACTTAGGTTTTAGGCCCGCATCCTTAAATTTAACTGCCCGTCCCGCCCCATTTTTTGCGGGCTTTTACGAGGAGGGTCTAAACGGGGCAGGCATGCCCGTTTGCCACCCCTACTAATATATAAGGTAGCACCTTATTTGGTAATTTATTAATTACCGTTTATTTCCAATATTGTGTATGTATATATAAAAAGTAGAAATTTGGTTAGTGGCACTCACAACTTTAATGATTTTTTTCACACTTTTTAATTAGTTTTACATCACAAATTTTCTTTTTTTGTTATACGCAAGAATAAAATAAAATAATAAAAGGTTATAATGATTGTGTTTGTTCAAACGATAACATTGATTGATTTTATGCAACAAAATCAATTTTTTAGAAATTCAACTGAGAATTTGAATTTGCATCTACTCTTTTTATCTTCATGAAATCCGTTGATATACTTAAGAACAATGACATATATTCTTCCTAATTTCATAATTTAATTATTAAATGTAATTATTTATGAATAAGAGGTATTTTGGGATATTTTGTTGAAATAAAAGAATTATTTTATTAAAATAATGATATGATAATAATAGAATATTATTTAAATATTATTGAAGAAAATAAAATAAAAGAGGTTGGAGGTCTAAGGAGCAAAATTGTCTTTTGAGCGTTTTATGAGAAAAGAATTTTACGGTCAAAATTCTCATAATCGTGTTTTTGGAAAAGGTGAAGGTTGCCCTAAAGAACAAGGAGACAAAGAGGGATTTTGATCAAGAAGTGAAAGAGAAGACTAAAGTGATCAAGGTATGGGGAGTAGTTTTGTTCATCATTCATAATATTAGATTGTTTTATGAGAAAGAGGGGTTTTTGAGGGGAACCCTTAGGGTTGAGTTATTTGTTGATAGGTTTTGATGATTAGTTGTTGTTTGATGTTAATAATGATGAATATATGATGATAATGTGTTAGCTGGTCGTTTTCTGTTGTTTTAATGATGAAATATGATGATTTGGGGATGTTTGGGTGTAGCTGTGTTATGCAGAAACCGCATGGTTTTTCTCAAAAAATCGCCTTTTTCGCTTAGCGAGCACGTGAGAATTTTGGAAGTTCGCAACCAGTGAGTTACTCACTTAGCGAGCTAGCTTTCTCGCTTAGCGAGACCTGTAGAATTCAGAAAAATGATTTATTTTGTTTGATGACTTACGATGCTTTGTTTTGTTGTGTCTTGTTGTATTATTCCTGGATATTATTACCATGCTATGTTAGGCTAAAGGTAATAATAATAATGATAAAATGATGTAATAATGAATAAGTTATAAATAATGATGTCATGATGTATTAGTAATATGAGTAGACTAAGTTAATGAATAATGAATGAATGTGGATGCAAATATTGAGGAAGATGAATATGTTGTTGTTGTTGCATTGTGCATTCATGGTATTCCCTATGTTGATTTGATGCTTCAATCCCATAGTGTGGATTGAGGTGTTGTGGATTATGTGGTGCTCCCTTGTGGAGAGTAGATGGCCAGTGTTCATCACATGTTGAAAATCGGTACCACATGCATTTATGAAGCTGCATTTCATTTTATGTGGCATAGCAGGATGGCATTTTGTTGTATGATGTTGTGATTTTGTTGATGTTGTATGTGGGTGAGAATTGATGAAGTATGATTACATGTTTCTTTTAATCCAGTCTTTATATTATGTATAATGAATTTGGATTACTCACCCTGCATGCCTTTCGTGATGGTCTATTATGTCATCTTAGAGATTCTGAAGCTTAGTTGGAGATTTCAGAAGTAGCTTGGAGTGCGTTTCGTTGTGTATAGAGTTAGGCGGTGTCCTGCTCTGAGTCATGTAACACTGGGGAACGCATGGTTTTTTTTTGTTTAATGATAACACTTGTTGATGATGTTTGAATTATTAGTTGTATGTTTTCTTTTAAGAAGAATTTAGAAAGATGAATTTTGATCCGCTGCGAATAATTGAAGCATGTATTTAATTTACAACTTAAAGTTGCAACCCGTGTTACGGGACATGACACATACTTGTTGTTATTATGATGTTTATGATGAAAATGTGATACCTTTTTCTTGTAAAACTCTGATTTTATTTTGAATAATATGATTAGTTTTGTTGTGGGTAAATAGGGTGTTACACATTTGAATGCATTTATTTTCATTATCCCTTAAGGACAGAGTCAAAGTATGGATATAATCAGTCGTTTGTTTGTCTACTCAAAATCAGCTTAAGGTTCTAAGAAAATCCAAACTTTACTATATCTTCAAGAGATGAAGGTGTCGGGAAGTCAGGCATATTCCTTATTCCCTAAACCAAAGCCCGATCATACTTGGCATAACAAACCACAAGTTCAACCTTGCTTAGTATTCCTCCGAAATCCAATCGTTATCACCTTCAAAAACCAATCTTTATCAATGCCTTTAAAGCCTAGATGCTTGGCACAAACATTACCAGTGAATCACATATTCTCATATCCCCAACAGCCAGAGCATGCATCGATGTTTTGCATACATTGGTCATCGTTACATGCACACTTATCCAATCTTTCTCAAAGACGTGAAGTTCCTATGGACATCCTAGTAGGATTCTTTTAGAGAATCCATCTCTTCACTTACCTTTTGTAAGTCCTTTCGTTGCCTTTTGCATGAAGTGGTACCTTCTCACTTACCTTTTGTAAGTATCTTATGCCTCTGGTGTTGGAAAAATACACCCATTTTTGCTTACCTTTTGTAAGAATATTCCTCAACAAGTCAATCATGTACTGCCTTATCAAATTTACCCAACCTTTTGCTGAGGATCCTCGTTGTCTTTCGCAAGAGGAAAACCAAATTGTATATCTCTCCAAACCTTTTATTCAAGAGTCCTCTTTGCCTTTTGCGGAAGGAATATGTCATCATCTACACATTTCTCCGAACCTTTAGTTCAAGAGTCCTCCTTGCCTTTTGCAAGAGGAAAATCAAATCTTATTTTTCCTTTGAACCTTTTGTTCACGAGTCCTCATTGCCTTTTGCAAGGGGAAATTCACTTAACCTTTCTCCCAACCTTTTGTTCAAGAGCCCTCTTTGTCTTTTACGAAAGGAATATCTCAAGTTATACCTTTTCCCGAAACTTTTCAATGCTTAGGTGTTGTAGGCTCGTTTTGCACGAGTGTGTTACCGTCTTACAAAATGACAAGTAGGAGCAAGTTCTTACGTTGAAAGTAAGGATGATGAGAAAAGAAGTTCCCGAAGGAAAGACGATTATTTTTTGCTTGTGTTTTTTAGGAGTTTTTTTATGAATGCGGAACAAGGAAGTGAAAGCAAATCCTTTTCTAGGGAATGTGTCCTTATTACCACATTCCTAGATAAAATGAGTAATAAACACACCAAGAATGAAGAATACCCTCAAACCTGCTTCCAAAGATTAGGGTTTGAATTCACCAACTTGTTGAAATTATTAAGTGTTTTGTGGATTAAATGAAGAAGTGTTTTTTATGGTTTTCTTTGTGAAGATAGTCTTATGATTGGACTTGTGCATCATGCTAAACAAGATTGTACTACCACCAAGATGGGGTGAATACAAGTGCCTCGTGGAATAAGGTCATGCATCTAAGACTACTTCAACCTTTATTAAAGTGGTTTTTAGTTTTTGTGTTTGAAGATGAGAAGAGAAGAACCAAGAGATCTTAAAGGTAAAACAACTAAGGGGACTAACCAAAACCTAATGTTGACATGCAAAGATAAACCTAGGTTAGTGAAGTATCATTCTATCCTAAAGAAGAGGAAAAAAGAAAAGAAGAAGAGAAAGAAAAAAGGAGGAGGTAGAAAATCAACTTACTTCTCTTAAAGAAGTTAAGTTGTTTCTAAGGGGAATGAGAAAAAGGTTAGACATCGATGGCCTAAACTCATCACAAACACAAGTTAGAGAATTTAAAATAAGTGAAGAAAGAAGCTGAGATATGGAAGAAATAAGTGTGTACGTGAAGAAAGAGCAACATCAGGTAATCATACAATCACAAATAGAGCCCACTCGAGGTAGGGCTTCAGATGTACCAGTATGCAAAAGGTAAAAATCGGGTCTCAGTGGTACCTAACGAAGATGGTCCGTTGTCTCTTCAATACGTGAAAAATCTCAAGAAGGCCGTCAGAGGTTCAGACAATCAATCGAAGTATCCTTAAGTGTCCAACATCACGAATCATTAGGGTTAGCTCAACCACAGTTCAAAGCAAAGTAACTGAGAATTAAACGAAGGTCTTTAAATGCAATTGCATCAATACTTAATCATTATTCAACCTAAAAATCACTCTAGATAAACTTAACCACAAATTTAATAGTCAAAAGTTATAATCAATAGTTTTCCGCAATTAATAAGAAACTTCAAAGAAAATAACAACTATTCTTAAAGTTCTAGAAAAAATCTAATAAGGACTAACAATTATAAAAACTAACAAAGAAATATTAAAATTCAAAATTAAACTTAACAAAATTTAATTACTAAACAAAATATTTAATGATATGAACAAAACTAAAAAAAAAACTCAAACAAGGGGGTCTAGTAGTGAAAAATGAGTGTAAAGAGAAAGATTCATGAAGGGTCAAGCCCAAAATCCTATCAGCAGCACATGAGGGTGAAGTTTGGACCGGAGGGTGGTGGTGGGATTAGTAATCCGGTGGGCTTGAGATGGCTTGGAATCCCAAAGTCAACTGAATAATAAAAAAAGTTAACAATAAAATATAAAACAAAACAACACAATTAATAAAAATAAGAAAAGAGAAACAAGCTAACACAACACAAAACAAACGAAAAAATCGTGTTCCTCTTCAAAATAAACGAACAACCCTATTCATCTTCATCTGCGATTCGTCTCCCTCATCTTCATTCGCAGTGGCCGATCCAACTCCGACTTTGCTTTCACGGAGAAGAATCAAAACCCCACCGTTAAACTCGTCGTCGAACTCACTCTCTTCTCCATGTCGCGGATCTGATCTCTCTCTCAAATAATTGGAGGTTCCACTTTGAACGATAACAGTGATACGATTTAGAAGACATTGATGATGATTGTTGTGTGAAAGCAGTGGTGGTGGTTGTGAGAAGCTTGCATCAGTGAGAGTTTTCGGTATCTCGCCAATCTCTTTGTTTCAACTTGTTTCGAGTTAACTCTTCATCTCTTTCTGTTTTTTTGTTTGTTTTGGTTTCATGTTGTTGTTGTTGCTCGGTTGTTGTTGTTGATGAAGATGTCGGAGAGTTGTTGTTGTGGTAGGAGGATTTTATGTTAGCGTGAAGGTCGGAGGAGAAAATAAGTGGAGGTTGCGGTTTGTTTTAGGGGTTTGAGAATGTGATGCAGATTTGTGTTGTTTCCGTGCTGTGAGGGAAGAACGGAGTAGAGGTGTGGTGAATGTTGCAGGGAATGAGTGAAAGGTCGAAGGTAGTGTTTGAAGAAAGGTTTGAAGAGTTGGTTCTGTAGATTTGTGGAAGGATGGGATGAAGATGGAGAGTGTGTTTTATGAATTTTTTTAGGTTTGTTTTTGAACTTACGTATGCAGGTTGTTGAAATTTTGTTGAAGAGGAAGGTTTTGTGTATGGGAAGATTTATGAAGGAAGAAAAGAAAGTTTGTTTATGGTGAGAGGTAAATGAAGAAGGATGTTATTGAGATTGTTGAAAAGTTCATTGAATTTGTTACGATTCGGTTCTGAAGAGAGAGAGAGAGAGAGAGAGAGAAAGTTGTGTTTTATTGTGTTTTTTTCTGGTGAGTATGAAGTGTGGAGTGCGTGTTGGTGAGGAGGTTTGTGTAGCATGGAGCTGTGTAGCGGAATCATGGAATTGCTGCGAGGAATGGACAAAACCGTTGTCGTACGAAAAAGTTGTTTTAATGGTAGTGGATGTGCGGAATTGGATCAGTTGGTAGGTTGTGGCTGAAAGAATTTCGTGGGGCCTGCTGAATACGTGTTGCGGGAATCAGCGGGGCACACTGAATGTAATTTTCAATTGTTTTCATCAGATTTCTGCATTGAATGTTTTTATTTGCCATAATATTTAGTAACAGGATTTGACCTTTATAATTGCCAATGGACTTTGACAAACTCTTTGAAGTTTAATTAAAATTTGCACCTTACTTTTCATTTGAACCAAGTTAAAAATTGTAAATCTTTATCATTGATTAGAAAAATTATGGCAACCAAAAAATTGAATCAATTCTTGATAAATGGAAACAATTATGAATCAACCTTGAAAAGATCTCAAATAAAAGGCATACTTGACTTCTCTTGGACCAAAGACAAGAACACAAAATTAGGACTTGAAATCTAGGCCAAATACCCTGAATTGACCACCATTAAAAATGCACCAAACCGAATAACAAGCATTCTTGACTTGTTCAGACAAAACTCAAGGTCTCTGCACACAACTATCACTGAAATATTTGCAAATGAAAACGCGACTGTCCCCTTTAATTCTCTGAATCCAACACCTTGAATAATCGCCGCTGAAAACCACGGATACACCAATCGACCAATCTTAACTGGTTCAAACAAAATCTTTAAATCCCTAATCAATAAGCTCTGAACCATTTTGAATCCATCTGAATCAATTTCTAAAAAAAACTTCCGCAAATGAACAAAACAACAACTGATGAACTGTAATCATGATGAACTTGATTTTTTAAACCAAAACCCTCACTGACCACTACTTGATAACCTGATGAATTCCACACGTGAAAGAAAACCGACTTGGTCACACATTGTCTGAGAAATAAGCCACTAAAACAGATAACTCGCACTTGAATACATCTCCTGATAATTTGATCAAGACTAGGTCAAACATCTGTCTGAACTGTGAATGAATAACCATACTTGAACCAAAGTCAAAGTTCTTCAGATGTTGAAGAGGAATAATAGCCTGAGATGCTGAGAAGAGAGGAGTCGCCTTGCAACTTGATGAAGAAGAGACTCTTAATTCAAGCTTGATGGGCCACATGCGCCAGTGAATAATCTTCAAATGTGAAATCCTTGGATACCAATCAATCAGGGAAATAAACCCTAATTCTTCAAATGATATTGATTCCATGTCTCAGGAGCTTATGGAAATGATTGAATGCAAAATGTTAATGATCTAATATATGATGCGAATGAATGCAAACAAAAGGCTAGATAAAGACAGAAAACCAAAGGGAAAATTTTGGGGTGTTACAGGATGCAGCTGTGTTAGCTGTTTGTGCTGAGAAAAGTAATTGTGATGTCGAGATATATATTGAGGAAAAATTAGAAAGTGGTGAGAAGACTTATATGGAGAGGTTATTAGAGAAATAAAAAGGGAAAAAAGTAGTTGAGGATGAAGAGGAGAGTGACTCAAGTGAAGATACCTTGGATGAGATTCTATTTGAGGGTAGTGAAGAAGAGAGAATGCATGATTGTGATGAGGATGTTGATGTAGAAGGTGGTATAAACAAAGGTGTTGATGTTGGTGAGTCTAGTAGACAACCAAATGTTGTTGTTGGTACAACCCAAGGGAACAATGTAAGGTTTACTACACCTGAGATGGATAGGGAGCATGTGATTGAAGATGACTATATGACTGATGAGCTTGATAGTTGGGGAGAAAATGATAGTGTTGATGAAAGGCCTTAAGTGATAAGATTCAATGAAGATGAAAAACTTAGCAAAGATTTATTGTTTAAGGTAGGAATGGAATTCTCTTCCTTGAAGCAATTTAAGAAAGACGTGCTTGAGCATTATGTGTTGAATGGTAGAGAGGTGGTGTTTGCAAAAAAATGATGGGGATATGTGTAGAATTGTTTGTAAGGACAAACAAAAATGTAACTACACTGTGTTATATAGTAGGGTTTTGAGAACCACAACATTTAGGATCAAGACATTATTTCATAAGCATAAGTGTGGTAGAAAATTCTTCAACAAAAATGCAAATGCAGAGTGAGTTTCTAGAGTGATAGTTGACAAATTGAAGAACAATTCAAGTATGAAATTGAATAAAATAGTAGCTGATGTGAGACTGAGGTTTGCTACAGAGATAGCTGGTTGCAGGGCATTCAAAGCAAGACAACTATCTAGAAGGATGGTTGAAGGGGACTCAGCCAAGCAATATAACATGCTCTGGTCATATGCAACTGAATTAAGGAGGGCATCAGTTGGAAACACATTCAAGTTGAACATCTCCGGTATACCCCCTTCATTTGAAAGATGCTATATGTGCTTTAATGGTACTAAGAAGGCCTTTAAGTTAGACTGTAGGCCATTTATAGGCCTAGATGGTTGTCACCTAAAAAACATATATGGTGGAATTTTGTTGATTGCTGTTAGTAGGGATGCCAATGATTAATATCTCCCGCTTGCATTTGGGGTTGTAGAAACTGAAACAAGAGACAATTGGAGTTGGTTCATGAGGTTACTCCTTGATGATATTGGTTCTGACCAGAAGTTGTGTTTTATGTCAGATCAACAGAAAGTGAGTAAACATTTCTGACTTCATGTATTGTTGTAACATCTTTTTTTTGTATGTTTTTTACATGAATTGTTTTACTTGGTTAACAGGGGCTTGTGTAAGTTTTTGAAGAGGAATATCCTGAATTTGAAAATAGATTTTGCTTAAGGCATTTATATGCAAATTTATATTGCCCAAGGCCTAAAGTGCCGAGACCAAGACCTGCTGCACCAAAACCATATGTGCCAAGACCTGTTGCACCAAAACCTGTTGTGCCAAGACCTGCTGCACTAGAACCTGTTGTGCCAAGACCTACTATAAGTGACCCTGTCAGTTTGATACATGTTACTATTGTATTTTGTGTCTGGTTATGTGTATTTTGTGTCTACTAACTAGTTTCTGATATAATAGGCCATGACTTCCAAATCTGAGTTTGTACAAGTTTAATCACCATTCTCATATTTTTCTGCAAAATCATCATCCCATATGAAAAGATTACAAGTATCAGCATTCCTCCAATTCTGACATCTCCAAAATAACCTTCCCTTGTTCGGTCCCTTTTTGCAATGATATGAAACCATACGAACTTGACACCCACAATATTTCCCAAATCTTGATTTTACGGAAGCAGAAGACATTGGAGGAAGAGAATGATGGAAGAAAGTAGATGAACAGACGAAAATGGTGGAAGTAAACGAACATAAATGGTGGAAGTTGTAACACGGTGGGAGAACTGACTTTTCTATAAATGTTGCGGATAGCAAGAGTCGCCACCGACTTTTATTTTATCCAAAAGGAAAGGACATAAAAGAACAGGAAAGACCTTAAAAAGATTTTGAGTTCGGGGGGTAGGTTATATAAAGGGAAGGTATTAGCACCCTTTATATCCATGGTTATCCATGTGCTCTTAGTTACTTAGCTCACTTTAAATTGTTTTGAGAAGTGTAGTGTGTGATTAAAAAATTTTCTAAGTACTTTATAATGATCCTTGTATGGATGTATATAAAGACTTTGTTTTGAAAATTTGTTTGAAATGTGAAGTGTAAGAGAGTATTTTGAAAAGGTGAGCAAGTACTTAAGAGGAACCTACCCTATGTTAAATCTTTATTGTTCTTATATGTTCTTTCAATGGTAAGACTATCCCTATTATTAAGGAATAGGTAGTAATTACCTTGGATGTAATAAGGGACATGTGAAGGGACATCTGTATTTAGGCAACTGTAAGGTGTCTTTAGCAATTCGTAGGGACTTATCATCTTTTATTCGAAGGGACAAGATCATTTATCGTAGGCAACATCGAAGGGACTTGATCTTATAATCTTTAAAGGGACTTGATGATGTTAGTGAAGGGACTTTGCTTTAAGACACCTTACTTGACCTTATAATTAGGCAACATGAGGAGTAACCTTAGAAAGTGTAGGATGACGATCAAAGATCGACTTACGCGTGTGAGTGTTCATATTCATATATTTATCTTATTAAGTAAGTCATTCTAAATTAATTTTAAATCACAAACAGGTTATCACTCTCTATAGTTACTAACCATGGCAAGAATATTTATCAATAATAAAATAAGAACAATAATAAACTACGACTATTACAAGGCTTTCGCAATTACATTATAATATAAATAATAAATATATATATAATAAAGAAATTATAATTAAAATGGTTAGTAATAAAATAATTATAAGAAGAAGAGGTTAGTACTAACATACAAAAAAATATATACAATTTAAGAGAATATTTTTAAATTATATAAGCAATTTTAAAGAATTTTTAAAAGAAAATAAGATAATGAGAATAATAATAATAAACCATATAATAATTATTTACAAAATATGATTAATTATATATTAGAAAAATTAATTAAATTTAATATTTAAAGTTAAAAAAAAATTAGGGTTAGAAATTAGGGTTAATTTTACAATTAAGAAAAATCAGGATTAGGGTTTTGATTATTTAATATAAACTTAATTAAATTATTTAAAAAATATATATATATATATATACAATAATAATATAAACAAATTTTAAATTAAATATAAACTAAATTAAATTTTAGAAAATAAATTAGGGATTTCTTAGAACATATGAAGTTATATATATATATATATATATATATATATATATATATATATACATAAAAAATAATTTTCTTATATAAAAAATATAATTTGGATTAATTATAAAACAAATAAATAAGAAAAATAATGAGAAAATGAATAAAAACAAAACTTACCTGGGGCAGGGATCGAACCCACGCCCTAGGCCTTTCTTCCCTTGGACCAACAAGGCTGCCACCAGGCCAGGCATGCGCCGGTGATAGGGTATGGACTTCCACACGTTTTCTCATTAACCTGCAAAATATCAAAAAAATAGAAGCAAAATAAAATGGCCCGGGGGAGGTTTGAACCCAGGACCATTCGTTTACAAACAAACACACAAACCAGCTGAACCAAACACATTAGTTGATAATAAAATAACAAATACATATTATAAAAATAAACCAAATTTTGAATTCAGATTTTCGCGCCAAGGACTTCATCTTCCTCCTCTGACCCTGCGCATTTACCTGCGAAAATTGCTAAGAATTTTCCTGCGAATTTAGTTTCGCAGGCTTTCCTAGGGTTCTTCAATCATCAATGAACCTGTAAAAATTTTCAAAATTGAATACACCAACAGAATCACTACAACATTTACAGTTCAACCATGTCATTAGAATTTATTTATATTTGCTAAATCGTTAAGCCCTAATATGGTGTTTGAAACCCTAATAATGGCGTTTGGAGATTAAGGTCACGATTCTTCAAATTGAGAGTCCAGAAACATTCCTAGCACCATCACAAACATCAAGCAGTCATCAAATATTATTTAAAACAAACAAATATATGAAATCGAAAAATTCAAATTCAAGAACAAAGCATGATTCGGTTGGACGATTATGTGATGTTTTAGATGCTTATGATGATTGATTTGTGTTCAGTGATGCTCAAGCAAGCTAATGCCACCTTCAGAAAGCTTTGAAAACGCCTCTAAGTTGCAACCCAAATTTGAGTTTTTCTTGAAAAGTTTGAAGTTTGTTCTTATGCTTGGAGGCTGTCAATTCGTGTGCTCTTGTATCCTTTATGTTGTTTATATATCATGTGATGAAATTAGGTCAAGAAACTAATCAATCCTTTGGACTTTTTGATCCATAGAGATTGAAAAATATATGACTTTAAAAACATTGAAAACTTGGATATCTCATTGCTATTTTTGGATGATCTGAAATTATATGGTACCAATCAATTTTAAATGAATATTAAGACCTTCTAGAACCACAATCTCTTCCAAATATATGATTTTCATATTTTATTTTAATTTAATTTGTATTTAATGAATAAAATTCAAATAAATATTAAATAAAATGTAAAAAATCAGAAAAGGTATGGGTTGGGTCGTGCTTGGTGATATTATAAAGATTGGATGACAATTTGGTGGGCTCATTTAGCAAAAATTGGTTTTAAGGCCTCATTTGCTTCATAAACTTCCCAAAAATTTCCCAACTTTGCAAGGGCACAAATCCTTCAATTTTAATGCTATGAAGGTGTTCTTGGACATTTTGGAAAGCTTAAAGAGTCCTCTAACCAACCTCTTTAGTCTCATGTCCATATCTTTTACCATTCTCAAGTTATACTCTTTGGAAGTTGTTGACTTTTTGTTGATTTTTAAAAGGACCTATAATGTCTTAGCTCATACCTTCCAAATAAAGCATTTTTGGGCTTGGCTTGTGAGACACAAAGTTGTAGGGAATTCAATTTCCTTTAAAATGAGCTTTGGATGGAAATTTTTTGATGAAGCATGTGAAAGTTATGGCTGGTCAAAGTTCAGTTGACTTTTCTTATGAAAACCCTAATTTATAAACTCCTGATTCTTGATGATCTGAAATCTCCTTGATGAATCATGATCAACCCTTGATCAAATGATGAATTTTACTTCATATAATTGATGTTGGCAAAAAATCATGAAGTTTGACTTTGGTTTGACCACGGTTGACCTTAGTTTGACTTTTTAACTACTTTGACTGATTTTAACCTATCTGATCATCTGACTGAGCAAATCTTTTGGGAAAGTCTTGAAACTTGACATGGGGATTCTTGAACACATGTAGGATGCTATGAAGCTCACTTGAAGTCTTGGAAGTCCATTTAGCCTGATGAAAGTCAAAACCCTATTGATCGTACCTAGAGATCAGGATCCGATGTGGCTGCTCTCGAGAGCGGACGGATATGGTCGTTGAGGAGAAAAAGGGGTGTACCTGCAAGGCACTCCGATGCTAAAGTAAGTAACCGAGCAAGAGTGAGCAAGTACTAGTATTAGGGTTGAGAATTGCATACCTGACCCTCTCAAATGAGAGAGTTTATATAAGGGACCAGCTAGAAGATTATTGGTTCGTTTTGTGAGGTGCGGATCGAGGGGTCCGTGAAGATAGGAAACGGTCAATACTAGCCGTTAGAGGGTCTCTTTGTGACCAGATCATTGGTGGTCGACTGAGGACCACTTTTCATGATTGTGCTCGACGTCGAGCAAGGTAATTGGATCAGTCTTTTTGGCCCAATAGGAAGAATTGGGCCGGGTCAGAACATGAGCCCCCCAAGTTATTGCTCATGCTGTAGAGCAGTGACTTAAGAGCGATATTGTGCTCGGCGAAGTGTAATATCATGGTCAAGAGTCTACGCTGTCGGTCTTCTGAAAACGGGCAAACGATGCGTTGCTCGGCAGAGGAATGCGAAACGAAAAGCTGGAATATCTGGATATTCGCGCCTATTAATGATTTGACGGCTAGTCTAGGGGCTAGCGTATAGGGATCACGCGCGTGCACGTGTTTTCCTTCCTATAAATAGGATTCTCAGGGCCAATTTTGACCTTTTCGTTTCATCTTCTCTCTCAAGACTCTGCTCGTTTAGCCGCCGTTGTCTCAGCCGTCGACCACCGCCGTTTCTTGTCGACCACCCTTTACAGAAGCCCACTTTCTTCAAGAATGTCTTCTCAAGCTCAAGGTACCGTTCCTTTTCTTTCCTTTAGGTGTATATAGCGTAGGTTTTGTAGAATGCATGCGGATTAGGACGATTCTATCGGTAGTTTTTAGATTTAGGATTAGTAAACCTTAAAACTTCTGCCACCGTAGCTGGTCGGCTGTGAACCCTAACTTTAGGGTCGACAGAAGTATTGGTCGACTTAGAATTTGGATTTTTTGGATAGATTTTTGTCATCTACACTGTTGGGCGTCAGCTGTTGCTCCGAGCAATGGTTAGCCAGGGCTACAGCTCGGGACATAGTTTCTGAGCTGAGGCGCGCCCTTTCACTTGTCGAGCGGTGGAAGAGTGGATTTGATATTCTTAATCGAATTCACTGATGCCTTTCCTCTGCTTTTCAGGTGAAAACTCGCTCGTGAATCCGTTGGACGTGTTTTCCGAGGATACGTCCTCGAGGAATTCGGGGTCGTCTGTGTCCATACCTTCAGACTCAGGAAGCTCTTCGGACAGTTCAGATACAAGCACTACGGGGCAGTCGACAAAATCGCCTCAGTGTCCTGCCCAGCCGAGGGTCTCGCCCGAAGAATGGGTGATGGAAGATTTGCTGGACAAGGTGTCTTCCTTCTCGAGACCTCGATCGGAGCCGCTGCCAGTTGTTGGGGATCCATCTGATTGGGTTGTGACCTGCCCGGGAGACGACGACCGTATCTTCTCAGATTTTCGCGGTCGGGCGTTCTCCATGTATGAATACGCTACTTCGGTTCTGGGGGTGACGTTGCCTTTCAGCGACCTCGTGAGTGCTGTGCTCGGACATCTTTGCGTAGCTCCCTCTCAGTTGCACCCCAACTCATACGCATTCCTGAGGGCGTTCGAGATGACGTGCGCTTTCCTGGGCGTTGGAGCCACACTTCCTCTCTTCTTCCGCCTCTTCTCCTTACAGCGCCAAGTTGGGCGAGGAACCGACCGGAAGGGGTTCGTGTCCTTCAAGCAACGGACCAAGATCTTTAAAGCCCACTCAGAGTCCATTCGGGCCTTCAAAACTGACTATTTCTTGATAAAGCCTGCGAGCGAGGCGGCCGTGAGGGCTATGAGTTTTCTTGGGATAGACACTGATGAGAACGACGAGCCCAAGCTTGACGATCAAGGTCAGGTGATTCCGAGGAGGTTGTGGTTGTTTCCCTTCTCTTGGAGTCACGCTCATTATGAAAGACCCGTGGGGGAATTCGTTCAAGTGGGGGACACCTTAAATGATGACGACGCGGCCAGTTTCGAGGCCTTTAGGAAATTAATAGCCTCCTTTACTCCGACCCCTCTATTAGACGGAGACGGGAAGGTTATGGTCGATGACGATGGAGGGGAAGCTTTGGAGCGTCCCCTGATTAGTGTTACTGAACTGCTGGCCTGTCGTAACGGGCAGGAAGTGTCCGACTTTTTTGGTATCCGTTTTCTTGCGCTCTTTAACTTCTTGGTTTAATTTTGTTGTTCGTGACTAATGTGATTTTATTCTTCTTTTCAGGTTCCTTGACAAATCCTCTGGATAAAATTCACGAGCGCTTGGTTCAGCAGCAACGGAAACGATCAAGGGTCGTGCAGACCAGGCTGACCGAAGCTAGTGGTTCGGGCTCGGGTCCCTTGGTCCAGGGTTCTCCGGGCGCCTCTACTGGCTCTTTAATGAAGAAGCACAAATCGGCGGCCACTGTGGATCTGACGGCCGGTGCTCCCCCAAAACCAAAGCATGGGATACCCCCATGTTTTGTTGTTCGTAACTTCTTCGAGGGGACCAGTATGGAGGTGGATCGGGCGGATTCTCTATTTCTGGAGGGGATGGACCGTCCTGCTCGGCGGCTTTCTCTGGCTCAGGACGCGAGCGCAGTCATGCGGGTCCTGACAATGGCCTGGCTGACGGCCGAGGGGGCTCCTATGCTGGAACGGGAGAACAACAAACTTAAGGAGCAGCTGGCTGCTTCTGAGGCCAAGCTGACAACGGCCACAGAGGAGGTTAGAACGGTCACCACAGAGTCGACTGAACGAGCCGCGGTCATTGCCAAATTGGAGGTTGATAAGAAGAGGTTGCTTGAGCAGAACAAGAAACTGAAGGAGGACGAGGACGAGGATACCAAGCATTTGGTGACGAGGGCTCAGTTTCTTGCTCGGATCGACCAAGATATGGAAGATCTGAATGCATCAACTGAGTTTAGCTTCCTGAATGCGGTGGACCAAGTGAAAGCTCTCCACCCTGACCTAGCCTTGGATGTTGGTCGCATGAATTATCTCTACAAGGTGGTGGACGGTCGAATAGTGGTCCCCTCTGACTTGGTGGTGGCAGACTCTCAGCCGGGGTCGACTGCTCAGCCTGGCCAACCCGAAGAGCTGCTGGGCCAAGAGGAAGCTTGTGCAGATGAAGGCCGCCCGGAGGGTGAGGATAATTAAGTTATGGCCAGCGAGCCTTTGTAATTTAAAATGTATTCTGTTTGGGGGGCGTGGCCCCCTTTATTTGTAACTCCGAACAAGTCGGCCCTTTGGTGTCGCATTTCTTTTTAAATGTCATGTGTTTGACCTTGGTGGTCGGTTATATATTTCGTTTGCTCGTAATAATGCGTCCGTCGGAGGACATAGTTTAGTTGTTATTTTTACTAAGTGTTTGTCGTGCGTTTTTGCATTAATTATAAGTAATTGAATAGATACGGGGAAGTGTGGAAGATCTATCGGTTAGGGGGACCAATCAGTAGTTGAGAGTCTTGCTCCCGATCGGTGCTCGGATCAAGATAATGGCCCGGGCTCCGTGGCGTGAACGTCCCATCGCGAGCTGGGGTTCTACCTAGTCGTGGTACTTAGGCGACGTCGGACTAGTTTGAGTATCCGTTCGTGCGACAAGCTTCTCTTTTGCTCGAAAAGAGATCTTGCTTGATTTTGTTATATTTGGGCTGTCGTGCTCGTACCTAGGCACGCAGTTTTTCGTTAGTCTCCCTTTCTCCTCACTTGGGAGTTGAGTAAGGTGATCGATTTAACTATAGTATTGCTTGAGTTTCTCGGCGTTCCAAGGCCGAGCGAGTTCTTCCCCGTGTAGGTTTTCTAAGTAATAAGCACCGCTCTCGGTCTTTGCTCGAACACGATACGGGCCTTCCCAGTTGGGCGTTAGTTTTCCCTCGCGGGGATCTCTGTGGTTTCTTCTAAGGACAAGGCTGCCTACTTCGAACGTTCGCCTTATGACCTTAGAATCATACCGAGCAGCTATCTTTTATTTGAGAATAGTTTCTCGAAGAGCGGCTTCCGACCGAATTTCTTCGACCATGTCGAGCTCATCTCTTATAGCTTCAGCATTGGTATCTTGTTCCATGGGGAATTCCGTGCGTCTCGATCGGACATGCATTTCTATCGGGATCACCGCTTCGGTCCCATATGCTAATCGAAATGGGGATTCTCCGGTCGTTGAGTGGGGTATGGTCCTATATGCCCACAGTACGCTATGTAGCTCCTCGACCCAGTGTTTCTTATGCTCGTCCAACCTTCGTTTCAGACCTCTTAGGATTACCCTGTTCGCGGCTTCTGCTTGCCCGTTAGTTTGAGGATGCTCGACTGAAGCGAAGTGTTGTTTCGTTCCCATCGATGCAACGAATTCTTTGAAGTGTTTATCTGTGAATTGAGTCCCGTTGTCGGTCACGATGGCGAGGGGTACCCCGAATCGGGCGAGGATGTTTCTTTTGAAGAACCGAAGTATATTGAGCGCAGTGATTTTGGCCAGGGCCTCAGCTTCTATCCATTTGGTGAAATAGTCGACGCCTACGATTAAGTATTTATTTTGACCAGACCCAACGACAAATGGTCCTAAAATGTCCATTCCCCACCACGCGAACGGCCAGGGCGACGATAACGATTTTAGCTCGGATGGAGGTGCTACGTGCACGTCTCCATGTCGTTGGCATTTGTCGCACCTCTTCACATGCTCCTTTGCATCGTGCTGGAGGGTGGGCCAGTAGTATTCTGCCCTTAGGATTTTTCGAGCTAATGAACGTCCGCCAGGATGCTGTGCATTGATTCCTTCGTGGACTTCCCTCAGTACGTGTGGAATGTTTTCCTCCTCTACGCATTTGAGGAGGGGTGTAGAGAATCCTCGACGATACATGCGTCCACCTACTAAAGAGTATGAGCACGCCCTTCGTCGTATAGTACTGGCCTCTTTTGGGTCGGTTGGTAACTCTCCTTTGGTTAGATAGTTGAACACTGGGGTCATCCAGCAACCCGTGTCGCCCACGACGTTAATGTGTACGTAGGTTGATGAGTGCCCGATACTTGGTTGGGGGAGCAATTTCTGTATGACGGACTTGTTGTTTCCTTTCCTTTTAGTGCTCGCCAATTTGGACAGGATATCTGCGCGGGCGTTGTTTTCCCGCGGAACGTGTTTGACTTCCACACTCTTAAACCGTTTTATTTCGTCTTTTACGAGGGCCAGATATTCGGCCATGTTATCGCTTCTGGCCTGAAAATCCCCCCGGACTTGGCTTGCAACCAATTGGGAATCCGTGCAGATTGTGATCTCTTCTGCTTCCAGGTCGGTTGCGAGCCGTATGCCCGCCAGGAAGGCTTCATATTCTGCTTGGTTGTTAGAAGTGGGGAAAGATAAAGTCAGGGACACTTCGATGACGTTCCCTTCTTCGTTTTCCAAAATGATACCGGCTCCGCTGCCCATCGGGCCAGATGCACCGTCCACGAAAATAATCCACCTGGACGAAGCTTTCGGGTCTTGCTCGGTGAAGGAAAGTTCAGCCACGAAGTCGGCAAGCGCTTGAGCTTTGAGAGCCTGTCTTCCTTCAAATTTGATATCGAACTCAGATAGTTCTAGTGACCATTTTAACATTCGGCCGACCATGTCTGGTCGACCGAGTGTAACCCGGTGAACTGACTTTTAAACAATGTTGCGGATAGCAAGAGTCGCCACCGACTTTTATTTTATCCATAAGGAAAGGTTATAAAAGAACAGGAAAGACCTTAGAGAATGTTTTGGGTCCGGGGGGTAGGTTATGAAAAGGGAAGGTGTTAGCACCCTTTTCATCCATGGTTATCCATGGGCTCTTAGGTACTTAAGCTCACTTTTGAATTGTTTTGAAAGTGTAGTGTGTGAATAAGAAAATTTTCAGAATAGTTAATAAATAATCCATGTAAGGATGTGTTAAAAACATGTTTGAAAATTTTGTTTGAAAATTGTTTAAGTGTGGAGAAAGTTTTGAAATGAGCTTAAGTACTTAAAAGTAACTTACCCTAATGTTTAAAGGTCTTTCTTGCTTTTTATTCTTTCCTTAGTAAGACTATCCCTACTATAATGGAGTAGGTAGTCCTTACTTTGGATGTTAACGGGACATGTGAGGGACAATTCGATCTTTAAGGCAATAGTGGGGTGTAATAAGCATTTATAAGGGGCTATCATCATTTTTTCCGAAGGGACTCGATTCGTATAGGCAACATAAGGGACTTTGATGATTTTTACTCGAGGGACTTGCTTTATACACCCCACTTAACCATTTATTCGTAGGCAACAAGAGGGATATCCTTAGAAAGTGAGACGGCGATTTAAAATCGACTTACGTGTGTGAAGTGTTTAAATTAATTATCTTTATTAGAAATTTTCTAAATTGATTTTAAATATCATACATGTTATCACTCCCTAATTACTAACCACAATGACAATAATAATTAAATAATTACATCCAGGAAACAATTACAAGGAATTAAAATAATAAGCAAAATATTAAACAAAATAATAAATAAACAATAAATAATAAATATAAGGGGTTAGTAAGTAAAATTAGCAAAAATAATAATAATAAACATAATTAAATTATAAATGGGTTAGTAATTAATAATAAATAATAATAGGAAATTAATAAAGCAAAATAATATGGTTAGCAAAATAATAATAATAATAATGAGATTAGAAACATAAAAAATAAATAATAACATGGTTAGTAATAAAAATTAATTAAGGGGTTAATAAAATAAGCAAAAATTAATAATAATATAATTAGCAATAATAATAGAAACCAAGAAATTAACATGCACAATCAAATATTTTCTAATTCACATACTAATTATTAAATTATTTTATAATTACAAAGTTTTAATCATTATAAATATATAGATTTACAATTTATATACATATTCTAAGAAAAAGATGAATTTTTAAATAGCATATTAAAATTCAATTTCTATTATTCATTATATTCACAAATTATTTTTAATCATATAATTATACTAAATTAAATTATTTCTAAATATTAAAAGAAAATTAATTTGACTTATAATTATGTTTACTATATTAAAAATTATATACATAATAATTATAATAAAAATTAGAAAATAAATTATTAAGAAAAAAAATAGAATTAGGTTTTGAAATATAAATTAGGGTTTGTTAGAAAAATATTTTTTAGGGTTTTAAAGAATTAAGTTTAATTTATATACAAATAAAATTTAAACTAAAAGAAATCAAAAGTTTTATATTTTTTAGAAAATTTGATTATATGATGTATATACATAGAATTATATAGAAAATTAGAATTAGGTTTATTTTTTTTTATAAACAAAAGAAAATATAATTTGATTAAGAAAATAAAGGAAATAGGTGATAAAAAATTAGGACTGACCTTGAGTAGGTTTTGAACCTTTGCCATCATGCTTGCCAGCCAAAACCTCTTCCACCAGGCCACCACGCGCATGAATACGAGAGAGAAGAGCACAATTGGTTTTGTGCTTAATCCTGAAAATTCCAGAAAAATCAAAGAGCAAAAAAGGCCTGGGATAGTTTCGTACCCAGGACCTTACCATCACACGCATGCATACACAACCAACCAAGCTAGATGAGCGAACCTGCTCAGGAATCAGCTTCAAATCATAATATATTAAGTCCTGCGAAATAAACAAAATAAACGAACAAAAGACCACCAACGGGGGATCGAACCCCAGACTAATGCCATGTACGCGCATACCCCAACCACTGGGCCAAGCAACCTGTTATGAAAATAAACCAAAACGAATTCATAAAATATTATATTCAATTTTGAATTCTGGAAAACGCGCCAAAGTTCATCTTCTTCCTTGGTCCGTCGCAATAGCCTATAGTGACGGCTTTCTCCCGTCACTAGAACCCCTGCATCTCAAATCATGAACAATACGTGCAATAAATTTATTTTAAATGCCCAGATCAATTATATGCAAGCCGTAGGTTCCAAATAAGTCATTAATTTGGTCTGAAATTGGTTGTATGATGGAATCCCCAAACTCACAGTTGGTAAACCCTAACTATGGTGATTCATGGATTCGGCTGTGAAACTCCAATCTAAATATCCAAGAAGCTTCAATACAATGAAACAAACATAATTAAACAATCAAAATCAAATGAAAACCAACAAAATCGTGAAATCGAAAAAATTTGAATATGGTATGAACACGGGTTTGATTCATGCGAATGAGGATGTCTCATATGTTGTTTATGATCCAAACATGATCAATGAAGTTCAATGAAGAAGAATCAACCTTCAAATCGTCTTGAAAGTGCTTGTATTTGGGAATCCGAATTTCAATTTTTCAAGGATTTTTGTGTTCTTGTTCTTACCTCTTGGCTGCTCAAATTCGTGTCCAAGGCTAGGTTTATGATCAGCATATATAGGTGAGTCAATTAGGTTAAAGAAATTGATTGATTTAGTGGAAGATTTGATACTTTGAGATTGAGAAAGATCATGCCATGAAAATCCAATATTTTTAAACCAAAGCTTTCTATTTTGAGCCAATTCACATGATTCTTGTATCAATTTGCTCCATATGAACTTTATAACTTTCTAGAACCAACAAACCAATTTAATTTTCAAATTTAATATTTTATTTAATTTTAAGATGATTTTAAGAATTAAAAATCATAATAAATTAATTAAATAAAATAAAAATTATGAAAATATCATGGGAATTTCGTGCATGGCTTTATGAAGTGGATTGGGTCACAATTTGGGTGGCCCATTTGAAAAAAAATGATTTTGAACCTCCCTTTTCAATATAAACCATCACAAAATTGTCCAACTTTGCAAAGACACATCTCCCTCAATTTTAAGGGTATGAGGGTGTTCTTGGACTTTTTGGAAAGCTTGAAGAGTCCTCTAAACAACCCCATTGGTTTCAGGTCCATATCATTTACCAATCTCAAGTTATGCCCTTTTGAAGCAGTTGACTTTTTGTTGACTTTTGAAATGACCTATAATGTCTTAGATCATATCTTTCAAATGAAGCATTTTTGGGCTTAACCTTCAACATCAAAGTTGTAGAGAATTCAATTTCCTTCAAAATGGGCTTTGGATGGAGACTTGGTGATGAAGTATGTGAAAGTTATGCCTGGTCAAAGTTCAGTTGACTTTTACTGAGGAAACCCTAATTTAGAAACTCCTGATTATTGATGATCTGGAATCTCCTTGATGAATCATGATCAACCCTTGATCAAATGATGAATTTTACTTCATATACTTGATGTTGGCAAAAAATCATGAAGTTTGACTTTGGTTTGACCACAGTTGACCTCAGTTTGACTTTTTAACTGCATTGACTGATTTTGACTTATCTGATCATCTGACTGAGCAAACTTTTGAGAAAAGTCTTGAAACTTGACATGGGGGTTCTTATACACATATAAGATGTTATGAAACTCACTTGAGGTATTGGAAGTCCATTTAGCCTGATTAAAGTCAAAACCCTAGTTTTGGATGCACTGCTTAGGAGGTGCATTGTCTGAGGGAATTGTCAACTTCTTTGACCAATTGTGAACTTTGTGAACCTTGTGAACCATAATAAAATATCTTGTGAACCTCATGGGATGTATTGTAAAGCTGGTGAACCTTGTGAACCTCATAAAGTAGTTTGTAGACTTCATGAACCTCAGGAAAGCTTTTGTAATCATTGTGTAACTTGTGAACCTTGTGAACCTTCAAGAAGTAACTTGTGGACTTCATGAACCTCAAGAAAGGTATTGTAAATGTTGAGAAGCTTGTGAATCTTGTGAACCTTCAAGAAGTGACTTGTAGACTTCATGAACCTCATGAAAGGTATTGAAAGCATTGTGGACCTTGTGAACCTTGTGACCCTTCATAAAGTAGTTTGTGAACTTTATGAACCTCATGAAAGATTGTGCAAGTGGTTGGAGCACTTGTGAACCTTGTGAATCTTCAAGAAGCAACTTGGGGACTTCCTGAACCTCATGAAAGGTTATGCAAGTGTTGGGGAACTTGTGAACCTTGTGAACCTTCTTAGAACACAAAGTCCTGTGTTGTGAGGGCAAATTTTGGGGTGCAACAGCTGCCCCTGTTCAATTTTCTGAAACCTGAGGGGTTAGATTGGTATATTTGCCAGTCGTAACCTGGAAGGTTGAAGGGGATTGAACACAAAAGCCCAAAAATTTGCACTCACCAGTGCATAGAGTGATATTGATGGTTGGTTGAACATGATTGAGTGGGCTTAAAAATGCCACTAGGGGAAAGTTCTTTAGTAGTATAATGAAAGCTGTCAGGAGTCTGGAGTAATACTGATGTAACAGCATGTCTTCATGAGGATAGGGCAATGGAAAGCTCTAAAGCAGTCTTGAAGTAATGATTTCAGGAGGATGGAGACATCAATAATGACAACTCCAATGCAGTCTTGAAATAATAGTGTGATATGTCTTCAGGAGGATAGAGCAATCAATAATGATAACTCCAATGCAGTCTTGAAGTACTGATTTCAGGAGGATGGAGACATCAATAATGACAACTCCAATGCAGTCTTGAAATAATAATGTGATATGTCTTCAGGAGGATAGAGCAATCAATAATGATAACTCTAATGCAGTCTTGAAGTACTGATTTCAGGAGGATGGAGACATCAATAATGACAACTCCAATGCAGTCTTGAAATAATAATGTGATATGTCTTCAGGAGGATAAAGCAATCAATAATGATAACTCTAATGCAGTCTTGAAGTACTGATTTCAGGAGGATGGAGACATCAATAATGACAACTCCAATGCAGTCTTGAAATAATGATGTGATATGTCTTCAGGAGGATAGAGCAATCAATAATGATAACTCTAATGCAGTCTTGAAGTACTGATTTCAGGAGGATGGAGACATCAATAATGACAACTCCAATGCAGTCTTGAAATAATGATGAGCTCATCAGGAGGATAAAATAACCCTGAGGTTACAATAAAGCAGTCCCAAAGATCATAAGTTTGCTTGTTGGATAATTAACCTGAAAACAAAGTAGCATTCTGTATAACAATATTAGTTTATGCTTTATGTATGCATGTATGATATGATGTACTTAGGTAATGTATTATGTATATGGGTATATATGCTATGGTATGATGTAAATGATGTATGTATGATATGATAACTGCCGGAAACGTCTGGATATCTTCGTATAACCACTGCTGGCCAGGGAAAATAAATCCCGATTTGTTGTTGAAAAATGTATAACCTCTGTCTGCTGGGTATAACAGGGTATAGATAACCTCCCGTATGCTGGGGATAACAGAGTATAAATATAACTTCCCGTTGCTGGGGATAACAGAGATAGATATCACCCCCCGTTGTTGGGGATAGTAAGGTATATATAACCTCCCGTTGTTGGGGATAGTAGGGTATATATAACCTTCGTCTTCGTTTGATAATAGGATAAGTATAACATCCCGTCTTCGTTCGTCGTGCCCTTACTGGAAAGTAATTTCCCGCATATCCGTATGAGGATAAAAGAGATGGATATAAATTCCAGGGGAGATGAGACTTTATGAAGATGGATTAGTCCTACTGAGAGTTTTGGTGATTGTTTTGCAAAGATGAACCGGCGAAGCTTCGTTGAAATCCTTCCCTCGTTCGTCCTTAGTAAATACTATTACTGCATTTTCATGCATTTCTGGTAAACATTAATCATATTAATAGCATACATGTATTTCTGGTAAACATTAATCATATTCAAAAGCATACATACATTCAAACACAACCAATGGACGTTTCGCTTATGTAAATAGGGTAAAAGTAAATCTGAATTCAAAAGATGGAATTTATTTATATCAAGAAGTGACCCATACACGGGTAAGTTTGTACAAGGAGACATAAACCCTAGTAAGAGGATTTTGTCATAAAGTTTTACAAAAGAAAGAAAATCAGCTATATGGGAAACAGTCCTATTGAGTTTCAATTCTACTATTGCCCTTCAAGTATCTCATCTTCTTGCTGTTTAGACGGAAACGATTGGATTGAGCTTTATCTGTTCGAGCTTGAATAAGTAATATGACTGGTTGCAGTTTCATGGGTGATCCAAACGAGACATAGTCATACGCTTTAATCCCTAACTTTTACCTGGATTGCCCTTTCAGGTTTTCAATCCACCGGGATACCCTTTTTTGCCCAAGCCGCCTTTTCAGGTTTTCGACTTGCCGGGTGTACATCTTTTTATATATATCCCTAATTTTTGCCCAAACCCTTTTGGTTTGCCGGGATGCCCTTATTTTTGCCTAGGCCTGTCAACCTAGCGGGTCTCTTTTTATGCGTAGTATTTTTTAACTATGTCTGCGTTTACAGGCTGTGGGAAGTCTTCACCATCCATTGTAGTCAGTATCATGGCACCTCCTGAGAACACTGTCTTGACTACAAATGGCCCCTCATATGTTGGAGTCCACTTGCCCCTAGGATCACCCTGTGGTAATATGATACGCTTGATTACCAAGTCACCAGCCTGATATACCTTTGGCTTAACCTTCTTGTTAAAAGCTTTGATCATCCGTTTCTGGTACATCTGGCCATGACAAACTGCTGCTAACCTTTTCTCATCAATCAAATTTATCTGGTCCAGTCGAGTCTGAATCCACTCATCTTCATTCAAGCCTGCATCCTTCATAATTCTCAAGGAGGGGATCTGAACTTCAATGGGCAGAACTGCTTCCATACCGTAGACTAAGGAGAATGGGGTTGCCCCTGTTGAAGTGCGTATTGTAGTACGATAGCCATGAAGAGCAAATGGTAACATCTCATGCCAATCCTTGTAAGTAACAGTCATCTTCTGTACAATCTTCTTAATGTTCTTATTAGCAGCTTCAACTGCCCCATTCATCTTTGGACGATACGGAGAAGAGTTATGGTGCTTAATCCTGAACTGCGTGCAGAGATCAGTAATCATAGTGTTGTTCAGATTAGAACCATTGTCAGTAATAATCCTCTCAGGGATGCCATACCTACATATGAGATTATTCTTAATGAACCGAGCCACAACATTCTTAGTCACAGATGCATATGAAGCTGCCTCTACCCATTTTGTAAAATAATCGATAGCCACCAGGATGAAACGATGCCCATTAGAAGCAGTAGGCTTAATCTCACCAATCATATCAATGCCCCACATGGCAAAGGGCCAAGGAGCAGTCAACACATTCAATGGTGATGGAGGTACATGAACTTTATCAGCATAGATTTGACACTTGTGACAAGTTCTGGAGTGTTGATAGCAATCAGCTTCCATGGTAGACCAATAGTATCCTGCTCTCAATATCTTCTTTGCCATAGTATGACCACTAGAATGAGTGCCAAAGGTCCCATCATGCATCTCTTCCATAATCTCAGTTGCTTCCTTCTTATCCACACAACGAAGCATAGTTGAATCATGATTGCGCTTGTACAGAATCCCATTACTCAAAAAGAACTTGGCAGAAAACCTTCTCAGAAACTTCCTATCTTTGACAGATGCCCCTTCAGGAAACTCCTGAACTTCAAGATATCTTTTTACTTCATAGAACCAAGGCTTCCCCTCTGTCCCTTCTGTATCAATCTCATTGCAGTATGCAGGCTTCTCAAATCTATCAATGGTAATCTTGGGAGCTTCATCATCCCAGCTGATCTCAAACATAGATGCCATGGTGGCCAATGCGTCTGCCAACTGATTCTCTCTTCGTGGAATATGTCCAAAGGTAATCTCTTTAAAATGTGGGATCAAAGACAACACATGTTCTCTGTAGGGAATGAGATTATCATGCTTGGTATCCCAATCTCCTTTAATCTGACTCACTACCAGGGCTGAATCTCCATACACATCAAGGAACTGAATCTTCATATCAATAGCAACTTGAATACCCATGATACATGCCTCATACTCAGCTATGTTATTGGTACAATAGAAACAAAGTCTGGCAGTAATCGGGGTATGACAACCTTCGGGGGAACTAATTACAACACCAACACCATTACCATGTGCATTAGAGGCACCATCAAAAACCATAGTCCATCGGGATCCTTGTTCAGGTCCGTCATATTGTCCAGGTTCTTTGGTAATAATCATGATGTCTTCATCAGGGAACTCAAAATTCATTGACTGGTAATCATCTACTGCTTGATGAGCCAAATGATCAGCAACAACACTTCCTTTAATGGCCTTCTGAGTAGTATACTGTATGTCATATTCTGTCAAGATCATTTGCCATCTTGCAATTCTTCCGGAGAGAGCAGGTTTCTCAAATATGTACTTGATTGGATCCATCTTCGAAATCAACAAGGTAGTATGGGTTAACATATACTGTCTTAGTCGGCGAGCAGCCCATGCCAAAGCGCAGCAAGTTTTCTCGAGCAGTGAGTATCTTGTTTCACAGTCGGTAAACTTTTTGCTAAGGTAGTATATTGCCTGCTCTTTTCGACCAGACTCGTCATGTTGCCCCAACACACACCCCATTGAGTTGTCTAGCACTGTTAAGTACATAATCAAGGGTCTTCCATCAACTGGGGGTATCAAAATTGGTGGTTCTAGCAGGTACCTCTTAATTTCATCAAAGGCATTCTGGCACTCATCATTCCATTCCATCACCTGATCTTTCTTCAACAACTTGAAGATTGGCTCACAGATGGTAGTTAACTGGGAAATAAATCTTGCAATGTAATTCAATCGTCCCAAGAAACCTCTAACCTCCTTCTCAGTACGGGGAGCTGGCATCTCTCGTATAGCTTTTACTTTTGCAGGATCCACTTCAATACCTTTTCCACTGACAATGAAACCCAGGAGCTTTCCAGACCTAACTCCAAAAGTACACTTGTTTGGATTCAATCTCAACTTGTATTTCTTCAACCTCTCAAACAACTTGTGCAGATGATCAAGATGTTGCTCTTCATTCTGAGATCTGGCTATCATATCATCCACATATACCTCTATCTCATGATGGATCATATCATGAAACAAAGCCACCATAGCACGCTGATATGTTGCCCCTGCATTCTTCAAACCAAATGGCATCACCTTATAGCAAAAAGTGCCCCACTGTGTCACAAATGTTGTCTTCTCCATATCTTCAGGTGCCATCTTGATCTGATTGTAACCAGAGAAACCATCCATAAAAGAGAATACCTTATGTTGAGCAGTGTTGTCTACCAAAATGTCAATATGAGGAAGTGGAAAGTCATCTTTGGGGCTAGCCTTGTTCAAATCTCTGTAGTCTACACACATACGTACCTTACCATCTTTCTTAGGAACCGGTACCACATTTGCAACCCACTGAGGATAAGAAGTCACTGCCAAGAACCCTGCATTGAACTGTTTCATTACCTCTGCCTTGATCTTTTCTGACATTTCAGGACGCATACGACGAACCTTCTGCTTCTTTGGACGACAATCTTCTTTCACTGGCAAACGGTGAACCACAATGTCTGTATCCAACCCTGGCATATCTTCATAAGACCAAGCAAAGATCTCCACATAGTCACGTAACATCTGAATCAACCTACTCTTGACACTGTCTTCTAAATCAGCCCCTACCTTGACCTCTTTTCTGTTTTCTTCAGTTCCCAGATTCACAACTTCGACTGGCTCTTCATGTGGCTGTATAGCTTTCTCTTCTTGTTGTAACAACCTAGCAAGCTCTACAGGTATTTCACAATCGTCCTCATTTCCGTCTTCAGTTTGATAGATCGGATTCTCGAAATTGTAATTGGCAATAGTAGAACTGTTATCAACAAGATCCAGAGTGGATGAGGATCTGCATTTTAGTGATGTGGGTGTGTGTAAGAACACATAGCTGATAAAGCAAAAATAAAAGAAAAAGAAAGACAAGGAACACAATATTTACGAAAACGAAACGTCCACTGATTTTATTGAATGAAGTATGCAAATGAAATGACAGCCCGTAACAAGCACACCATTGTGCCCCGGGTAAGGCACATGGCTTGAAAGTTTTATTGTTCAGAAATTACAAATTTAAAACATAACACAGTAATAGTATTTACTCCTGACTAAAGGAGATAGGGATAACATCTTCAGCTTTCCAATTATTGAGTCCAGCACCCACAGTAGGAAAAATCCATGCATCCAAATTGTAGTCTTCATCTTGATCTCCCACAGCATTAATCACCCCTTGATTGGTGATACGAGCAGCACGAGCACGACGAACAGCCTTCTGGGACTCTGCAGTGAAACCCAAACCAAACTTGTCAGACTTGTACGGAATATCAGGAAGCTGACCCCAAACAGTACAACCACCTTCATTCACCACAGCTCTAGCATCATTGAGGGAGGCCATTGCCATTGTTGGAGGATTTCTGATGACCACAGGAACCTTCTTCACAGCAGGAGGAGTTACACAATCATTACCAACCCAAGGAACCACTTCAAATGATTGACACGGAGTCTCAATGTATTCACCTTCCATTTCCAGATACTTGAAAGTGTTTACATGGCTGACAAAGTATTCTTCCTCTCCAAAGACAGTAACAACCTTTCCATTCACCGGATATCTCAACTTTTGGTGCAATGTAGAGGTCACAGCACCTGCCCCATGGATCCAGGGACGTCCAAGTAGACAAGAGTATGAAGGACGTATATCCATCACATAGAATGTAGCAGTAAACATCTGAGAGCCAACCTTGATTGGAAGATCAATTTCCCCATGCACTACTCTTCTAGAACCATCAAAAGCTTTTACCACAATATTACTGGGCTTCAACACAGTATCTTCAGGACTCAGCTTGTTCAGGACTTCCTTAGGCAACACATTCAAAGAGGAACCATTGTCTATCAGCACATGAGACAGGGTAGTGCCTCTGCATTCAATTGAAATATGCAAGGCCCTATTATGATCCCTCTTGGCAGGGGTCAAGTCAGCATCAGAAAATCCTAACCCGTTGTCATAGGTCAGGTGGGCAACACAGTTCTCAAATTGGTCAACAGAGATCGCACTGGGTACATGAGCCATCTTCAGAAACTTAATCAATGACTTGGCATGAGCCTCAGAACATAACAACAGGGAGAGCATAGAAATCTTTGAGGGAGTATGTCCCAGCTGATCAACAATGTCATAATCACTCTTGCGAATGATCTTCAATACTTCTTCCATCTGCTTAGAGAGATCATCAGCAGCTGGCACATCAGTAGATACAGGCTCAATAACAGGACCCTTGCCCCGAGCATCAGTGGTGGTAATGGCAGCAGGAGTAACTGCATTCTTAGAAGTATCTGGAGGAGAGAAGACTCTTCCACTACGAGTGATCTTGCTAGATCCAGCAATATTGTCAATGTCAACAGGTACATCAGCTACAGGCTCTTGCTTAACACCATGGATGTAAACGTCAGACCCATAGTGCCAAGGCACAACTTTGTCAGATGTATAAGGAATAGGACCAGGAGTGGTAATGATCAGAGGAGCCACTCTGGCTTCAGCAACAACTTTCACAGGACCTTCAGCAGTAATCTTGATTGGGCCCTGATGAGTGATTTTAATGGGACCCTTTGAAGTGATTCTTACCGGTACTTTGTCAACCATATCAACCTCTTCAATCTTCTTACCCCGAGTCAGATGATCCACCATACTTTCTACAGATGCTGGTCTTCTTTCAAACACTATAGTATACTTATCCATGAGACGTTGAATTCCATCTCTCAAAATGAAGCAACTATCCGGCTTATAGGTACAATACAGACAATCTTCACGACAACCTGGAAAGATCCCAGCTTGTACTAACCTCTTTTTGATAACAGACAATGGTGTGCTCAACTCCATAACTGAATAGACATGCAGATCTTCATCAATATCTTCATCAATGGCGTTGACAGTCTTCTCGTGATTTGGCATTGGAGCTGTAATCACATTTGGAGTACCTGGTGGATCAAACTCAATTTCTCTGGCATCAATCATATCTTGAATTTTGTTCTTCAAGACCCAGCAGTTATTAGTATCATGTCCTGGACAGTTTGAATGATATGCACATCGTGCATTGGGATTGTACTTGGGAGAAGTAACATTGGGATTCTGAGGAGCCTCCCTCAAAGTAATGAGTTCAGCCTTCAACAAGTGTTGCAATGCCTGAGCCATTGACATGTTGATTCTCGTGAACTGTCTTCTAGTCTTTGGTTGGTGTCCCTGAGGCTGCTCTGTTGTTGCAGGAGTTGGATTTGAAATATGAACTGCACTAATAGACTGATGTCTTCTGTTACGATCAGGCTGACCATAAACAGCATTAGATTCTTTCTTTCCAGTGGGAGGCTTCTTTGCAGCACCTGATGAAGAAGTGCCCACTTGGATCTTACCACTCTTGATACCATTCTCTACCCGCTCTCCTGTCATGATCAACTCAGTGAAGCCAGATGATGAGCTTCCAATGAGATGACTGTAAAACGGACCATTCAGCGTACACATGAACATATCAACCAGTTCCCTGTCAGTCAAAGGGGGTTGAACTCTTCCAGCTAAATCTCTCCATTTCTGAGCATACTCTTTAAAACTTTCTTTGGCACCCATAGACATGCTTTGAAGTTGCATGCGAGTGGGAGCCAAGTCAGCATTGTATTGATACTGCTTGTAGAAAGCTTCAGCAAGATCATTCCAGTCTCTGATGTTGACACTCTCCAACTGATAATACCACTCCAGCTGAGCTCCAGATAAGCTCTCTTGAAAGAAATGGATCCACAACTTCTTATCAGCAGTGTGGGGTTGAATTCTTCTGACATAGGACCTCAGATGCAGCTTGGGACAAGAGACCCCATCATAGACAACAAATGTAGGAACCTTGAAACCCATAGGTATGACCACCCCAGATATCAGACTCAAATCCTCAAAATCCAGCCCAGATGATTTCTGCAACTCCATAGCATCCATCCTATCCACCAGCATCTTGAATTTGTCTTCATTAGACTCATGGTAGTAGTTAGCCTCAGAATCAGAGTCCCCCATTGTGTGATGGAGACTGCCTACCTCTTGCTCAGATTCTTCAGATTCATAGTCTTCAACCTGTTCCTTGGTCTTGACAGGACCTTTGAACCTTCTTCCCATGTTGAGCAACCCAGCAGACCTTCTAGTCTTCTTTGTCTTCTTGGCCAGCAGTGCCTTCAAATCATCTTGCCCCTTGGATAGGTTCAAGATTAGCTCTTGGAACTGTGCATTCTGTGCCTGAAGATCCTTAACTGATTGTTCAAGTGCCATTGCTGAAATAAACAGCGAGAAGATGAGAAACCTGTGCACAATTATAAACCTGTGATGCAATGAAATGATATGGGAATGCATATGCAATGTTTTCAAGGACCGCAGGATTTAAATTTGCTTAAACAAACAGGAAAGTAACTTTTTATTAGTAATAACCTGTTTTGCCTTTTAGGCTTACAAAAAAAAAAAAAAAAATGAAAGTGAAATAAGTACAAAAGATGGGGTTTTAAGTCTCCCATGGACGTTTCCTCTTTGTATTGAGGTATGAGTTGAGGTTTCGTTCCTCATGAAGTTGCTTTGTGAGCTCTAGGATTCTTGCTTGGCTTGCTTTGTAATGAGCCTCGAAAGTATCCCTTTGCTCCTTCAGTTGGATCCATGATCTCTGCAAGTCTTCCATATCAGTAGGCATGTCTGGGTGAAGGATGGTATAAGCTGTGTCTCCTTCAGCAACAGGTTCCATGGTAACTGGTAGGATGGCAGGATATGGCATCATGAGAGTCTGAGCACGAGATCGCACCCATCTGAGATAAGCCTCCATAGGAATAGTGTACTTAGGCTCCAGTGTCTTGCTGTCAACCCTGTTTACTTTTCCCCAAGCTCGTATGAATCTCTGACGGTAACCCTGAAGATCGTTGTCGTAATCAAACACAATGCCCTGAATCAACATGTCATGTGGGCCATCGCTTCGAGCGTAACCAAACTGTCGTAAAGCTAGAGAGGGGTTGTAGGTGATGCCTCCTCTTATGCCTAGAAGTGGCACATTAGGAAACTCCCCACAACGGTCAATGATGGTGACATTCTCCATAGATCTGGAACACCAATGGATATCTGAGTGAGATAGTGACATGATCCTCTTGGACCATCTGAACCCTTGCTCATTCTTCATTACTGAGCGAGGAAGGTGAGAAATAAACCACCTAGAGAGTAAAGGTATGCAGCACATCAAAGTTCCTCTTGCCCTTGTAGTACGAGTATGGAGAGAATGTAGGATGTCTCCAAGCAATGTAGGCACTGGATTGTGACTCAGGAAAATGTTGATGGCATGAACATCTATGAACTGATCTGGATTGGGGAACAATACTAAGCCATATATCAGCAAGGCTAAGATCTCCTCAAAAGCATCATAGCTCATGGCCTTCAAGAACATTTGAGCTTTATCCATTAATACCTTGGCAAGAATACCCTTGACCCCACTTCTCGTCTCTAGAACAATGTCAGACTTCTTCAGATGTAGAGCTGCAGCAATAACCTCTGGTTTAAGTTCCTTCTCCAAACCTGTGAATGGTTTCTGATCAAGAACAGGGATATCCAGAAGTTTAGAGAACTCCTCCATGGTTGGAACTAACTGATAATCTGGAAATGTAAAGCAATGGTGCTTAGGGTCAAAGAACTGAAACAGCACACTCATCATGTCTTCACTGAACCCTGAATTGACTAGATCCAATAGGTGACCATGTCTTTTGATGAACTGGGAATGATCAGACACTTGAGAAACCAACTCTTTAAGCTTGGGAGGTATCCCTACAAAGTTGATCCTGATGGTGTTCCTACGAGCAGAAGCCATGACCTGCAACAAAGAACAAAGATAAATCCCTTGGTCCTTGAGATGGTTAGGGAAAATGATATGCTCATGATGCATGATGATGTCATGATGTAATGCTCAATCACAAACATGTGGCACACACAAACAAGTCACACCATAGCCCTAGGTTTAAAGGCTTGCATGAGGTTTAAAGGTAAGTACCCTCCCCTGAAGTTTAGTTGGTTCATCCTGTCCTACAAAAGTAACCGGGTTCTAAGGGATCTCAATATCATTGATCCTTCACAAGGGTGGTTGATCAGAAGGCAACTTACTTGCCAACCAAAACCCTCCAAGTTTAAGATCTCAATGAGTGTAGCATCGAGTGTCAACCAACTTCAGTCTGCACCAAAGCCGGCTACCTCACTACTTTCTAAAGGCCAAGATGAGTTAACTAGGGTTCTAAAAGTCAGTTAGTGCGTTGACAACATATGGCAGCCTCAATATTATCCTCAACTTGACTTAAGGAATATAAGCACCAACCAAGAAGTCGCACTAACTATGGCCACCAGATCAACCGTATCGATATACGTCGTACAGTTTCCTTGGTCTATTGCCATTTACCTAAGGTACACTAGATCCGGGTTAGGACCTTCCACACATAAGAGCATCCCAACAAAGAAAGTAAAGCAAACAAGGCAAACAATTTAAAGTGATCTTAATTCCTAAGGGTACCCCTCTTTAATTTAGGTCCCCAGCAGAGTCGCCAGTTCTGTAACCCGGTGAACTGACTTTTAAACAATGTTGCGGATAGCAAGAGTCGCCACCGACTTTTATTTTATCCATAAGGAAAGGTTATAAAAGAACAGGAAAGACCTTAGAGAATGTTTTGGGTCCGGGGGGTAGGTTATGAAAAGGGAAGGTGTTAGCACCCTTTTCATCCATGGTTATCCATGGGCTCTTAGGTACTTAAGCTCACTTTTGAATTGTTTTGAAAGTGTAGTGTGTGAATAAGAAAATTTTCAGAATAGTTAATAAATAATCCATGTAAGGATGTGTTAAAAACATGTTTGAAAATTTTGTTTGAAAATTGTTTAAGTGTGGAGAAAGTTTTGAAATGAGCTTAAGTACTTAAAAGTAACTTACCCTAATGTTTAAAGGTCTTTCTTGCTTTTTATTCTTTCCTTAGTAAGACTATCCCTACTATAATGGAGTAGGTAGTCCTTACTTTGGATGTTAACGGGACATGTGAGGGACAATTCGATCTTTAAGGCAATAGTGGGGTGTAATAAGCATTTATAAGGGGCTATCATCATTTTTTCCGAAGGGACTCGATTCGTATAGGCAACATAAGGGACTTTGATGATTTTTACTCGAGGGACTTGCTTTATACACCCCACTTAACCATTTATTCGTAGGCAACAAGAGGGATATCCTTAGAAAGTGAGACGGCGATTTAAAATCGACTTACGTGTGTGAAGTGTTTAAATTAATTATCTTTATTAGAAATTTTCTAAATTGATTTTAAATATCATACATGTTATCACTCCCTAATTACTAACCACAATGACAATAATAATTAAATAATTACATCCAGGAAACAATTACAAGGAATTAAAATAATAAGCAAAATATTAAACAAAATAATAAATAAACAATAAATAATAAATATAAGGGGTTAGTAAGTAAAATTAGCAAAAATAATAATAATAAACATAATTAAATTATAAATGGGTTAGTAATTAATAATAAATAATAATAGGAAATTAATAAAGCAAAATAATATGGTTAGCAAAATAATAATAATAATAATGAGATTAGAAACATAAAAAATAAATAATAACATGGTTAGTAATAAAAATTAATTAAGGGGTTAATAAAATAAGCAAAAATTAATAATAATATAATTAGCAATAATAATAGAAACCAAGAAATTAACATGCACAATCAAATATTTTCTAATTCACATACTAATTATTAAATTATTTTATAATTACAAAGTTTTAATCATTATAAATATATAGATTTACAATTTATATACATATTCTAAGAAAAAGATGAATTTTTAAATAGCATATTAAAATTCAATTTCTATTATTCATTATATTCACAAATTATTTTTAATCATATAATTATACTAAATTAAATTATTTCTAAATATTAAAAGAAAATTAATTTGACTTATAATTATGTTTACTATATTAAAAATTATATACATAATAATTATAATAAAAATTAGAAAATAAATTATTAAGAAAAAAAATAGAATTAGGTTTTGAAATATAAATTAGGGTTTGTTAGAAAAATATTTTTTAGGGTTTTAAAGAATTAAGTTTAATTTATATACAAATAAAATTTAAACTAAAAGAAATCAAAAGTTTTATATTTTTTAGAAAATTTGATTATATGATGTATATACATAGAATTATATAGAAAATTAGAATTAGGTTTATTTTTTTTTATAAACAAAAGAAAATATAATTTGATTAAGAAAATAAAGGAAATAGGTGATAAAAAATTAGGACTGACCTTGAGTAGGTTTTGAACCTTTGCCATCATGCTTGCCAGCCAAAACCTCTTCCACCAGGCCACCACGCGCATGAATACGAGAGAGAAGAGCACAATTGGTTTTGTGCTTAATCCTGAAAATTCCAGAAAAATCAAAGAGCAAAAAAGGCCTGGGATAGTTTCGTACCCAGGACCTTACCATCACACGCATGCATACACAACCAACCAAGCTAGATGAGCGAACCTGCTCAGGAATCAGCTTCAAATCATAATATATTAAGTCCTGCGAAATAAACAAAATAAACGAACAAAAGACCACCAACGGGGGATCGAACCCCAGACTAATGCCATGTACGCGCATACCCCAACCACTGGGCCAAGCAACCTGTTATGAAAATAAACCAAAACGAATTCATAAAATATTATATTCAATTTTGAATTCTGGAAAACGCGCCAAAGTTCATCTTCTTCCTTGGTCCGTCGCAATAGCCTATAGTGACGGCTTTCTCCCGTCACTAGAACCCCTGCATCTCAAATCATGAACAATACGTGCAATAAATTTATTTTAAATGCCCAGATCAATTATATGCAAGCCGTAGGTTCCAAATAAGTCATTAATTTGGTCTGAAATTGGTTGTATGATGGAATCCCCAAACTCACAGTTGGTAAACCCTAACTATGGTGATTCATGGATTCGGCTGTGAAACTCCAATCTAAATATCCAAGAAGCTTCAATACAATGAAACAAACATAATTAAACAATCAAAATCAAATGAAAACCAACAAAATCGTGAAATCGAAAAAATTTGAATATGGTATGAACACGGGTTTGATTCATGCGAATGAGGATGTCTCATATGTTGTTTATGATCCAAACATGATCAATGAAGTTCAATGAAGAAGAATCAACCTTCAAATCGTCTTGAAAGTGCTTGTATTTGGGAATCCGAATTTCAATTTTTCAAGGATTTTTGTGTTCTTGTTCTTACCTCTTGGCTGCTCAAATTCGTGTCCAAGGCTAGGTTTATGATCAGCATATATAGGTGAGTCAATTAGGTTAAAGAAATTGATTGATTTAGTGGAAGATTTGATACTTTGAGATTGAGAAAGATCATGCCATGAAAATCCAATATTTTTAAACCAAAGCTTTCTATTTTGAGCCAATTCACATGATTCTTGTATCAATTTGCTCCATATGAACTTTATAACTTTCTAGAACCAACAAACCAATTTAATTTTCAAATTTAATATTTTATTTAATTTTAAGATGATTTTAAGAATTAAAAATCATAATAAATTAATTAAATAAAATAAAAATTATGAAAATATCATGGGAATTTCGTGCATGGCTTTATGAAGTGGATTGGGTCACAATTTGGGTGGCCCATTTGAAAAAAAATGATTTTGAACCTCCCTTTTCAATATAAACCATCACAAAATTGTCCAACTTTGCAAAGACACATCTCCCTCAATTTTAAGGGTATGAGGGTGTTCTTGGACTTTTTGGAAAGCTTGAAGAGTCCTCTAAACAACCCCATTGGTTTCAGGTCCATATCATTTACCAATCTCAAGTTATGCCCTTTTGAAGCAGTTGACTTTTTGTTGACTTTTGAAATGACCTATAATGTCTTAGATCATATCTTTCAAATGAAGCATTTTTGGGCTTAACCTTCAACATCAAAGTTGTAGAGAATTCAATTTCCTTCAAAATGGGCTTTGGATGGAGACTTGGTGATGAAGTATGTGAAAGTTATGCCTGGTCAAAGTTCAGTTGACTTTTACTGAGGAAACCCTAATTTAGAAACTCCTGATTATTGATGATCTGGAATCTCCTTGATGAATCATGATCAACCCTTGATCAAATGATGAATTTTACTTCATATACTTGATGTTGGCAAAAAATCATGAAGTTTGACTTTGGTTTGACCACAGTTGACCTCAGTTTGACTTTTTAACTGCATTGACTGATTTTGACTTATCTGATCATCTGACTGAGCAAACTTTTGAGAAAAGTCTTGAAACTTGACATGGGGGTTCTTATACACATATAAGATGTTATGAAACTCACTTGAGGTATTGGAAGTCCATTTAGCCTGATTAAAGTCAAAACCCTAGTTTTGGATGCACTGCTTAGGAGGTGCATTGTCTGAGGGAATTGTCAACTTCTTTGACCAATTGTGAACTTTGTGAACCTTGTGAACCATAATAAAATATCTTGTGAACCTCATGGGATGTATTGTAAAGCTGGTGAACCTTGTGAACCTCATAAAGTAGTTTGTAGACTTCATGAACCTCAGGAAAGCTTTTGTAATCATTGTGTAACTTGTGAACCTTGTGAACCTTCAAGAAGTAACTTGTGGACTTCATGAACCTCAAGAAAGGTATTGTAAATGTTGAGAAGCTTGTGAATCTTGTGAACCTTCAAGAAGTGACTTGTAGACTTCATGAACCTCATGAAAGGTATTGAAAGCATTGTGGACCTTGTGAACCTTGTGACCCTTCATAAAGTAGTTTGTGAACTTTATGAACCTCATGAAAGATTGTGCAAGTGGTTGGAGCACTTGTGAACCTTGTGAATCTTCAAGAAGCAACTTGGGGACTTCCTGAACCTCATGAAAGGTTATGCAAGTGTTGGGGAACTTGTGAACCTTGTGAACCTTCTTAGAACACAAAGTCCTGTGTTGTGAGGGCAAATTTTGGGGTGCAACACCGAGCAACTGTCTTATGGGTTGATTGGTCCTTACGATGATGGTGTGAGCCAGGAAGTAATGGCGTAGCCTTCTAGCTGCGAGAAGGAGGGCCAATGCGACCTTTTCTATCTGAAGGTACCGAATTTCTGGGCCATGAAGTGCTTTGCTCGTGAAATATACAGGTTTTTGTCCTTCGGGTCGTTCGCGCACAAGGGCCGCGCTTACTGCTTCGTTCGCGACCGCAAGGTAGAGATACAGTGTCTCCCCCTCTTCTGGTCTGGATAAGACTGGAGGTTCACTTAATGCCTTTTTCAGGTGGGACAGTGCTAGCTCGCATTCCGCCGTCCACTCGAAAGTTGCCTCTTTACGGAGGAGTTTGTAAAAGGGGAGAGCGTGTTGAGCTGATTTTGCCACGAATCGAGCGAGGGAGGTAATGACCCCGTTTAGTGATTGTATGGATTTTTTGGACGTGGGAGTTGGGAACTCCGCGAACGCTCGACACCTATCGGGATTCGCCTCAATGCCTCGTTCAGTCAAATAGAATCCGAGGAATTTTCCCGCACGGACACCAAAGGTGCATTTCTCAGGGTTGAAGCGCATTTTGCACTTTCGTGCCTGGTCGAACACTTTTCGCAAATGGGACGCGTGGTCCATTTCTCGTTGAGATTTGACGATCATGTCGTCCATGTATACTTCGAGCATGTCTCCGATTTCGGCTCGGAAAACTTTATTCATCATGCGCTGATATGTTGCTCCTGCGTTTTTTAGACCGAAAGGCATAACGTTGTAAAAGTAATTGCCCGATTCGGTCATGAAGGGCGTGTATTTTTTGTCAGACACGGCCATGGGTATTTGACTGTACCCCGAATATGCGTCCATGAAGGATAATAATTTGTATTCGGACGAATTGTCGACCAATTTATCGATGTTAGGTAAAGGGTAAGCATCTTTCGGGCATGCCCGATTGAGATCGGTATAATCAACGCACATCCTCCATTTTCCACTAGATTTTTTCACAAGTACAACATTTGAGAGCCAGGTTGTATACCTGGCCTCGGTTACAAATTTAGCCTCTAGGAGGTCTTTAACAGCAGATTCGGCAGCTTCGGTCTTCTCGGTCGACTGCTTTCTCCTGCGTTGAGCGACCGCTTTATGTGTTGGATCGATGGAGAGGTGGTGACAAGCTGTTTCGGGGTCGAGCCCTGGCATTTCTGCGGCGCTCCAGGCAAATAAGTCTGCGTTCCCTTTGAGGCAAGCTTCCAACTGTCGCTTCACTAATTCGGGCATATGTGCCCCGATCTTGACACACCGGGCAGGGTCCTCTCCCAAGGGAATTAGTTCGAAATCTCCGTCCGGTATTGGTCGGGATAAGGCCTCTGCTGGTCTCTGGATGCTCTCGCTACTATCTGAAAATCTGCAGTCTAGGTCGATCGAATCAACTTGAGGGAAAGCCTTGGGCACATCTGGCGAATCTAATGTCGGGGGACTTGGTTGGTATGATATCGAGCTGAGACCTTTTGATGCTGCCTCGAAACATCTGCGGGTAGCGTCGACGTCTCCGTGCAATGTGGCGACTCTACCTGAAGTAGTGTAGTACTTCATCTTCAGGTGGACGGTGGACGACACATCGATTAACTCGGCCAAAGTTGGTCGTCCTAATATGCATTGGTACAGCGACGGGCAATCCACAACAAGGAATTGGACCCTAACCGTCCTGGCTGTCTCGCCCTCCCCGAAGGTGACAAATAGGTCGACATAACCCCATGGTCGGGATACTGCTCCGTTGAAACCTTGCAGGTCTGATCCGACGTATGGAGTTAGATGTGTTTCGTTCAGTTGAAGTGTTGAAAACAGTTGGGAGTACATGATGTCGCATGAACTACCTTGGTCCACTAATATCCTCCTCACATCGAAGTTCGCCATGCGCGCTCGGATGAGTAAAGGAATGCTTGCGTTGGGTGCTCCTCCTAGGAGTTCTTCTCGATAGAATGCGAGGGGTATGGAACCCTCCCTCGGTGGATCCAAGGTGGCGTTTTGCGCGGGCCCCTTGGCGATTAACTGATCGAATTTTCTTTTCACGGAACCGACCGTGATTTTATTGAAGCCTCCTCCTGATATGACCATCGCCGAAGGGAAGGCTTCCCATGGACTATGGGAGGAGAGGTACCCCGCACTCTTGGTGTGATCTGGTAGAAAGAAATCTTCCGGGCGATAAATGCTCAGGGCGACTTGCATGTTAGCATCTGCAGGGATGGGCACGGCTTCCTCGATTTTCTGGGTCTCTTGTGTATCCTGTCGAGGATTGTCTCTGGACTTGGTGAACTGTTTCAGGTGCCCGTCTTTGATGAGGATTTCGATCGCGTCCTTGAGGTGGATGCAATCCTCTGTGTTGTGCCCATGACTCTTGTGGAATCTGCAGTATTTCGTTTTATCTGTGTCGGGCTTGCTAGGTTGTTGCCTCGGAAAGCGTACTCCCGCCTGTTTGAATTCCGAATTGGCGCATTCAGACAAAATTTTCTCCCTGGAGGCTAGGAGAGGCGTGTATTCGTGGAACCGACCGACAGGTCCTCGATGCTCCCGTGGTTCACGGGAGCGATCATCCCTTCTTTTGTCTCCTCCCCGACGAGATGTCGAGGGTTCATCAACTCGGTGTGGTTTGGCGTCTTCACGGCGCCGAGCGTCTCTTACTGAAATGGCCGCTTGCTTTTCTTCATATTGGATGTAAGCTTAGGCTTTTAGCAAGAACGCGTCGAGGGTGGCCGGGGTTTCAATGCCGACCGCCCGATGGAAATCGGTCGAGGGACGCAACCCTCGTTCTAGCAAATATTTTTTCATGTCGTCGGTCGTGGATACTTGGACTGCCTCTTTATTGAACCTTTCGATGTAAGCTCGTAAAGGCTCGTCCCTCCCCTGGATTATTGCTTCGAGCGAAGCCTCTGTCTTAGGGTGTCGTCTTGACGCGGTAAAGTGCCTGGAGAACGTGCGTCCAAGCTGTTTCCATGATGTGATAGATTCAGCCTCAAGGCTTTTATACCATGTCATTGCCCCTTTCCTCAGCGTCGTGGGAAAGAGTCGACATTTAATTGCCCCTCGTACGCCTCGATAGTCGAGCAAAGCGTCGATGTTTTCGATGTGCTCGTCTGGGTCGGTGGTCCCATCGTACGAGCCCAACGGAGGGGGTTTCTCCAAGCCTCTTGGGAGCTTGGCCGCCATGATTTCAGATGATAGGGGACCCCGAGTGTCCTCGTCGTCACTGGAAATAAGTGATGAGGATCTGTGATCATGCTTCTTTGTTCTTCGAGGGGAGACGGATCTTGATCTGCTCCTTCTTGATTTTCTTTTAGGAGAGGGTTGTGGGGAAGACTGACGAAAGCGTTTGTTGCCTGTCGATTCGTCTGTGTGCCATCTCTTCTTCTTCTTCGTAGGAGACGTAGAGTGCTCCCTCTGGGGTTTCTTGGGAGAATGAGGTCGCCGAGACTTGTCTTCAAGTCGAGCGATCTTTTCGCCATGAGTGAGGAGCAGCAAGTTCGTTTGATTTAGGATTTCGGCCAAGGCGGCGAAATCTGACCCTGAAGGGATTGAAGGAAAAAGAGTTTCCGGGCGACTTTCCAAGGGTTGGTCGCGATCGGGTGAAGGTGACGTCGCCCTTCCTTCTGGACGGTCTTGCACCGTTTCGTCATGTAGAGGAGGCTGGATGTTGCTCTCACGTTGTGTGAGAATCATACCATCGTTTGATGGATTCTCCTGGTTGTCCCGAGCAGCCATGGATTTTGTTAAATTTTGGTTCTTTGAGGATCTTGAAAGAAGAACGGGGAAATCACTTTCCCACAGATGGCGCCACCTGATCGTACCTGGAGATCAGGATCCGATGTGGCTGGTCTCGAGAGCGGACGGATATGGTCGTTGAGGAGAAAAAGGGGTGTACTTGCAAGGCACTCCGATGCTAAAGTAAGTAACCGAGCAAGAGTGAGCAAGTACTAGTATTAGGGTTGAGAATTGAATACCTGACCCTTTCAAATGAGAGAGTTTATATAAGGGACCAGCTAGAAGATTATTGGTTCGTTTTGTGAGGTGCGGATCGAGGGGTCCGTGAAGATAGGAAACGGTCAATACTAGCCGTTAGAGGGTCTCTTTGTGACCGAATCATTGGTGGTCGACTAAGGACCACTTTTCATGATTGTGCTCGACGTCGAGCAAGGTAATTGGATCAGTCTTTTTGGCCCAATAGGAAGAATTGGGCCGGGTCAGAACACCTATTTTAAGATGCATTGCTTAGGAGGGTGCATTGTCTGAGGGAATTGCCAAACTTTTTGACTAATTGTGAATCTTGTGAACCTTGTGAACCTCATGAGATGTCTTGTGAACCTTGTGAACCTCTTAGTACACAATGTCTTGTCTTGGGGAGGGCAAATTTTGGGGTGCAACAGAAGTGCACGAACAAAAATGGTGGAACACAAAGGTAGAAGAGGAAAAGGGAAACACAAATTAGGTCTTGAAATAAAAAAAGGAAACGTTGACTTTTCCTCGTTTATTGATACATTTACACGTTGTTCACAAAATTAAATAAAAACAAATTAATTAATCCAATCATCATGCCACGTCAGCCACCGTTAGAGCTTTTTAATGTCAGAGACTCTTTATTCAGACAAAATATTTTGTGAGGACCAAACCTTAAAAGTATAATAAATTGAGAGCATAAATTAAAAAAAAATTACATTAAAATTTTAAAATATATAACTTTTTTAAATTTGACATTTAAATAATTTATTTGAAGATGGATAGACTACTACTCCACGTGTGTTGGGTGTCTGATGAATCACAATCCAATAGATATTGGACTGCTGAACCTGGTCTGAACCACCATCAGAGTCCACATCAGAACCACCCTCGCCACCGTTCCCAAAATCCACCTCCAAAGATGTCCATATCAGAACCATTCCAAGAAATCCAAATCCCCGAGCAAAAGCTTCTCCCCAACGGCCTTCGATTTCCCGCCGCAGTATCTCCCTCAACCACATCCTCACCTACAGTCCCTCTTACTGCAACACACTCGATCAAAACCCACAAACCCTACCTAGAATCCCTCCTCCTCCAATCCGGCGCTATCATCATCCGAGGCTTACCAATCCAAACCGCTTCCCACTTCAACGACGTCGTCGAAGCCTTCGACTACGACGAGCTTCCTTACGTCGGCGGCGCCGCGCCGCGCACTAATGTCATCGGCCGTGTCTTCACCGCGAACGAATCTCCACCGGATCAGAAAATCCCTTTTCATCATGAGATGGCTCAGGTTCCTCAGTTCCCGTCGAAGGTGTTCTTTTTCTGTGAAGTGGAGCCGGCTTCCGGCGGTGAAACGCCTATTGTTCTCAGCCATGTTGTGTATGATAGGATGAAGGAACGTTACCTGGAATTTGTTGAGAAACTTGAGAAGCTTGGTTTGTTGTATGTTAGGGTTTTAGGTGAAGATGATAACCCTTCCTCTCCGATTGGTAGAGGCTGGAAATCAACCTTCTTAACGAAAGACAAAACCGTTGCTCAACAAAGGTTATATATTCACATTCATATAATATTCAATTTTAAAATGTTAACTGTGAAGGGAAAAATTGCATGTTATGTTTATGTTCTGAACTATGAAGCACCAAGATAAACTTCACTAGTATGGATACATTGATGCTGATTATAATTTAATGAATTGAAAGTGATTGCATGTATCTATCTATGACACCAGACGCATTATTAATATAAAGTGTCGTGTTTGATATGAAGCGTTGGTGCTACTTAAGTTTTGAGTAAGGTTTTGAATTATGTTGCTTTTGATCTTAGTTGTTGATGCTACTTAAGTTGTTGGATAAGATTTTGAATTATGTTGCTTTTGATCTTAGTTGTCAATGCTACGTATTTTTTGGATAAGTTTTGAACAAGATTTTGAATTATGTATGTTGCTTTTGATCTTAGTTGTCAATGCTATGTAGATTTTGGATAAGTTTTGAACAAGATTTTGAATTATGTATGTGGCTTTTGATCTTAATTGTCAATGCTACTTGTTTTTGGATTTGTGTGATGTTTGATCTAAAGTGTCAATGCTACATTAAATTTAAACAAGTTATGTTGCCTTTCATTGGTGTTACATAGGTTTTGGACAAGGCTTTGAATTTTGTAGCATTTAGTCTTAAGTGTCAGTGCTGCATAGGTTTTGGACAAGGCTTTGAATTTTATAGTGTTTAGTCTGAAGTGACGGTGCTGCATAAGTTTTGAACATGGTTTCAAATTATTTCTCTTTGATCTTAAGTTTCAGTGCTATATAGGTTTCAAACAAGGTTTTGAATTATGTCGTGTTTGATCTTAAGTGTCGGTGCTACATATGTTTGTCTCGTTTGATCTTAATTGTCGGTGCCACATAGGTTTTGAACAAGGTTTTGAGTTATGACATTGCCACGTTTGATCTTAAGTATTGGTGTTACATAGATTCCGAAACAAGGTTTTGAATGTAATTGTAATTATGGTAAAATGTGGCATATGTTGTTAAAAAACTATGACGTTGTGTGTACATTATGGTTGCAAACTTTTTTAAAACTTTGATTGTGAATATTTGCAGGGCTAGTGAACTGGGTATGACGTTGGAATGGTTGGAAGATGGAGTGAAAACGGTTATGGGACCAATTCCTGCAGTGAAATATGACGAAGTAAGAAAGCGTAAGATTTGGTTTAATAGCATGGTGGCTGCTTACACTGGTTGGAAAGATGAAAGAAATGATCCTGTTAAGGCTGTTACATTTGGGGATGGCAGCCCTTTACCTGCTGATGTAGTGTATGACTGTCTTAAGATACTCGAGGAAGAATCTGTTGCCATTCCTTGGCGTAAAGGGGATGTTATGTTGCTCGATAATTGGGCTGTTCTTCATTCTCGAAGACCCTTTGATCCTCCTCGCAGGGTGCTTGCTTCCCTGGTCAAGTAGATTACCAATTCGTACATTTCACAGTGATAAGGTCTGTTCTAGATTAACGCCACATAAAATTCTGAGTTTTATTTGTAGTTTCACAACAATAACAAGATATATAGGGCAATTGTTGTGTATATATGCATAAAATACTACTACCCAAAAGAAAGATTTAGCTCCTTAGTGACTATATATGTCTATATCCATTATTGGAGATTCAATACTGTGGAATTGTATACTGAAGTCTAATTTGAAATTTTGTTTGTATTTTATAATAATCTCAAGAGGATCCTAATTGAGAGTAAATGTGATTAACGTGCAAAATAGAGAGACTAGCTTAAATAAATAAAAAATCACAATAGGATCATTACGATCTCTCATTCTCAACATGCTCATGGAATCAGGTGCATTCCTAAGAACTGCCAATATCTGCAATTTGGGAAATATTAAAACAGTGCCTCAAAATGCCTATATCGGCGGTATGATGATGATAAGTTTAACCAAAATGAGTACAGTATGCTGCAAGAATTTGCTGTAAAATTAGGTTGCATTTGTTTATACTTTATACCAACCATTATCATAGCTAACTCTTATAATATATACTTCTAATTATCATAAATAGAAGACCTTCAACTTTTTGGGAATGGATTGAGGGATTTTTTATTTTTTATGGATTGAGGGATTTTACTATTGATAACTTTGGTAACTTTAATATAAATGAAAATATAAATGAAATATGTATGAATGATTAAAATAAAGACTTAATATTTTTGGTTCCTCTATTTTGAAGTTTTTAAAATTTAATCCCTATTTTAAAAATCAGTTTTTGTTTATTAATTTTATTTCCTTAGAATTTTCATGGTCCCCACTTTTGAACACTTGGCATGTTCATTAATGATCTGGGAACACTATTGTACTTCATGTTATATTTGTTGAATATTTTAATGATATTTATTTAGATTTTATTTTATAAAATATTTTTAATTGTTGTAAAACATTTTAATTTAATTTTAAATGGTAGCTGAATGGTCTCGTTTCTCTTCACCAAGCTCACTGTTTTTATTCGTAACTACAACGCCAAATGAAATTTAGGTTAGGGTCTCTAATTTCATAATAATAAACCCTACACAATCAATTATTTCTTCACTCTAGTTTTTCCTCAAATTTCACATTTTTTTAACCCTAGATTTTTCTTTTAATAAATTTCCATTGAAAATGGGGGTTCCAAGATTGATGGTGAAAATTGGAAAAACTTGTTTGTAGTCTCTTCTACATACTAGAATATATGGTTATTACAATATGCAACAAGGTCTTTCTTTAAAGGACACAACATATACTCTCGGTGAGATTTGGTGAAGAAAATTGAGAAAGCAAATATGAATTAAGTTTATGTGCTTGTCTCTTTTAGGTTTACATTATATTCATTATATTATTTAAAATTAAATTATAATATTTTACATCAATTAAATTTTTTTTATAATATAAAATATAAATAAATATCATTAAAATATTCAACATATATGACATGGATCTATAGTGGCATTGTCACATCATTAATGAGAATGTCAAATGCACAAAAATAGTCCGGACAGGTCCTCGTGGCCTTCAGCTGGGGCTGCAACGACGCTTGTGGGAAAGGAGGTGGTGTACCTGCAAGGTACTCCGACGTTCAAGTAAGTTTCAGGGTGAAGACAACTAAAGCGTTAAGAAAGTATGTGAGTGATTAGAATTGAATATCTGCCCTAAAAAAATGGAGGGTATTTGTAAACACCCCAAATTTGCCCTCACCCCTTCACACCATGACTTGTGATCATCTCATATGCATAAGCACAATCATAAGATCTCACATCCCATTTTTGTTTCACTGCATAGTTTCTAAGTCATCTGCACCTAGGGTTTGTGATCTGAGCAATCCAAGAACCTTTTGAGCCACTCCAAAGGCCACCAATCATTTCAAAGGGGTCCATGTGTGTTCTTATATCATATCACATCCTCTCAAAGTCAAGATTGCAAAAGAATCACAAGAACTGGGATTGGTGTGGATGCAGAGCCAGGATTGACTGCACAGTTGACCTAAAATTAGGGTTTTGGTTTCAGAGGCCATAACTCCAAATTTTTTGGTCATTATTGTTTCCATTGGTCTCTATATGGTATAGGGAATATGCATATCAAGTTTCATGAAGAAATTCCATGGGGAAGTCATCTGATCAAGAGTTGACTTTTCAGACAAGTCAGTGCAAAATCAGGGTATCTGAGGCCCCCAATGACCCAACCAATGGGTGATCTTCATCATTTTGAGTGTATATGATCTTTATTTGATCATGGAAGAGGGTTGAAGTTCACAAAAATCAAGAATTTGGAGTTTTTGCAAGTGTTGACTTTTTGGGCATAGTTGACTTTTCAAGAATGCTTCATTTTAGGTCATCTTTCAAGCCTTGATTCTTGATCCAAAAATGCTTCAAATGGAAAAACTTTGGTCATGAAAGTTGTAGATTACATCTTTCCCTTTTCAAAAAGTACAAGAACATGATCAAATTATTCTTGGATCAAAAGTTATGGTGTGACAAAGTTGGCAAAAATCATTGATTTTCAAGATGTGCACCAAATGAGAATTTTGCAAAACCATGAGCCAAGGCTGTTTGTGACCTCTAGTTGACATTAAACCATGACACAAACATTCCATGAGCTCTAAAAATCAGAATTGGACCAAAGTTTCTCATGTCCATGGTTTGTGTAACAAGACTTTTTCATGAAGTTTCAAAAGCAAGCAACTTGCAAAAACTATCATCACATCTCACCCACTTGATTTCTTGGATGCTGAACCAGCCCTAGCTTCTCTCCATGCCATGCTGCGCCAGTCCATGTACTTATGCTAGCCTAGAACCAAGCCCATGCTTTCCTTACACCAAAGTTGACATTTTGCAAAAGTGAACTTACCAATCAATAAAGCACATGTCATGTCATCTGACCAATGAGAGAGGTTTATGTGGACAAAGAGCAAGACATTTCATACATGAAGCAAGGCTGAAATACACCATAGCACCACATACAAAAACTCACTCCATTTTGCATTTTCCTTCGAATCTGCCTCCACAAACCTAAAACACTCAAGCAAATCTCACCATCATCCTCACCTTGTTACACTGAACCTAAACCAACAAAGAACCAGGCCTGAATCAAGCCACAACACCACTTCACCATTTTCACCCTCACCTGCAAAACCTTTCGAAACTGATCACACAGCTCACAAACATGAAAACAAACCTCATAGGTCAACTCAACTCATCTCCCTGATCACAAAGAAGCCATCATCACAGCCTGAGACCTTCAGAATCCCAAACACGATTCCTGCCCTTCATTGAACAGAACTTGTTCAAACTCCAGAACCAGCCATCACAAGCTCTTTCTAGGCATTGAAAGCTTCTTAGGAGTTCAAGTGGAGCAGATTGCAAGCAGGAAACTAGCCAGAAGGTGCCAGAGATCAAAGCTCCAGTTCAGGTGAGCTTCATGAACATTTTTTCCAGGAACTCATTTTTAAGTTCTTAATTGGTTCTCCATGTTCCACTGGTCATCATGATATATTTGGTTTCGAAAATCATTGAGTTTTGAGCATGTATGGTGTTCCTGAATTTTTTTGACCTAAACCCCTTTTGCTTCGATTCAGCTTTGTTGTGTAAAATAAATGAGTTTTGGCTATGGATTCTTGCTCTATGATGTTTGGGGATGCATTCTGGGCAAGAAAACTAGGTTTTAGCGAGCTAGGGTGAGGTTTAGCATTTTTCAGGGAGGGTGCTGGCCGGAGAAGACGACCGGAAGTCTTCTCCGGCAGCCTGAAAGTCATTAATTCATAATTAGGGTTAGGGCTTCCAGTTTGAATTTTGAGCGTTGGATGTGTTGACTGAGTCTCTTCCCGCGCGCATCCAATGGCTCAGATCATGTCATTAGTTTAATTAGGTTTAATTTAATTAATTAATTAAGTTTAAGTCAGTTTGAATGTGGGCCACAAGATCTGGCGCGCAGTCAACGTTTTCAAACCCAGACTCAATCCTGGCCCTCCATCCTGCATACTTCCACTTTAATTCATTTTTAATTCATTTATTTTATTTTGTTTTGTTCAATTTATTTAAAATAGTAAAAAATGTCTAAAAATTATGAAACTTTTTCTTGAGAGTTTTATTAATTTTTAGGACACAAAAATATTTTTATTTTCATTTTTAGCATTAAAAAAGTATTTTTAAATATTTAAAAGATTATTTTTAATTGATTAATGGAAATTAATTTATTAAAAATACTTTTAGGTATTTAAAAATCACCAAAAAATTCATGAATTGTTCTAAGACATTTAGAAACATTGTCCAACCTTCAAACCAAATTTCTTTTTTGATCTTGATGCATTTTGAGAATTTTTCATTGAATTAAAATCATTTTTGTGCATTATTTTGATCCTAAGTTCAAAAAATCATTTCTGCCTATTCATGAAGGATTGGACATTGATTCTTCTTGCATTGCATTGTGTTTAGCATGTAGTTTTTGAGATAAAATGGCCATGATTTGATTCCTCATTTTCAATTTGTTTGATAATTTTCTTGTTAAGGAACCCTAAAAACCCTAAAATCTTGTAAAATTCATATCTTGAGTTAGGTTAGGAGTTGAGACTTCTCCTTTGGGCAGTGAGTTAGTATAGGTTTAGGGATCCTTTGTGTGCATTTTCAATTTTTTGTAATGTTGTTTGCTTCTGATTTTGGTTTGTGTTTGATGTATGATTCATAAACCCTAATTTGGGCTTCCATTTGCATCCTTCTTGCATTCTCTTGCATAACATGACTTGCCATGACATTTCAAGCATCCATTTGATTCATTTGACATCATAAGACATATTATAAGCATGTTTGATCATTGCATCATGTATTTGCCATGTTGTATGCCATGTGCACTTCATAACTTTTCATGTATGTCCATGCTTCTTAGCTTGCTGCATTTGCATTCATAAGCTTGTGTGATCATTTCCATGTGCTGCCTCATGTTTGTAGCATCTCATAGCATCATTATCATCATCAACATGCTTCTGGTTTTGTTTCTCATCATGTCATCTCATCCCATTTTGCATTGCATTTCATTCCTTTTCTAAACTTTCAGGTGGTAAGTGATTTTGAGAAGTGAATTTGCCTTCACTTCTCATAACTTTTCTTTTCATCTCTCTTGCATCCATTGCTGCATTTTATATGTGTTTGAGATTGAGCCTGCTCATTCTTGTTCCTCCCACTTTCTTTCTTCAAGTGACTTGACTTCTTGAATGAAGTAAGTTACTTTGCTTCTCTTGATCCTGTTCATCTGCTTCCTGGTGGTTCCATTGAAGACCTTCTTTTGAAAACCTCACAAACCTTAGGAACAACCAAGCATGACAATGATTAGGGTTTTGATTAGTCTCCCCTTTTAGTTTTTACCTTTGTGTCTCTTTGAGTCTTCTCTTCTCATCTCATAATCAGGGACTAAACCCTAAAGGCTTTAAGGCTTTGTGATTAAGCTTATGCCTGCATCCTTCTATTAGGATGGAGTGTATAACTTTAATCCTAAGTGTTAAACCCTTAATGTGTTTAAATCTCTTAATCAATTCACTTAATAATCATCAAGACATCACACTTGTAACTTGGGCCTTGCATTAGGGTTCTATTTCTTCCTTAATTGGTTAAGAAGGACTAACCCTAGTGTTAATGGACAAGTCCCCCTCAAGTTGTCTTACAAACCATAAAAATCACTTCATCATCTTATCATTAACTAAAATCCACTTAATAAAGGCTTTGTTTTGTCATGAGTTTAATCCCTAATCATGGATTAAGTTGAGGAGCTTTCCTCAGCTTAAACATTCTCATCTATTATCCTTCTATTAGGATGGTGTAATGAGTCTGTTTAATCCCTGATTATGGCTTAGTCTCATTACTCAACACTAAACAAAAACCACAAAAACATCTAAATAATCACAAGTAGGTTAATGATCTTAATCCTGCATCATGGTGATTAAGTGTGAGAATCTGACTTCACACTTAAGGTATCCTCATTACCCCTAATCAGAGGGAAGATGTGATGAGTTTACTAAATCCATTGGTTTAGGCTTAAGCTCATTTTCTTATGACAAACTTTCAAAGGCAATAAAAGACTGAAAACACAAAAACAAACAATAATCGTCTCCTCCGGGATTCTTTTCTCATCTCATTCACTCATAAACGAGAACTTGCTTCTTCCGTCTAATGCAAGACAGTCTGCACCTGAGCCAGACAGGTCATACACTTGAGCATAAACAAGCAAGCAGTTCATCAGTCAACTCATCTTTCAGTCTCTTTGGGTCGAACTACGGTGTTCTGACTTCCTCATTGCACGAGAGGATACGTAGGCATAACTTAACAGTTATCGAACAAAAGTCTCTGTATATTCTCCCTCCTTTCAGCATTATTCTTAGCCTCATGATCTTGAGCATCTCACTCCTTTCTTACACTGACACTTTCATACTGCACTTCACTTCTTTTACACTGACACCCGTATATCCTTTTCCAGCTCTTTTATACACAGATTGCACTGACACTACCCCTTTAAAACACAAATCTTTCAAGCGTGGATCCCGTCGAGTACGGCGGACAATCTGGGTGCTAATACCTTCCCAGGTTGTAACCAACCCCCTTTCTCAGTCTCTCTGGTTCGCAACCGTCTTATCCATATCTTTCTAGGCCTATGCAGCATTGCCTTTCCTCCGGGATAAAAATGCCTAGCTGGCGACTCTATTCACCTCCAGTGAGTTTTCGGCTGTGTGTTCTCATTGTCCCTCTCGCCGACCGTTCGCGCTTGTACCGGGATGAAAATCTTTCGGGAGCGACAGTATTATAAGGGCATATGACCGTAGATTGCGGGCGTGTGGCCCTTGACTGGGTCCAACTGCTTCCAATAGTTTCAGAAGGGCAATTGGCCGAGTGAAAGTCGTTAGAGTGCGTGCGGGGGAGGTCCCCAACGACTATATTCTAACGAATCTATTTCTCAACGATCACAAGGTCTTGGATCGCTTGTTGGACTTGTGCCTAAAGTTAAGTTGGATTGGGCCTCAATTGGACGCAGGACACCTGCTAGGCCAGTCCAGAATACTAACTGTTCAAAAGTGGAGGGGGACCATGAGAATCAAAGGGGAGTAAAATTTAGGGACCAAAAAATTAGTTTTTAAAATAGGAAGACTACATTTTAAAAAAATTCAAAGTAGAGGGATCAAAAATGCATTTAAACTTAAAATAAATTATTTTAATGAGAGATGATGTCTGATTTAGAGAGAGGTTGTGACAAAGTCACCATAGAGCAAAGTCACTCAAACCTTGTCCTAACTTTTTACCTTGATTAGTAAAATAGAATCATGCATTTGTCTACTAAACATAACAAATAGTGTTAAAATTGGGGCGAAGATAATTTATTATAACATAATTAAGTTTGGTAGAATTTGATTTTAATATAATTGAGTTTAGTTTAATTGATTTATGTTTGAATATATTTATATAAAAATAAATTGGTGTAAAAATCCATTTTAAATTCCAAAACTACAAATTCTAATTTCAAGTAAATTAAACACTTGGGTTCGAGTGGTAAATAAGCCCCCGTTAAGGAACAAATGTTTAGGAAATACCAAGCTCGATTCCTAGTGGAAACAATGCTTGACCAGACTTATGACCTCTCAGGCCGAACTCTGGATTATTAGGACCATTTTTCCTTAAGAACTAGAGGGTGAAAAAAAAATAGCTTCAAGAAGAATCAACTCTAGAGCTAGGATCAATTCTACTTTACAAAAATCAAACACTTCAAAATCACTTTAGAATCAATTCTACGCCTCTAAAATTGTTATAAATTACTAATTTCACCCTATGTGGTGGAAAATCACCCTATAAAAATTCGAAATTGTCCCTCAAATTTAAGAGATATATCTCCAGACGCACTCATCGGTTTAGTCAAAACGTTAAAACTTAGTCACATCCAATATATTTTCACAAATTGTTTCGGAGATAATTTAATATACATGCATCCCTCATTGAAATTTTTTTTTTAATAATTTTTTTCATAAATTGTTTCGGAGATACATCTTCGTATTCACAATCCCAAGATACATATTAGTAACCACACCAAAAAACACCATACTGTAGATTTTGACTTTGATTTAGATAAACTCTGATGAATTAGACGATATGTTATAACTATGCTATCATTTTCTACTTGTTAGTATAAATTAAATCATACAAGTGACGTGAACAAAATGACATATATAAAGTAAATAAATCCAGAATACACAATGAAGTCGAAATAAGTCAAAAGAAAATACAACTGATAATAAATCCAGAGTACAAATACTATAAACTACTGCGTATGAAAGGCTTAGGATCCCATGTTCCTACATTGATTCCTGTATTACAGTGCCTCCGCCATCATGGCATCTACAACGTCCATGACTTTAGAGCCATCCGGAAAAAGTCCTCTATCAATACCCGTCCGCCCAATCTCCATGATTCAGTGACATCAAGGTAACACATAACTACATGATTTATCATAGTCCGCACCTCCTTTAGTATCTCCTAATGAGCTGACATATGTGGATCTCTCGGAGCATCTTGTATCATATAATGTTGTCACATCCTAAATAACCACCGGACGTAACCGTCTACATAGCTCCAATTTAGGTGTTATGGTATAAATTAAATCATACAAGTGACGTGAACAAAATGACATATATAAAGTAAATAAATCCAGAATACACAATGAAGTCGAAATAAGTCAAAAGAAAATACAACTGATAATAAATCTAGAGTACAAATACTATAAACTACTGCGTATGAAGGGCTTAGGATCCCATGTTCCTACGTTGATTCCTGTATTACAGTGCCTCCGCCATCATGGCATCTACAACGTCCATGACTTTAGAGCCATCCGGAAAAAGTCCTCTATCAATACCCGTCCGCCCAATCTCCATGATTCAGTGACATCAAGGTAACACATAACTACATGATTTATCATAGTCCGCACCTCCTTTAGTATCTCCTAATGAGTTGACATATGTGGATCTCTCGGAGCATCTTGTATCATATAAGGTTGTCACATCCTAAATAACCACCGGACGTAACCGTCTACATAGCTCCAATTTAGGTGTTATGGTACATTGTGCCTCCTCCACTACTAGATGATTAAGATAATCATCAAGCATAACATTCATATCTTTACGTGTCATAGAGGGAGAAGTAGACACAAAAGGGTCAATGAGAATAAATTGCATGTAGTCGAACTACCGCATGACGCACTCAGGCAGATGAGGATACGTGAAACGTGAACCGTAAGCCAACCATTAAGAGTAAAAAGGTATGTCGTCAAAAGGACACATCTCATGTTGAATGACGTAAGAATGAAAGTGTATGTCCTATGCTACCAAGCGGTTAAGATACACTTGATATGGCTCCGTCGTCTGACTTCCTCTGAGTGAGACGAATGCAGAAATGGCAGAAATGTAGTCCTTAAAAATATAAAAAATAGTGCATTGATAAATTAAAATGTCTATCAAACACATTTCTCATTTACATAACATATATAAACTATTATTTCATAACTTAATACTCAATTTCTACAAATTTATATAAATTTATATAGAAACTCTAAAAAATTTAGAAAAATTAAAAAAACTAACAATTTGAGAGTTTACTTTGATGTTAAGTGAGCTCTTTGACGGACTTGATGCTAATGCAACAAACTTTTAAGAGAGTTTGAGAAACTTGAGAGGTTTAAAGAGAATTTTTTTTAGAAGTGAGGAAGGAGAAATAATTTTAGTGCGTTTTTTATTCAATAACGTCTGAAGATACATCTCCGTAAGTTACACGAAAATGTATTTCCGTATTTTTTTCTTACATAACCTTAGAGTCTAATTCAGAAATGTAATGAGTTTGGGTGTGTCCAGAGATCCATCTTCAAAAATTAAGGATATTATTTATTATATTTTTACGAGAGTGTGATATAAATATATAGTATGCGCTAAATATTTTCCAAATTATTCTTGACTCTTCCAAAATTTAAATCAAACATGTTATAATACTTACTCGATAGATAGGAGGAATGCATGACTTGTGAGATATTGGAAGAAATTCTAGGGTTAACACACCGTCGAAGTCCGCTCACATGATGTTGTTAAATTGGACCTTGTGTTATGGATCCAATTGTTTAAGGTAGCTTGTACCCTAAGTTAGCTTGTAATGGGTAATTGTTAAAAATCTCATTAGGTTAGTGTGTTAGTTTTCTTATAAATAACATACTAGTCTCTCATCTTTTGAATAAGGGAAAATAGGTAGATAAAAGCATAATTCAAAAGTGAGAGAGGTTATTTATTATTCTTATATACTTGTAATCTTGTTTCAAGAGAAAGGAAATAATAACCGTTTATAACCAATCCTTGTTGTTATCCTTGGTTACCCTAAACCCTAACCTTGTGCGTTTCTTGACTGATCAAGGAACCAATTATACTTTGTTTCTAAGGTATATGAATCACAACAAATTGGCGAGGTGAGCATGGAGAAGATGCCTTCAACAAAGTATGAGATTGAAAAGTTCACTAGAGTTAATGATTTCGGTCTGTGGCGCTTGAAGATGAAAGCCCTACTTGTTCAACAAGGTTTCTTAGAAGCGTTAAAGGGAGAGACGACCGTGAATGTTGCGTTAACGACAACTGAAAAGACGACCATGATTGAGAAAACACACAATGCAATATTGTTCAGCCTTGGTGATAAGGTTCTTCGATAAGTATCAAAGGAGACGACAATGTCAGGGTTATGGCTGAAACTTGAAGGTTTGTACATGACCAAATCGTTGGTGAATCGACTCTACTTGAAGGAAGCCTTGTATTAATTCAAGATGAGTGAAGACAAAGTATTGACTGAGCAGTTGGATATGTTCAACAAGATGATTCTTGATCATGAAAATATTGATGTGAAGATCAATGATGAAGATCAAGCACTGTGTTGTTGTTGTGCGCTTTTCTCAGAACACATGCTCACTTCAAAGAAACCCTTTTGTATGGAAGAAAGTCCCTGAACTTTGAAGGTGTTCAACCTGACTTGTACTCTAAGGAATTGAACGAACGAAAGGAGTATAAACCTTCGATATTTGGTGAAGGTTTGGGTGTTAAGGAGAAATTATGGCGAAAGGATGGTAAGTTCGACAAGAAGAAAGGTAAAAGCCAACATATGTCTTATAGTGGTGAATCATCTGGTGTTCGATGCTATCATTATAAGAAGGAGGGTCAAATTCGAAAGGTGCCCTGAACGCCTGAAAAATCGTGAAGTTAAGGATAATGGCAATACAACCATTGTTCAAGATGATTTCGACTCATCTGATGTTCTTATGGTTTCAAGTGGCGACTCAAGAAAAAAGTGGATTATGGATTCAGGTTGCACTTGGCACATGACTCCAAACAAATATTTGTTCGAGGAATTATCTGATCAAGATGGCAGATCATTGCTGCTGGGAAACAACAAAGCTTGCAAAAATTCAGGTATTGGATCTGTGAGATTCAAGCTCCACGATGAGTCAATAAGGTTATTGACTGAAGTTAGGTATGTACGTAACTTGAAGAGAAATTTTATTTCTCGTGGTGAATTCGACAAGAAGGGATATGTTTTTCAATGAGATAAAAGTATTATAAGAGTCATGAAAGGGTCGAAGGAAGTCTTGAGAGGCGTGAAGAAACAAGGCTTGTATACCCTTGAGGCTGAAGTTGTAAGTGGTTCGAAAAATGTTGCATCCATGAAATTGTTGTCGAAGACAAAATTATGGCACATGAGATTGGGCCATGTCAGTGAGAGAGGCCTGGTCGAATTGGGGAAACACAACTTGCTAGGTGGTGAAAAAGTCGAGAAGTTGGAGTTTTGTGAACCTTGTTTATTTGGTAAATCCTGTAGGGTGAAGTTTAGCAAAGGTAAACAAAGAACACATGGATCCCTTGATTACATCCATGCTGATCATTGGGGGTCTGCAAGGAATCCTTCACATTCAGGTGCAAGGTATTTTCTATCCATATTTGATGATTATTCCTGAAAGTTATAGGTATTCATTCAGAAGACGAAGGATGGAACTTTTGAGAATTTCAAGAGTTGGAAGGTTCTAGTCGAAACTCAAACTTGCAGAAAGGTCAAGAGGTTGAGAACTGATAATGACCTTGAATTCTACAATGAAGCTTTCGACAGTTACTATGTCGAGTCTAGGATTTCAAGGCATACGACTATAACAGGTACTCCTCAGCAAAAGGGTCTAGCTGATAGATTCAATTGAACAATCCTTGAAAGGGTTAGATGCATATTGGTTAGTGCTGGATTGAAGAAGGTGTTTTGGTCTGAGGCTGTTTCAACAACAACACATATGATAAAAATATGTCATTCGACTGCGTTAGATATGAAGACACCTGAAGAAGTTTGGTCGGAACATCCACATATCTCGACAAACTGAGAGTATTTTGCTGCATAGCCTATGCTCACATTAAGCAAGACAAGGTTGAACCTGAAGCTCTGAAATGCATGTTCATGGGATACCCTGAAGGAGTCAAAGCTTATAGGCTATGGTTCCTAGAGCCAGGTCACAAGAGGTGTGTTGCACCCCAAAATTTTCCCTCACAAGACAATACTTTGTGTACTAAGAGGTTCACAAGGTTCACAAGACATCTTATGAGGTTCACAAGGTTCACAAGACATCTTATGAGGTTAACAAGACATCTTATGAGGTTCACAAGGTTCACAAGGTTCACAAGACCTCTCATGAGGTTCATAAGGTTCACAAAGTTCACAATTAGTCAGAAGATTTGACAATTCCCTCAGACAATGCATCCTCCTAAGCACTGCATCCTAAACTAGGGTTTTGACTTTAATCAGGCTAAATGAACTTCTAAGACTTCAAGTGAGCTTCATAGCATCTTATATGTGTTCAAGAATCCCCATGACAAGTTTCAAGACATTTCTCAAAGGTTTGCTCAGTCAGATGATCAGATAGGTTAAAATCAGTCAAAGTAGTTAAAAAGTCAAACTGAGGTCAAACCAAAGTCAAACTTCATGATTTTTTGCCAACATCAAGTATATGAAGTAAAATTCATCATTTGATCAAGGGTTGATCATGATTCATCAAGGAGATTTTAGATCATCAAGAATCAGGGGTTTCTAAATTAGGGTTTCCTTAGGAAAAGTCAACTAAACTTTGACTAGCCATAACTTTCACATGCTTCATCAAATTTTTCCCATCCAAAGCTCATTTTGATGGAAATTGAATTCTCTACAAGTTTGTGTCTCACAAGCCAAGCCCAAAAATGCTTCATTTGGAAGGTATAAGCTAAGACATTATAGGTCCTTTTGAAAGTCAACAAAAAGTCAACAACTTCAAAAGAGTATAACTTGAGAATGGTAAAAGATATGGACATGAAACCAATGGGGTTGGTTATAGGACTCTTTAAGCTTTCCAAAATGTCCAAGAACACCCTCATAGCATTAAATTTGAAGGATTTGTGCCCTTGCAAAGTTGGGGAATTTTAGGGAAGTTTATGAAGCAAATAAGGCCTAAAATCAAATGTTTGCTAAATGAGCCCACCAAATTGCCATCCCATCTTTATGAAAACATCAAGCACGACCCAACCCACCTATTTTCTGATTTTTATTTTTTTATTTCATATTTATTTGAATTTTATTCATTAAAATACAATTTAAATTGAAATAAAATATAAAATCAAATATTTAAAGAGGGATTTTGCTTCTAGAAAGTCATGAATGTTATTTGGATTAGATTGATACACAAGTTATGAAGATTGTCTCAAAATAGCAAGGTTGGATCAAATAAAAATCAAGTTTTAAGACATAATCTTTTTCAATATTCAAGTGATCCAAAAGTTCAAATAGTCATACAATTTTTTGACCTAATATCATTCATATATATACAAGGAACATATCACAACAAAGGAGACGGAAAAATTGCAGCCTCAAGGATAAGTTTCATAAATTCAAAGTTCATCAAAAATTTGAAATTCGGGTTCTAACTTTTTGTGGTTTTTCAGGTGAAATAAGGACATCAATCTCTTCCTTGAACATCACTGATCATGTAGCAATAGTCATATGCATCCCAAACTCAAAGAATTGATCAAACCGAATCAAACTTTTCACACTTTCATGAATTTCTCGTTCTCATATATTTGTGTAATATAAATCAAATTTGATCATTGTTTCATGTTTGTAATAAGCTGGTGATTGTTTCTGGGCTAGTTAATTTGAGTTTTGGTACATGTTTGATGAATGGCCATTGATAGGGTTTGCGACATCCATTTAGGGTTTCATCATTTAGCCTAAATAAATGATTTCTAAAGACGTAGAAGAATCGTACACATCATTAGGAATACAATGCCATCATTAATTTCATGAAATTTCACTGTTTGGACAGAGTTTGTGATTCGCAGGTTTGAAAGGGCAGGAAAAATCGCAGGAAGAGTTGTAGGAAAATTCGCAGGAAAACCTGCGAATCCAAGGTTGAAGATGAAGATCTTCGCACGCTTCAGATTTTTAAATTTTGATTTATATATTTATTGCATTGTTTGTATTTTATTTCACAGGATGATGAGTGGCCTGGTGGTTGGTACGCGCATGAGAGAAGCCAAGGACGTGGGTTCGAACCTGTCCTCACCTATTTTTTGATTAAAATTCCATTTATTTTCAGGCTTAAAATATAATGATCAGTACCCATCCCATATTCACAAGCGCGCGTTTGGCCTGGTGGCAGTGGTGTTAGTCCAAGAGATAAAGAGCCTAGGGTATGGGTTCGATCCCTGCCCTAGGTATGTTCTTTTTACACCATTTGTTTTATTATTTATTTATTTGTTTTGTTTTATAATTAATTTAGAATTACTTTTTATAAGAAAAATTATTTTTAAAAATAATAATATGTAAATGTATATAACTTCATTCTTTTAAAAAAAATCATAATTTATTTTTTTTTAAATTTAAATTGTATATATTTATAATTTGTTTATAATTATTATTGTATGTATTTTTATATAAATAATTAATTATATTTAGATTAACTCATAAACCCTAATATTTTATATACATAAAACCTAATTATTTTTATATAAACCCTAATTTACTTCATAAATCCTAATATTTTTATAAACCCTAATTATATTATAAATCTTAATTTATTTGTTTGTAAATTTTAATTATGTATATTTATTTTATAATTTGTTTATATTATTATTGTATGTAGTTTGTTTTACAATTAATTAACCCTAATTTATTTTCCTAAAAAAAAACAATTAAAAACCCTAACTTTATTTTATGAGTTTAATTTCTAATTTTTTATGTTTACTTAATTAAAATTAACAAATATTTTCATAATATGTATATAAAATTAAATTATTAGAATTATTAGTCATATTTATTAGTATATAATTATTTTTATTTATTTCTTTTATTAAAGTTCTCTTAAAAAATATTTATTTATTTAATTTTGAATTTTGAATTTATTTCTATATTATATTGTTATACTAACCTCTTTATTTATTTATTTTGTGATTATTTATTTAATTTATTTTATTATTATTATTATTACTAACCAATCTAATTATTTATTGATTTATATGCTTAGTTATTTAAATTTCTATTATAATGTAATTGTACCAATTATGTAATAGTTGTAGAATTATTTTTATTATTCATTTAAATTGTGTGGTTAGTAAAATAGGGAGTGTAAAACATGTTTGTATTTAAAATTGAATTTAGATCATTAATCTCAAGATAAATATATGAATTTGTACACGCACACACGTAAGTCGATCTTGGATCGCCATCTCACATTCTTAAGGATACCTCTCATGTTGCCTAAACAAAAAGGTCAAATAAGGTGTAAAGCAAAGTCCCTTCTCTCATATCATCTAGTCGCTTAAAAGATAAAAAGATCAAGTCCCTTCATGGTTGCCTTTCGTAAATGATCTTGTCCCTTTCGAATAAAGATGATAAGTCCCTTCGAATTGCTAAATACACCTTGCAGTTGCCTAATCACAATTGTCCCTTCACTTGTCCCTCAAACATCCAAGGTAATGACTACCTATTCCTTAATAATAGGGATAGTCTTACCATTGAAAGAACATATAAGAACAGTAAAGACTTAGCATATGGTAGGTTCCTCTATAGTACTTGCTCACTTTCCTTCAAAAATACTTCATTACACTTTACATTTCAAACAAATTTTCAAAACAAAGTCTTTATATATATCCGTACAAGGATCATTATAAAGTACTTAAGAAAATTTTTAATCACACACTACACTTCTCAAAACAGTTTAAAGTGAGCTAAGTAACTAAGAGCCCATGGATAACCATGGATGTAAAGGGTGCTAACACCTTCCCTTTACATAACCTACCCCCCGAACCCAAAAATCTTTTAAGGTCTTTCCTGTTCTTTTATGCCCTTTCCTTTGGATAAAATAAAAGTCGGTGGCGACTCTTGCTTTCTGCAACATAACTAAAAGTCAGATCTCCCACCGTGTTACAGAACTGGCGACTCTGCTGGGGATTTAATAAAAGAGGGGTACCCTTAGGAATTAGATCACTAAAATTGTTTGCCTTGTTTGCTTTATACTTATCTGTTGGGTGCTCTTATGTGTGAAAGATCCTAACCCGGATCTAGTGTACCTTAGGTAAATGGCAATAGACCAAGGAAACTGTACGGCGTATACCGATATGGTTGATCTGGTGGCCATAGTTAGTGTGACTTCTTGGTTGGTGCTTATGTTCCTTAAGTAAGTTGAGGATAATATGAGGCTGCCATATGTTGTCAATACACTAACTGAATTTTAGAACCCTAGTTATCCCATCTTGGCCTTTAGAAAAGTAGTGAGATAACTGGCTTTGGTGAAGACTAAAGTTGGTTGATACTCGATGCTACACTCATTGAGATCTTAAACTTGGAGGGTTTTGGTTAGCAAGTAAGTTGCCTACTGAACAACCACCCTTGTGAAGGATCAGTGATATTGAGATCCCTTAGAACCTGGTTACTTTTGTAGGACAGGATGAACCAACTAAACTTCAGGGGAGGGTATTTACCTTTAAACCTCATGCAAGCCTTTAAACCTAGGGCTATTGTGTGACTTGTTTGTGTGTGCCACATGTTTGTGATTGAGCATAACATCATGACATCATCATGCATCATAAGCATAGCATTTTCACTAACCATTTCAAGGACCAAAGGATTTATCTTTGTTCTTTATTGCAGGTCATGGCTTCTACTCGTAGGAATACTATCAGGATCAACTTTGTAGGAATACCTCCTAAGCTGAAGGAGTTGGTTTCTCAAGTTTCTGAAAACTCCCAGTTCATCAAGAGACATGGTTACCTACTGGATCTAGTCACTTCAGGGTTCAATGAAGATATGATGAGTGTCCTGTTTCAGTTCTTTGACCCTAAGCACCATTGCTTCACATTCCCCGACTATCAGCTGGTTCCTACAATGGAAGAGTTCTATAAACTTCTGGGTATACCTGTTCTTGATCAGAAACCATTCACAGGCTTGGAAAAAGAGCCTAAACCTGAAGTTATTGCTGCAGCTCTACATCTGAAGAAATCAGACATTGTTCTAGAAACGAGAAGCGGAGTTAAGGGTATTCTTGCTAAGGTGTTGATAGAGAAAGCTCAAGTTTTCTTGAAGGCTATGAGCTATGATGCTTTTGAGGAGATCTTAGCCTTGCTGATTTATGGCTTAGTGTTGTTCCCCAATCCAGATCAGTTCATAGACGTTCATGCCATCAACATTGATCACACTAAAATTCACCGTATTTCTGACTCCGATTTCGCATGCATTCTTAGCTTTTATTGTTGTTTTGCTTTGTTATTGCTTTGTTTTCTTATGTTTTCAGGTTTTTATAATAATCGGAGCTGGAATCGGGAAAAGGAGCGAAAAAGGAGTGAAAACGGACGAAAACCTAGAAATTCAGCATTTTGCACTTGCGGCACCCACCGTGGCGGGCGCCATGGGGTTAGCCATGACGTGGCCACGTCTCACCACCACTCCTCAACCTCCAGGACCCACGATCCCCACTCATCAATCCCCTGTAGGGAGTGTGGCGGGCGCCACAGGCCTGTGGCGGGCGCCACAAGGCCAAATTCCATAACCTCCACTTTTTAGTGGAGGGGCGTCCTGGTCATTTCATGCTTTCAGTTTTTACTATAAATAGGACCTTAGATTTTCGTTTTTCTTCATCCAGAATTAGAATTCTCTAGGCATATATCAGTTATAAAGCAGTTGCCATTCCACATCGGGGTGCCTCTGCAATCGAGTGATCGAGTCTGTAATCTGTCTGTGGTTCGAGTTTTGGAGCACTCTGGAGGAAGTTAATCCTGCCGCCATTTTAATTCAAGTTCGTACTTTACTTTTATTTATTTCTGCCTCGCTTTTACTTTGTTTATTTCCTGCACTCGCACATTTACTTTGTTTATTTCCTGCACTCGCACATTTACGTTGTTTATTTCCTGCACTCGCACATTTACGTTGTTTATTTCCTGCACTCGCACATTTACGTTGTTTATTTCCTGCACTCGCACTTTACTTTGTTTACTTACCGCACTCGCTTTAAATTACTTTTATGAAAAACTATAAAAAGAATATTTACTTTATCATGTCTAACTAATTCCATAAAGGTTAGAATGTAAGGATCGTAATTAAACCAGTAATCAGTATAATTGTTCGTGGAAACACCTAAGGGCTATTTTATCTTTCAATTCAAGTAATTGTTTTTAACTATTTCAAAAACAGCCAAAAGCGCTTTGTATAGTTCATTAGGAGATTTTAGATTAAAAAGAAAAGAGATTTTAAAACGATTTTCGGACGCGTTAGGAAGTTTAAACTCTGGTTCATAAGAACCTCTTTTTGCTAAGAAGTCCAGGTTAAAATACTTTTCAACTTAGTTAAGATACTATATTTCTTAAAAATAGGTTTACTACTCTAACGCAGTACGCACCTTTTTATCCGTGACAATAGGAGGGGTTGATTAGAGAGTACAACTCGGTTCTGAATACGCGAAAGCGACAGTTCCTGTTAAATTAGTTCTTTTCAAAGGAGAAAACACTGCCCATAAGTAGTTCCACTAACAAGTACTGAATTATCATTGATTACGTGAATTACATTCGAGCCTGTCTTTATTTATTATTTAAAATTATAATTTTATTTACCATTGCACCCTTATTAAAACCCTTAAAAATAGTTGCCTTAGATACACACCATAACAACAGGTTTGATAGATTGACACTTGGTCTCTGTGGATTCGATAATCTTTTATATTACTTTGACGTGATTCGTACACTTGCGAAAAACACGCATCAAGTTTTTGGCGCCGTTGCCGGGGACCAATATCGTCAAATTTCATTACCCTGTAGTTATACCGTTTAGACTAAGGTTGTTACCCACCGGTCAATGCGAAAGACTCGCAGTGCCGGAAGTTTAGTAGACCCTCTAGCTGAACCTGAACGTTACGCTCGCGCACGTTTGTTTTTCCATAGGAATAGGATAGCTATGGCCGAAGAACAAAACCGAAGACCTCTTAAGGACTTCGCCCAACCATCAAACGAGGAACCTAGTTCCAGTATAGTAAACCCCGCTATCCCAGCCAATAATTTTGAACTTAAACCATCCCTGCTGCAATTAGTGCAACAGAGACAATTCTCAGGTCTCGCTACTGATAACCCAAACCAACATTTAAAAAACTTTCTTCAGTTAGCAGACACCTTTAAAACCAATGGAGCTTCTCCTGAGGCAATACGCTTAAGATTATTTCCCTTTTCCCTCAGAGATAAAGCTCTATCATGGTTAGATTCCCTTCCACCCAATTCAATAACAACTTGGGATGACCTTAGGAAAGTTTTCCTTGCTAGATATTTTCCCCCGAGCAAGACCGCTCTTCTTCGAAACCTTATAACTAGATTTACCCAACACCAAGGAGAGTCGTTGTTCGAAGCCTGGGAGAGATATAAAGAACTATTAAGAGCATGCCCACACCATGGCTTAGAGAATTGGCTAATCATCCAAACCTTCTATAATGGACTTCTTTATAACACTAAAATGACCATCGACGCTGCCGCTGGTGGCGCACTGATGAATAAACCTTACCCTGAAGCTAGTGCCCTTATCGAGGATATGGCCCAAAACCATCAATCATGGGGAGTAGAACGAGCGACAGTGGAAAAGAAGGAGGCCCAAGGAGGAATACATGAGCTAAGCTCTATAGACAGAATGCAGGCTAAAATGGACGCGTTGGCCCTTAGAGTCGAACATATGTGTACAACTCCGAATACTGTAGCCGCAGTTTCGCCGAATTGTGAGATATGTGGAACGCAAGGACACCAATCCGCCGAATGCAATCTGTTAAATGAGACCAACACTGAGCAAGTGAACTATACCCAAGGGAACCCATTTTCAAACACATATAACCCTGGATGGAGGAATCACCCAAACTTCTCCTACAAAAATAATAACCCTATTCAAAATACCGCACCTCCGAGACAACAAGGTTACCAAGCCCCTAGAACAAATCAACCTATGCAACCTGTACCACCAAACCCGAGCTTTGAGGAAATTGTAAAAGATTTCATCGTTGCTCAAAAACAGAAAAACAATGAGTTCATGAACCAAAGCGTCCATGTTAACGAACTAATTACCAAGTTAAGAACCAAGGTTGATCAAATCATTACTCATAATAAGATGCTTGAAACCCAAATCTCTCAGGTAGCGTTAAACCAAGCCCCACAGACTACACCCAGAGGACAGTTCCCTGGACAACCTCAACAGAACCCGAAAGGGCAAGCTAATGCCATTACTCTACGAAGTGGAACCGCTTATAAGGAACCTTTAAACCCTAGATTAAGTGAGCCCGAAACTTCTGAGAGGAATGAGGAAAAGGAACCAGAGAATCCTGAAACCCCGGAAAGTCAAGAAAAAGGAGAAGAACCTAAAAATAAAACCTATGTACCACCACCGCCATACAAACCACCAATACCATACCCTCAAAGATTAAAGAAAACCCAAATCGATAATCAATATCAAAAATTCGTTAAGGTTATAGAAAAACTTCACGTAGAAATCCCCTTTACAGAAGCCATCACCCAAATACCTTCTTATGCTAAGTTTCTCAAAGACATACTTACAAATAAACGTAGACTTGAAGATCCGAAACCCGTGGAATGTAATTCTATTTCCGAAGATAGGTTAGCAAAGAAAGATAAAGATCCCGGAAATTTTTCCATTCCTTGCATTTTGGGGAATCATGTCATCGAAAAAGCTTTTCTAGACTTAGGAGCTAGTGTGAGCTTAATGCCTTTAGCAGTTTGTGAGAGATTAAACTTAGGAGAATTACAACCTACTAAGATGTCACTTCAATTAGCCGATAGATCCGTTAAATACCCTATAGGCATACTTGAAGACGTCCCTGTTAGGGTAGGTCAGTTGTTTATACCTACTGATTTTGTTGTCATGGACATTAAAGAAGATGACGACATACCGATACTCCTAGGTAGACCATTCTTATCGACTGCTGGAGCCGTAATAGATGTTAAAAAAGGAAAACTAACTTTTGAGGTAGGTGAAGAGAAGATAGAATTTATATTGTCAAAATTTCTTATGGCACCTGTGATAGGAGATTCCTGTTATGCCTTAGATATCATCGAAGAATGCATTAGGGAATTAGAACAAGAAGAAGAAATTGAATCTATAAAATTGCCATCAACCCTAATTTTGGAAGATGACAATTATAAAACACCCTACATTGATGATAACCTTCACGAATGTTTATCTCTTACCCCAGATCCTATGCCTTGCCCTATAAAACCGACCGTAAAACTTAAGGAACTGCCTAAAAACCTGAGATATGAATTTCTAGATAAAGATATGAACCGTCCAGTTATAGTCAGTGCTACCTTAAACCAAAAAGAAACCGATCAATTATTAGAAGTTTTACGTAGGTACCCCTCAGCCTTAGGATATAAGATCTCTGATCTAAAAGGAATAAGCCCATCCGTATGCATGCATCGGATTTTGCTTGAAGAAGATTCAAAACCTTCCAGAGAACACCAACGAAGAATAAATCCTATAATGAGTACTGTAGTTAAGACTGAAGTTCTTAAGTTACTAGAGGCAGGTATAATATATCAGATCTCGGACAGTAAATGGGTGAGTCCTGTGCATGTAGTACCTAAAAAGGGAGGCATCACAGTCGTGCAAAACGAGAAGGGCGAACCTGTAGCAAAAAGAACCGATGGAGGTTGGCGTATGTGCATAGATTATAGAAAATTAAATAAAGCAACTAGGAAGGACCATTTCCCATTACCATTCATAGACCAAATGTTGGAGCGCCTAGCCAGACACTCTTACTTTTGTTACTTAGATGGATATTCCGGATTCTTCCAAATACCTATTCACCCCGAAGATCAAGAAAAAACTACCTTTACATGCCCAGTTGGAACTTTTGCCTATAGAAGAATGCCTTTTGGACTTTGTAATGCTCCTGCAACTTTCCAACGCTGCATGATGTCCATCTTTGCTGATTATTTAGATGGAATTATGGAAGTATTTATGGACGATTTCTCAGTCTGTGGATCAGATTTCAAAAATTGTCTTGTCAACCTTGAGAAAATCCTGGAGAGATGTGTGGAGGTAAACCTTGTGCTAAATTGGGAAAAATGTCATTTCATGGTCACCGAAGGTATTGTTTTAGGACATATAGTTTCCGAAAAAGGTATAGAGGTAGATAAAGCAAAAATAGAAGTCATAGAGAATCTAAAACCGCCGAAGACTATCAGGGAGATAAGAAGTTTTCTTGGACATGCCGGATTTTACCGACGTTTTATCAAGGATTTCTCCAAAATAACAAAACCCTTAACTGGTCTTTTGATGAAAGATGCTGAATTTATCTTCGATGAAAAATGTACTGAAGCATTTAATCTCCTGAAGCAAGCTCTGATTTCAGCACCTATAATGAAACCCCCTGATTGGTCAGAACCGTTTGAGATAATGTGTGACGCCAGTGATTATGCTGTTGGAGCCGTTCTAGGTCAGAGAAAAGATAAGAAGTTACATGTGATTTATTATGCCAGTAGAACCCTAGACGCTGCACAGCTCAATTACGCAACAACCGAAAAAGAGCTCCTAGCTGTAGTTTTTGCAATAGACAAATTTAGATCTTATCTAGTAGGAGCCAAGATTATAGTTTACACCGACCATGCTGCCATTCGTTACTTACTAAGCAAAAAGGATGCCAAGCCTAGGTTACTTCGATGGATTCTATTACTGCAAGAGTTTGATTTGGATATCCGTGATAAGAAAGGCACTGATAATGTGGTAGCTGATCACCTATCTAGGCTAGAATACCTGAAACCTGATCCAGTTCCCATAAATGACGATTTTGCCTATGATAGACTGATAGCCCAACTAGAAACCATTGAAGAAGATAACCCAGACCCTCATGAGTATTTTCAAAAATCCTTAGCCATAAGTGATGTACCTTGGTATGCAGACTTTGTTAATTATCTAGCCGCTGACATCATACCCCCTGATCTAAACTACCACCGGAAGAAGAAGTTCTATAGTGATGTGAGAAACTTCTATTGGGACGAACCGTTTCTTTTCAAGAGAGGTAAAGATGGCATTTTCCGCCGTTGTGTTCCAGAAGAAGAGGTAAATAATATAATTGAGCATTGTCACTCTGCACCCTATGGTGGACATGCAAGCACATCTAAGACCTACGCCAAGATTCTTCAAGCTGGCCTATTCTGGCCTACTATGTGGCGTGATGTCCATGCTTTCATTGTCAAGTGTGATAGATGCCAACGCACAGGAAATATTTCAAGACGTAATGAAATGCCGTTAAGAAATATCCAAGAAGTAGAACTCTTCGACGTATGGGGTATAGACTTTATGGGACCGTTCCCACCATCTTTTGGAAATCAGTACATCTTAGTAGCAGTTGACTACGTGTCTAAATGGATTGAAGCTATCGCCGCACCCACGAACGACACCAGAGTAGTCATCAAATTATTCAAAAATTATATATTTCCCAGGTTTGGAACACCCCGTTTAGTCATAAGTGATGGAGGATCACACTTCATATCGAGAATATTTGATAAACTTTTAAGCAAGTATGGAGTTAAGCACAGAGTAGCAACACCATACCACCCACAGACCAATGGACAAGTGGAAGTATCTAATAGGGAGATAAAACAAATCCTCGAGAAGACTGTCTCTATATCTAGAAAGGATTGGTCACAGAAACTTCAAGAAGCATTATGGGCCTATAGAACCGCTTTCAAAACTCCTATAGGAACAACCCCTTATCAACTGGTCTATGGAAAATCATGTCACTTACCTTTTGAATTGGAACATAAGGCCTATTGGGCCATCAAAACTTTGAATTTGGATTACTTGACTGCTGGTGAGAAACGTATCCTTGACATCCACAAATTAGAAGAGCTCAGACAATCTGCCTACGAAAATGCCATCATATACAAAGAAAGAACAAAAGCTTGGCATGACAAAAGAATCATAAGAAGAGACTTCAAGATAGGCGATCCTGTTCTCCTGTTCGATTCTAGGTTACGACTATTTCCAGGTAAACTCCGTTCGAGATGGACTGGCCCTTTCGAAGTATCTAAGATCCTGAGATCCGGTGCTATTGAAATCAAGAACCAGACAAGTAAACCATTCATCGTCAATGGACAGAGGTTGAAGCCCTATGAAGGAGGTGACATTCCAACAACATACACCTGCCATACTCTGAGTGATCCACCATATCCTTCCAATGATGTTTAATTATCGGTCGTCGAGCTAATGACGTTAAACAAGCGCTGCATGGGAGGCAACCCATGGTTTTTCTTATTTTTGTACTTTTTTTTACTTTTACTTTATTTTGTTTATATTATTATTATTATGTCAGGACTAACGATTGAATGTTTTATGTGCTTTCAGGACTTATTTGCTAACCTTGTACAGAATGCAGAACCCTGATGACATGCACGTGGCCTTTAGAGATGATGCACAGAGAGAGCGTTACTATGTTCACATGAGACGCCCTATGGCTCCTACCAGGTACCCTGACCATGACTGCATGGATGCCTTGGGGATAGAGCCAAGCGTCAGATTCTTATGCCATCAACTCCAGTGGGAACAGTTTGACTACAGGAACAACACTTATAGGAACTTGACTCTTGAGTTCCTCAGCTCGTTTCATTATGACCCTTGGGCTGGACCCGATGGACTCGCTGTTTTCAGGTTGTTCGGGATTGACTACTCATTCTCTCACAGAGAGTTTGGTGACTTACTAGGTTTCCAGACTACTCCTGATGCTATTCCAGATACACCGATGGGGTATTTTATGAGCAGAGAAGTGGAAAAGTTTTGGACTAAAATATCAGGCGGAGGGAGCCAAGATCCTTCTACCCAGTTTTCTCAGGTAATCCACAACCCTGCATTGAGATACTTCCAGATGATTCTAGCACATTCTTTCCTAGGTTTTCCAGATACAGAGACACTGCTAAGTGAAGAGGAGATTTTCCTACTGTTTTGTGCGACTCAGTCTCGCCCTGTTGCTTGTGGCAACTTTCTGTTAAAGGGCTTGGCTAGTGTTGCCAGATCATCCGTAGGCATCATCCATGTCGGTGGGATTGTTACACAGATTGCTACTGCATTGGGTCTGTCTCGCAAGTTATTGCACCTCAGGACCTTCTGCTGCTACACCATCCTGGATATTGATTTTTGTCTTGATAGAGGACTGATGAGGAGGGCTTCTTTTGAGCCCAACATGTTTAGATTGCTGATCGACGGAGAAGCGATACACTATTTCACATTACCAGATCAGCTGATGACCAGTGTCCATGATCCTGAAAATTGGAGTTATGCTCTAGAGGGTTATGGAGAGACTGTCGAAGAGCCGAAATCGCCTCCCGCCGCTGAGTACACTCCTACACCTCTTACTCCCCAGATCACTGTTATGTCTAACAATTTGTCTCTGCAGCCACCTGACCTACAAACACAGATTTATGAGCTCCGCAAGGAGACTGCCCTGCTCAAGCAGGAAGTGGCAGACTTAGAGTTACAAATGCAGGTTTCTGATCTCACTCATGCCTCAGAGACCGATGCTCTACATCAGGCGATTGAAGAGTTTCGGAGGGAGATAGCTGAGATTCGTGGATCTAGCCAGGCATAGACACCTACCACATGACTCATTCTACCCTGACAGCCTTACCCTAGTATTTTATTTATCGCATTTCCAGACATATTTTATTTTATTGCAGCTTTTATATTTTCATGCACTTTGAATTTCTTATATATATACATATTATGCACTAATGTTAACTTTTTCTTTTTCTTTTGTTTCTTTAATTGTTTTTATTTTTTGTCGTGCAACGAAAAAAAATATAAGACAAAAATATTTTCATTTTTGTCTTCACAAAAAAAAAAAATATATGCAAGCCTCATGCCTTGAAAAGAAGAAGAAAACGCTATCCAGGCGTGATATGACAGCTAGAGAAGAAAGGCGTGATGGCCTTCTCTCTACTATTTCACAGCAGCTGACGGACAATATGAGCTTCATGCAACAATCGCGATTGGTTTCGGACCGTGCTTATAGCAACGTCTGCCGTACCTTGAACGATATCTCATTAGAGCAGAACCGTCAGAGAGAGTTCAACAGCCGACACTACCAGCTTGTAGAGGCTACTCAGGGTTCCATCTTGGGTAACCTTCGAGAGGTCCGGAATGCTCAGGCTGCTTTATCAGCACGACTCGACCGGAGGGACCAGCATCGTAGTAGATCCCGTCGTTCCAGACCATCACATCAGGACGGCGAAGGCACCAGTGCCCCTCCTCAGTAGTCTTTTCCAGGTTACCCCCCTTATCTTATTTCGAAACATTGGGGACAATGTTCGATTTAAGTGTGGGAGGGGATTTTATTGCTTTCCGTTATTTCCTTTTTAGTTAATTATTTCCTTTCAGTTATTTCCCTTTCAGTAATTTAATTTTCTTAGATAATGCATGAGTCTGACGAGTCACCAGTATAGTGTCTTTTTAGTTCATCTTCATTTTTTCCCATTTCCTTAGCCTTACCAGAAAAATTTTTAAAAAGAAAATGATGTTGTTTCACATGTTTTTTGGGCTTAGAGACAGGTTTAGATTAGGATGTGGTGACCTAGGTCAACTTTTTGAAACATCAGAACCATTTTGGCACCATAGACCTCTTGAATATAGGAATCACTCCTAAACCCCACCACCTTGGCCTTTACTATCATTTTAAAAATTGTCCTAAGTAGTTTATCTTAGCAGTCAGCTCCGGCTTAAGCATGCTCTACGTAGGGGGTCGATGAATATAAGTGAATGATCCAGTACTTTTAAAAAAAAAAAAAAAAAAAAAAAAAAAAAAAAAAAAAAAAAAAAAAAAAAAAAAAAAAAAAAAAGGAGAAAAAAGGCAAACTCTGGTATAGGTGACCCTCACAAAGTCATTTAAACCGAAAAAAAGAGAAGAAAAAAATTTTGCCACAAAAAGAAAAAAATTGCAAGTCACCTATTGTTAGTTGGTTCAGAGGTATCTGGCACTGAACTTGGTAGGGCGGATTACGATCCGATCCCCCGCAGCTACATTTAGGCGAAATAAAAACAGGTTTACACATGCTTATGTGCCAGAAACCTTATGTTCTGGATCAGAATCACTAACCGGTCACTCTACTATGAGGCATGTACGGATAACGGGCTTAATGTGATTGCGCCTGAATGAAAAGGACACAAAAAGATGAGAAGATAGGCCTAGGTATCGTGGGATGATATGGAGTGGTTAATATAGGATTGAAGTTTGTGTTTGTGTTACTATGGTACCCTTGGTTCATTTAGTTAGTATCTGTCACTGCATCCTGACTTGAACTTAGAATCCCTTTAGCCCAAAGACAAGTGTTGACACCATATTTTCTTAAGCTTTAATGTTTGCTTGAGGACAAGCAAAGGTTTAAGTGTGGGAGAATTTGATCACACTAAAATTCACCGTATTTCTGACTCCGATTTCGCATGCATTCTTAGCTTTTATTGTTGTTTTGCTTTGTTATTGCTTTGTTTTCTTATGTTTTCAGGTTTTTATAATAATCGGAGCTGGAATCGGGAAAAGGAGCGAAAAAGGAGTGAAAACGGACGAAAACCTAGAAATTCAGCATTTTGCACTTGCGGCACCCACCGTGGCGGGCGCCATGGGGTTAGCCATGACGTGGCCACGTCTCACCACCACTCCTCAACCTCCAGGACCCACGATCCCCACTCATCAATCCCCTGTAGGGAGTGTGGCGGGCGCCACAGGCCTGTGGCGGGCGCCACAAGGCCAAATTCCATAACCTCCACTTTTTAGTGGAGGGGCGTCCTGGTCATTTCATGCTTTCAGTTTTTACTATAAATAGGACCTTAGATTTTCGTTTTTCTTCATCCAGAATTAGAATTCTCTAGGCATATATCAGTTATAAAGCAGTTGCCATTCCACATCGGGGTGCCTCTGCAATCGAGTGATCGAGTCTGTAATCTGTCTGTGGTTCGAGTTTTGGAGCACTCTGGAGGAAGTTAATCCTGCCGCCATTTTAATTCAAGTTCGTACTTTACTTTTATTTATTTCTGCCTCGCTTTTACTTTGTTTATTTCCTGCACTCGCACATTTACTTTGTTTATTTCCTGCACTCGCACATTTACGTTGTTTATTTCCTGCACTCGCACATTTACGTTGTTTATTTCCTGCACTCGCACATTTACGTTGTTTATTTCCTGCACTCGCACTTTACTTTGTTTACTTACCGCACTCGCTTTAAATTACTTTTATGAAAAACTATAAAAAGAATATTTACTTTATCATGTCTAACTAATTCCATAAAGGTTAGAATGTAAGGATCGTAATTAAACCAGTAATCAGTATAATTGTTCGTGGAAACACCTAAGGGCTATTTTATCTTTCAATTCAAGTAATTGTTTTTAACTATTTCAAAAACAGCCAAAAGCGCTTTGTATAGTTCATTAGGAGATTTTAGATTAAAAAGAAAAGAGATTTTAAAACGATTTTCGGACGCGTTAGGAAGTTTAAACTCTGGTTCATAAGAACCTCTTTTTGCTAAGAAGTCCAGGTTAAAATACTTTTCAACTTAGTTAAGATACTATATTTCTTAAAAATAGGTTTACTACTCTAACGCAGTACGCACCTTTTTATCCGTGACAATAGGAGGGGTTGATTAGAGAGTACAACTCGGTTCTGAATACGCGAAAGCGACAGTTCCTGTTAAATTAGTTCTTTTCAAAGGAGAAAACACTGCCCATAAGTAGTTCCACTAACAAGTACTGAATTATCATTGATTACGTGAATTACATTCGAGCCTGTCTTTATTTATTATTTAAAATTATAATTTTATTTACCATTGCACCCTTATTAAAACCCTTAAAAATAGTTGCCTTAGATACACACCATAACAACAGGTTTGATAGATTGACACTTGGTCTCTGTGGATTCGATAATCTTTTATATTACTTTGACGTGATTCGTACACTTGCGAAAAACACGCATCAAACATATTTCTGAGTCACAATCCAGTGCCTACATTGCTTGGAGACATCCTGCACTCTCTTCATACTCGTACTACAAAGGCACGAGGAACTCTGATGTGCTACATACCTTTACTATCTAGGTGGTTTATTTCTCACCTTCCTCGATCAGTGATGAAGAATGAACAAGGGTTCAGATGGTCCAAGAGGATTATGTCACTCTATCATTCAGATATTCATTGGTGCTCTAGATCTATGGAGAATGTTACTATCATTGACCGTTGTGGGGAGTTTCCTAATGTGCCACTTCTAGGCATAAGAGGAGGCATTACTTACAACCCTTCTCTAGCTTTACGACAGTTTGGTTATGCTCGGAGTGATGGTCCACATGACATGTTGATTCAGGGTATTGTGTTTGACTACGACAACGATCTGCAAGGTTACCGTCAAAGGTTCATACGAGCATGGGGAAAAGTGAACAAGGTTGACATCAAGACTCTGGAGCCCAAGTACACTATTCCTATGGAAGCTTACCTCAGATGGGTGCGATCTCGTGCTCAGACTCTCATGATGCCATATCCTGCCATCCTGCCAGTTACTATGGAGCCTGTTGCTGAAGGAGATACCTCTTATACCATCCTTCACCCAGACATGCCCACTGACATGGAAGACTTACAGAGGTCCTGGATCCAGTTGAAGGAGCAAAGGGATACTTTCGAGGCTCATTACAAAGCAAGTTAAGAAAGAATCCTGGAACTGACAAAGCAACTTCACGAGGAACGGAATCTCAATTCATACCTCAACACAAAGAGGAAACGTCCATGGGATACTTAAAACCCCATCTTTTGTATTTATTTCATTTCATTTTGTAAGCCCAAGGGGCAAACAAATTTATTACTAATAAAAATTTACTTTCTTGATTGTTTAAACAAATTTAAATCCTACGGTCCTTGAAAACATTGCATACGCATTTATACACCATATCATTGCATCACAGGTTTCTTATGTACGAGTTTCTTATCTTTTCGCTGTTTATTTCAGCAATGGCTCTTGAACAAACAGTTAAAGACCTCCAGGCACAAAATGCACAATTCCAGGAACTGATCCTGAACTTGTCCAAGGGGTAGGATGAATTGAAGACACTGCTGGCCAAGAAGACCAAGAAGACTAGAAGGTCAGGAGGTCTAATCAACATGGGAAGAAGGTTCAGAGGTCCTGTCAAGACCAAGGAATAGGTTGAAGATTATGAGTCTGAAGAGTCTGAGAAAGAGGGAGGCAGTCTTCATAATACAATGGGGGACTCTGATTCTGAAGCTAACTACTATCATGAGCCTAATAAAGATAAGTTCAAGATGCTGGTGGATAGAATGGATGCTATGGAATTACAAAAGTCTTCTGGGCTGGATTTTGAAGACCTGAGTTTGATATCTGGGGTGGTCATACCCATTGGTTTCAAGGTTCCTACTTTCGTAGTTTATGATGGTGTCTCTTGTCCCAAGCTGCATCTGAGGTCCTATGTCCGGAGAATCCAACCCCATACAGCTGATAAGAAGTTGTGGATCCATTTCTTCCAAGAGAGCTTATCTGGAGCTCAATTGGAATGGTACTATCAGTTGGAGAGTGTCAACATCCGTGATTGGAATGATCTTGCTGAAGCCTTTTATAAGCAATATCAATACAATGCTGATCTAGCTCCTACCCGCATGCAACTGCAGAGCATGTCTATGGGTGCTAAAGAAAATTTCAAGGAGTATGCCCAGAAGTGGAGAGATTTGACTGGAAGAGTACAACCTCCTCTAACTGACCGGGAGTTAGTGGATATGTTCATGTGTACGCTGAATGGTCCTTTTTACAGTCATCTCATTGGAAGCTCATCATCTGGCTTCACTGAGTTGATAATAACAGGAGAGCGCATAGAAAGTGGTATAAGGAGTGGCAAGATCCAAGTAGGTGCTTCTTCATCCAATACTACAAAGAAGCCCCCTAGTGGGAAGAAAGAGTCGAATGCTGTTTATGGTCAACCTGATCGTAATAGGAGGCATCAATCTGTGAGTGCGGTTCATATCTCCAATCCAACTCCTACAACACCAGAGCCACCACAGAGCAATCAACAGAGGCCTAGAAGACAGTTCACTAAGCTCAATATGTCACTGGCCCAAGCCTTGCAACACTTGTTGAAGGGTGAACTTATCACTTTGAGGGACCCTCCTCAGAATCCCAATGTTACCTCTCCCAGGTACAATCCTAATGCACGATGTGCATATCATTCAAATTGTCAGGGACATGATACCAATAGTTGCTGGATATTAAAGAATAAGATTCAAGATATGATTGATGCTGGAGAGATTGAATTCGACCCTCCGGGTATTCCGAACGTGATTACTGCTCCCATGCCAAATCATGAGAAGACTGTCAATGCCATTGATGAAGTTTCACGTATTTCCTCAGTTGCAGATGTGACCACACCATTGTCTGTTATTAAGAAGAAGTTGGTACAAGCTGGGTTCTTTCCAGGTTGTCGTGAAGATTGTTTATATTGTGCCTATAAACCGGATAGCTGCTGGAGATTGAAGGACGGAATTCAACGCCTCATGGACAATTACACAATATTGTTTGAGAGGACCCCACCTTCTGTGGAGAGCATGGTTGAACATATAACTAAAGGAGCGAAGGTTGAAGAGGTGGATATGGTTGATAAAGTGCCGGTAAGGATCACTTCCAAGGGCCCCGTCAAAATCACTCATAAGGGTCCAATTAAGATTACTGCTGAAGGCCCTGTGAAGATTGCTGCTGAAGCTAGAGTGGCTCCTATGATCATTACCACTCCGGGTCCTATTCCATATACTTCTAATAAAGAGGTGCCTTGGCATTATGGCTCCGATGTTTATATTCATGGTGTTAAGCAGGAACCCTTAGCTGAGACACCTGTTGCTGATAAAAACCTTGATGTTGACAATATTGCTGGATCTAGTAAGATCACACGGAGTGGAAGAATTTTCTCTCCTCCAGTTACCTCCAAGAATACAGTTACTCCAGCTACTACCTCTACTGCTGATGCTCGGGGCAAAGGTCCTGTTATTGAACCTATACAAACTAATGCACCAACTGCTGATGATCTTTCTAAGCAGATGGAAGAAGTACTGAAAATTATTCGCAAGAGTGATTATGACATTGTTGACCAATTGGGGCATACTCCCTCCAAGATTTCTATGTTGTCTTTATTGTTGTGTTCTAAGGCTCATGCCAAAGCCTTGATTAAATTTTTGAAGACTGCTCACGTACCAAATGAGATTTCTATAGATCAGTTTGAAAATTGTGTTGCACACTTGACCTATGATAATGGGTTAGGTTTCTCCGATGTTGATTTAACTCCTGCCAAGAGGGATCATAATAGGGCTCTACATATCTCTATTGAATGCAGGGGCACTACCCTGTCACATGTGCTAATAGACAATGGTTCCTCGCTGAATGTGTTACCCAAAGAAGTTCTGAATAAGCTTAGCCCTGAAGATGCTGTATTGAAGCCCAGTAATATAGTGGTGAAAGCTTTTGATGGCTCGAGAAGAGTGGTGCATGGAGAAATTGATCTCCCAATCAAAGTAGGTTCTCAGGTCTTCAATGCTACCTTTTATGTAATGGATATTCGTCCTTCGTATTCTTGTTTGCTTGGGCGTCCCTGGATCCATGGGGCAGGTGCCGTAACCTCCATCTTACATCAGAAGCTGAGATATCCAGTAGAAGGAAAAGTCGTCACTGTTTACGGAGAGGAAGGATATATAGTTAGCCATGTGAACACCTTTAAATATCTTGAAGTGGAAGGTGAATATGTTGAAACTCCGTGCCAGACATTTGAAGTAGTTCCTTGGGTTGTTAATAATTTTGAAGCTCCTCCTATTGTCAAGAAAGTTCCTGTAGTCACCAGAGTACCTCCTACAATGGCCTCCCTCAAAGATGCTAGAGCTGTGGTAGATGAAGGTGGTTGTACTATTTGGGGTCAGCTTCCTGACATCCCTTACAAGTCTGACAAATTTGGTTTGGGTTTCACTACAGAGTCCCAGAAGGCTGTTCGTCGTGCTCGTGCTGTTCGTATCACCAATCAGGGGATTATGAAATATCAGATCAATGATGTGGGTGACTATGATGAAGATTACAACTTGGATCCTTGGATTTTTCCTACTGTGGGTGCTGGGCTCAATAATTGGAAAGCCGAAGATGTTATTCCTATCTCCTTTAGTCAGGAGTAAATACTATTACTGTGTTGTTACTTTTAAGTTTGTAATTTTGTAACAATTAAACTTTCAAGCCTTGTGCCTTACCCGGGGCACAATGGTATGCTTGTTTCGGGAAGTCATTTCATTTGTATACTTCATTCAATAAAAATCAGTGGACGTTTCGTTTTCGTAAATATTGTGTTCTTTGTCTTTCTCTTATTTTATTTTGTTTTATCAGCTATGTGTTCTTACACACACCCACATCACTAAAATGCAGATCCTCATCCACTCTGGATCCTGTTGATAACAGTTCTACTATTGCCAATTATAATTTTGAGAATCCGATCTATCAAGATGAAGATGGAAATGAGGACAATTGTGAAGTACCTGTAGAGGTTTCTAGGTTGTTACAACAAGAAGAGAAAGCTATACAGCCGCATGAAGAGCCAATCGAAGTTGTGAATCTGGGAACTGAAGAAAACAGGAAAAAGGTCAAGATAGGGGCTGAGTTAGAGGATGGTGTTAAGAGCAGATTGATTCAGATGTTACATGATTATGTGGAGATCTTTGCTTGGTCCTATGAAGATATGCCAGGGTTGGATACATACATTGTGGTTCACCGTTTACCAGTAAAAGAAGATTGTCGTCCAAAGAAGCAGAAGGTTCGTTGCATGCGTCCCGAGATGTCAGAGAAGATTAAAGCAGAGGTAATGAAACAGTTTGATGCAGGGTTCTTAGCTGTGACTTCTTATCCTCAATGGGTTGCAAATGTGGTACCGGTACCTAAGAAAGATGGTAAGGTACGTATGTGTGTAGACTACAGGGATTTGAACAAGGCCAGCCCCAAAGATGACTTTCCACTCCCTCATATTGATGTTCTGGTAGACAACACTGCTCAACATAAGGTATTCTCTTTCATGGACGGTTTCTCTGGTTACAATCAAATCAAGATGGCTCCTGAAGATATGGAGAAGACAACATTTGTTACGCAGTGGGGCACTTTTTGCTATAAAGTGATGCCATTTGGTTTGAAGAATGCAGGGGCAACATATCAGCGTGCTATGGTGGCTTTGTTTCATGATATGATTCATCATGAGATAGAGGTATATGTGGATGATATGATAGCCAGGTCCCAAAATGAAGAACAACATCTTGATCATCTGCATAAGTTGTTTGAAAGGTTGAAGAAATACAAGTTGAGATTGAACCCAAACAAATGTACTTTTGGGGTTAGATCTGGTAAGCTCCTGGGTTTCATCGTCAGTGGAAAAGGTATTGAAGTGGATCCTGCGAAAGTAAAAGCTATACAAGAGATGCCAACTCCCCATACTGAGAAGGAAGTTAGAGGTTTCTTGGGACGATTGAATTACATTGCAAGATTTATTTCCCAATTAACTGCTACCTGTGAGCCAATCTTCAAGTTGTTGAAGAAAGATCAGGTAATGGAGTGGAATGATGAGTTCCAGACTTCCTTTGATGAAATCAATAAATATCTCCTAGAACCTCCAATTTTGATGCCACCAGTTGATTGAAGACCCTTGATTATGTACTTAACAGTATTAGACAACTCAATGGGGTGTGTGTTGGGGCAATATGACGAGTCTGGTCGAAAAGAGCAGGCGATATACTACCTTAGCAAAAAGTTTACCGACTGTGAAACAAGATATTCACTGCTCGAGAAAACTTGCTGCGCTTTGGCATGGGCTGCTCGCCGACTAAGACAGTATATGTTGACTCATACTACCTTATTGATTTCGAAGATGGATCCAATCAAGTACATATTCGAGAAACCTGCTCTCTCCGGAAGAATAGCAAGATGGCAAATGATTTTGACAGAATATGACATACAATATACTACTCAGAAGGCCATTAAAGGAAGTGTTGTAACTGATCATTTGGCTCATCAAGCAGTAGATGATTATCAGTCAATGAGTTTTGAGTTCCCGGATGAAGACATTATGATTATTACCAAAGAACCTGGACAATATGACGGACCTGAACAAGGATCCCGATGGACTATGGTTTTTGATGGAGCTTCTAATGCACTTGGTAATGGTGTTGGTGTTGTGATCAGTTCCCCTGAAGGTTGACATACCCCGATTACTGCAAGACTTTGTTTTTATTGTACCAATAACATTGCTGAGTATGAGGCATGTATCCTGGGTATCAAAGCTGCCATTGATATGAAGGTTCAGTTCCTTGACGTGTATGGAGATTCAGCCCTGGTAGTAAGTCAGACCAAAGGAGATTGGGATACCAAACATGATAATCTCATTCCTTACAGAGAGCATGTGTTGTCTTTGATCCCACATTTCAAAGAGATTACCTTTGGACATATTCCACGAAGAGAGAATCAATTGGCAGATGCTTTAGCCACCATGGCATCCATGTTTGAGATTAGCTGGGATGATGAAGCTCCCAAGATTACCATTGATAGATTTGAGAAGCCTGCATACTGCAATGAGATTGACACTGGAGAAACAGAAGAGAAGCCTTGGTTCTATGAAGTGAAAAGATATCTTGAAGCTCAGGAGTTCCCTGAAGGGGAATCTGTCAAAGATAGGAAGTTTCTGAGAAGGTTTTCTGCCAAGTTCTTTTTGAGTAATGGGATTTTGTACAAGCGCAATCATGATTCAACTTTGCTTCGTTGTGTGGATAAGAAGGAAGCAACTGAGATTATGGAAGACATGCATGATGGGATCTTTGGCACTCATTCTAGTGGTCATACTATGGCAAAGAAGATATTGAGAGCAGGTTACTATTGGTCTACCATGGAAGCTGACTGCTATCAACATTCCAGAACATGTCACAAGTGCCAAATTTATGCTGATAAAGTACATATACCTCCATCACCATTGAATGTATTGACTGCTCCTTGGCCTTTTGCCATGTGGGGCATTGATATGATTGGTGAGATCAAGCCTACTGCTTCTAATGGGCATCGTTTCATCCTGGTTGATATTGATTATTTCACAAAGTGGGTAGAGGCAGCTTCATTTGCATCTGTTACCAAGAATGTTGTGGCTCGATTCATTAAGAATAATCTCATATGTAGGTATGGCATCCCTGCAAGGATTATTACTGACAATGGCTCTAATCTGAACAACACTATGATTACTAATCTCTGCACACAGTTCAAGATTAAGCATCACAACTCTTCTCCGTATCGTCCGAAGATGAATGGGGCAGTTGAAGCTGCTAACAAAAACATCAAGAAGATTATACAGAAAATGACTGTTACTTACAAGGATTGGCATGAGATGTTACCATTTGCTCTTCATGGTTATCGTACTACAATACGTACTTCAACAGGGGCAACCCCATTCTCCTTAGTATATGGTATGGAAGCAGTTCTGCCCATTGAAGTTCAGATTCCCTCCTTAAGAATTATGAAGGATGCAGGCTTGGATGAAGATGAGTGGATTCAGACTCGACTTGACCAGATAAATTTGATTGATAAGAAAAGGTTAGCAGCAGTTTGTCATGGCCAGATGTACCAGAAACGAATGATCAAGGCTTTTAATAAAAAGGTTAAGCCAAAGGTATATCAGGCTGGTGACTTGGTAATCAAGCGTATCATATTACCACAGGGTGATCCTAGGGGCAAGTGGACTCCTACATATGAAGGACCATTTGTAGTCAAAACAGTATTCTCAGGAGGTGCCATGATGCTTACTACTATGGATGGTGAAGACTTCCCACAGCCTGTAAACGTAGACATAGTTAAAAAATACTACGCATAAAAAGAGACCCGCTAGGCTGACTGGCCTAGGCAAAAATAAGGGCATCCCGGCGAACCAAAAGGGTTCGGGCAAAAATTAGGGATATATATAAAAAAAAATGTGTACACCCGGCAAGTCGAAAACCTGAAAAGGCGGCTTGGGCAAAAAAGGGTATCCCGGTGGATTGAAAACCTGAAAGGGCAATCCAGGCAAAAGTTAGGGATTAAAGCGTATGACTATGTCTCGTTTGGATCACCCATGAAACTGCAACCAGTTGTACTACTTACTCAAGTTCGAACAGATAAAGATCAATCCAATCATTTCCATCTCGACAGCAGAAAATGAGATACTTGAAGATAATGGCAATAGTAGAATTGAAACTCAATAGGATTATTTCCCACATAGCTGATTTTCCTTGTTTTGTAAAAATTGTTATGACGAATTCCTCTTACTAGGATTTCTGTCTCCTTGTACAAACTTGCCTATGTATAGGTCACTTTGTGATATAAATAAAATTTCATCTTTGAATCCAGATTTACTTTTACCCTATTTACATAAGCGAAACGTCCATTGGTTGTGTTTGAATGTATGTATGCTTTTGAATATGATTGATGTTTACCAGAAATGCATAAATGCTTAATATGATTGATGTTTACCAGAAATGCATGAAATGAAGTAATAGTATTTACTAAGGACGAACGAGGGAAGGAATTCAACGAAGCTTCGCCAGTTCATCCCCACCAGACAACTACAAGTCCCCCAGTAGGGCAAATCCATCTTCATAAATACTTCGAGTCATATCTCCCCTGGAATTTATATCCATCTCTTTTATCCTCAGACAGATAGTCGGGAATTTATTCTTTCTATAGGGGTACGACGAACGAAGACAGGAGGTTATGGATAGCTTACTATCGAACAAATACGGGAGGTTATGGATACCTTACTATCGAACGAAGACGGGAGGTGGTGGATACCTTACTATCGAACGAAGACGGGAGGTTTATGAATACTATGTTATCAAACAAGACGAGTTCCTCATATTCTTCAGCAACAAATCGGGATTTATTTTCTCTGGCCAGCAGTTGTTATACGAAGATATCCGGATGCTTCAGGCTGCATGATTCATACATACGTCATATACATCATACCATAACATACATATCCATAAGTACATAATACATTACCTAAATGCATCATACTATGCATGCATACATAACGCATAGACTAACATTTTCCTTGCAGGATAGTTATATGCAGGTAAAACAATATCAAAAACATACAACAGGTCAGAAATGACCCATATACTACTCAAAATGTCCTTGAATAGCAGGCAAACGATCTGTAAAAAGATCCATTCCCTGGTTCAAGACTTCTTTCAGAAGAACAAATCCTGACGTTCTTTTGACCCTTAAGAGCAAATCCTGACGCTCTTTTGGCCACTTGTTCAAGACTTTTTCAGAAGAACAAATCCTGACGTTCTTTTGACCCTTAAGAGCAAATCCTGACGCTCTTTTGGCCACTTGTTCAAGACTTTTTCAGAAGAACAAATCCTGACGTTCTTTTGACCCTTAAGAGCAAATCCTGACGCTCTTTTGGCCCCTTGTTCAAGACTTTTTCAGAAGAACAAATCCTGACATTCTTTTGACCCTTAAGAGCAAATCCTGACGCTCTTTTGGCCCCTTGTTCAAGACTTTTTCAGAAGAACAAATCCTGACGTTCTTTTGACCCTTAAGAGCAAATCCTGACGCTCTTTTGGCCCCTTGTTCAAGACTTTTTCAGAAGAACAAATCCTGACGTTCTTTTGACCCTTAAGAGCAAATCCTGACGCTCTTTTGGCCCCTTGTTCAAGACTTTTTCAGAAGAACAAATCCTGACGTTCTTTTGACCCTTAAGAGCAAATCCTGACGCTCTTTTGGCCCCTTTTTCAAGACTTTTTTCAGAAGAACAAATCCTGACGTTCTTTTGACCCTTAAGAGCAAATCCTGACGCTCTTTTGGCCCCTTGTTCAAGACTTTTTCAGAAGAACAAATCCTGACGTTCTTTTGACCCTTAAGAGCAAATCCTGACGCTCTTTTGGCCACTTGTTCAAGACTTTTTCAGAAGAACAAATCCTGACGTTCTTTTGACCCTTAAGAGCAAATCCTGACGCTCTTTTGCCCCCTTGTTCAAGACTTTTTCAGAAGAACAAATCCTGACGTTCTTTTGACCCTTAAGAGCAAATCCTGACGCTCTTTTGACCCCTTGTTCAAGACTTTTTCAAAAGAACAAATCCTGACGTTCTTTTGACCCTTAAGAGCAAATCCTGACGCTCTTTTGGCCCCTTGTTCAAGACTTTTTTCAGAAGAACAAATCCTGACGTTCTTTTGACCCTTAAGAGCAAATCCTGACGCTCTTTTGGCCCCTTGTTCAAGACTTTTTCAGAAGAACAAATCCTGACGTTCTTTTGACCCTTAAGAACAAATCCTGACGTTCTTTTGGCCCCTTGAATAGCAGGCAAATGGTCTGTAAAAAGATCCATTCCCTGGTTCAAGCTATTTTTCAGAAGAACTAATCCTGACGTTCTTTTGACCTTGGAGAGTAAGCAAATGGTCTGTACAAAGATCCATTCCCTAATCCAATTATACCTCCAAAAGAGATAATCATCACAAGATTCATTTCTACTGATCCATTCAACAATTCAAATCATGTTGCATAAATGATTCAGCGACGGCTTATACAAAGACCTAGTACTGATATCCAGTATCAACATAAAGACATCACCACATCCAGATATTTTAAATGGCATCTCTAAGCCCATTTCCAGTTCATTCTGATGGCATCTCTAAGCCCATCTCCAGTTCTTCCAAGTGGCATCTTCAAGCCCACTCAAACATATACAGCTAATCATCTGTATTACTCTACGCACCAGTGAGTGCAAATTTTTGGGCTTTTGTGTTCAATCCCCTTCAACCTTCCAGGTCACGAATGGCACATATACCAATCTAACCCCTCAGGTTTCAGAAAATTGAACAGGGGCAGCTGTTGCACCCCAAAATTTTCCCTCACAAGACAAGACTTTGTGTACTAAGAGGTTCACAAGGTTCACAAGACATCTTATGAGGTTCACAAGACATCTTATGACAAGGTTCACAAGGTTCAAAAGACATCTTATGAGGTTCACAAGACATCTTATGAGGTTCACAAGGTTCACAAGACCTCTCATGAGGTTCATAAGGTTCACAAAGTTCACAATTAGTCAGAAGATTTGACAATTCCCTCAGACAATGCATCCTCCTAAGCACTGCATCCTAAACTAGGGGTTTGACTTTAATCAGGCTAAATGAACTTCCAAAACTTCAAGTGAGCTTCATAGCATCTTATATGTGTTCAAGAATCCCCATGACAAGTTTCAAGACTTTTCTCAAAGGTTTGCTCAGTCAGATGATCAGATAGGTTAAAATCAGTCAAAGTAGTTAAAAAGTCAAACTGAGGTCAACTGTGGTCAAACCAAAGTCAAACTTCATGATTTTTTGCCAACATCAAGTATATGAAGTAAAATTCATCATTTGATCAAGGGTTGATCATGATTCATCAAGGAGATTTCAGATCATCAAGAATCAGGGGTTTCTAAATTAGGGTTTCCTTAGGAAAAGTCAACTGAACTTTGACTAGCCATAACTTTCACATTCTTCATCAAATTTTTCCCATCCAAAGCTCATTTTTAAGGAAATTGAATTCTATACAACTTTGTGTCTCACAAGCCAAGCCCAAAAATGCTTCATTTGGAAGGTATAAGCTAAGACATTATAGGTCCTTTTGAAAGTCAACAAAAAGTCAACAACTTCAAAAGAGTATAACTTGAGAATGGTAAAATATATGGACATGAAACCAATGGGGTTGGTTATAGGACTCTTTAAGCTTTCCAAAATGTCCAAGAACACCCTCATAGCATTAAATTTGAAGGATTTGTGCCCTTGCAAAGTTGGGGAATTTTAGGGAAGTTTATGAAGCAAATAAGGCCTAAAATCAAATTTTTGCTAAATGAGCCCACCAAATTGCCATCCCATCTTTATGAAAACATCTATTTTCTGATTTTTATTTTTTTATTTCATATTTATTTGAATTTTATTCATTAAAATTCAATTTAAATTGAAATAAAATATAAAATCAAATATTTAAAGAGGGATTTTGCTTCTAGAAAGTCATGAATGTTATTTGGATTAGATTGATACACAAGTTATGAAGATTGTCTCAAAATAGCAAGGTTGGATCAAATAAAAATCAAGTTTTAAGACATAATCTTTTTCAATATTCAAGTGATCCAAAAGTCCAAATAGTCATACAATTTTTTGACCTAATATCATTCATATATATACAAGGAACATATCACAACAAAGGAGACGGAAAAATTGCAGCCTCAAGGATAAGTTTCATAAATTCAAAGTTCATCAAAAATTTGAAATTCGGGTTCTAACTTTTTGTGGGTTTTCAAGTGAAATAAGGACATCAATCTCTTCCTTGAACATCACTGATCATGTAGCAATAGTCATATGCATCCCAAACTCAAAGAATTGATCAAACTGAATCAAACTTTTCACACTTTCATGAATTTCTCGTTCTCATATATTTGTGTAATATAAATCAAATTTGATCATTGTTTCATGTTTGTAATAAGCTGGTGATTGTTTATGGGCTAGTTAATTTGAGTTTTGGTACAGGTTTGAAGAATGGCCATTGTTAGGGTTTGCGGCATCCATTTAGGGTTTCATCATTTAGCCCAAATAAATGATTTCTAAAGATGTAGAAGAATCATACACATCATTAGGAATACAATGCCATCATTAATTTCATGAAATTTCACTGTTTGGATAGAGTTTGTGATTCGCAGGTTTGAAAGGGCAGGAAAAATCGCAGGAAGAGTTGTAGGAAAATTCGCAGGAAAACCTGCGAATCCAAGGTTGAAGATGAAGATCTTCGCGCGCTTCAGATTTTTAAATTTTGATTTATATATTTATTGCATTGTTTGTATTTTATTTCACAGGATGATGAGTGGCCTGGTGGTTGGTACGCGCATGAGAGAAGCCAAGGACGTGGGTTCGAACCTGTCCTCACCTATTTTTTGATTAAAATTCCATTTATTTTCAGGCTTAAAATATAATGATCAGTACCCATCCCATATTCACAAGTGCGCGTTTGGCCTAGTGGCAATGGTGTTAGTCCAAGAGATAGAGAGCCTAGGGCATGGGTTCGATCCCTGCCCCAGGTATGTTCTTTTTACACCATTTGTTTTATTATTGATTTATTTGTTTTGTTTTATAATTAATTTAGAATTACTTTTTATAAGAAAAATTATTTTTAAAAATAATAATATGTAAATGTATATAACTTCATTCTTTTAAAAAAAAAATCATAATTTATTTTTTTTAAAATTTAAATTGTATATATTTATAATTTGTTTATAATTATTATTGTTTGTATTTTTATATAAATAATTAATTATATTTAGATTAACTCATAAACCCTAATATTTTATATACATAAAACCTAATTATTTTTATATAAACCCTAATTTACTTCATAAATCCTAATATTTTTATAAACCCTAATTATATTATAAATCTTAATTTATTTGTTTGTAAATTTTAATTATGTAAATTTATTTTATAATTTGTTTATATTATTATTGTATGTAGTTTGTTTTACAATTAATTAACCCTAATTTATTTTCCTAAAAAAAACAATTAAAAACCCTAACTTTATTTTATGAGTTTAATTTCTAATTTTTTATGTTTACTTAATTAAAATTAACAAATATTTTCATAATATGTATATAAAATTAAATTATTAGAATTATTAGTCATATTTATTAGTATATAATTATTTTTATTTATTTCTTTTATTAAAGTTCTCTTAAAAAATATTTATTTATTTAATTTTGAATTTTGAATTTATTTCTATATTATATTGTTATACTAACCTCTTTATTTATTTATTTTGTGATTATTTATTTAATTTAATTTATTATTATTATTATTACTAACCAATCTAATTATTTATTGATTTATATGCTTAGTTATTTAAATTTCTATTATAATGTAATTGTACCAATTATGTAATAGTTGTAGAATTATTTTTATTATTCATTTAAATTGTGTGGTTAGTAAAATAGGGAGTGTAAAACATGTTTGTATTTAAAATTGAATTTAGATCATTAATCTCAAGATAAATATATGAATTTGTACAAGCACACACGTAAGTCGATCTTGGATCGCCATCTCACATTCTTAAGGATACCTCTCATGTTGCCTAAACAAAAAGGTCAAGTAAGGTGTAAAGCAAAGTCCCTTCTCTCATATCATCTAGTCCCTTAAAAGATAAAAAAGATCAAGTCCCTTCATGGTTGCCTTTCGTAAATGATCTTGTCCCTTTCGAATAAAGATGATAAGTCCTTTCGAATTGCTAAATACACCTTGCAGTTGCCTAATCACAATTGTCCCTTCACTTGTCCCTCAAACATCCAAGGTAATGACTACCTATTCCTTAATAATAGGGATAGTCTTACCATTGAAAGAACATATAAGAACAGTAAAGACTTAGCATAGGGTAGGTTCCTCTATAGTACTTGCTCACTTTCCTTCAAAAATACTTCATTACACTTTACATTTCAAACAAATTTTCAAAACAAAGTCTTTATATATATCCGTACAAGGATCATTATAAAGTACTTAAGAAATTTTTTAATCACACACTACACTTCTCAAAACAGTTTAAAGTGAGCTAAGTAACTAAGAGCCCATGGATAACCATGGATGTAAAGGGTGCTAACACCTTCCCTTTACATAACCTACCCCCCGAACCCAAAAATCTTTTAAGGTTTTTCCTGTTCTTTTATGCCCTTTCCTTTGGATAAAATAAAAGTCGGTGGCGACTCTTGCTTTCTGCAACATAACTAAAAGTAAGTTCTCCCACCGTGTTACAAGGTGTATCACCAGTCGAGATGTAGTTTTCAATGAAGCTGAAATGGCTTTCAAGAAAACTGATGATGTTGACGAAGAGCTGGAACAAAGAGAAATTCCTATTGAAGTGGAGCATAATGATGCTGAATTGTATGACCCAAATGAAGTCGAAGAAGAAGCATAAGCTATTGTCGAAGATGAGGAGAATGAGAATGACTACTTCCTGGCAAGAGACAGGTTGAGAAGAGTCATCAAACCACCTCAGAGACTTGGTTATGCAGATCTTATAACTTATGCCTTAATCTCTGCAAGTGAGGTTTTAGAGGAAGAACCTAGAGACTATAAGGAAGTTATGAGGAGCCGAAATAAGACTGAATGGCTGAAGGCCATGGATGATGAGATGAAGTCTCTTCATGATAACAACACATGGGAACTGATCGAGAAACCTGCTGGAGTCAACTTAGTCAGTTGTAAATGGATTTTCAAATTTAAGGAAGGAATCAAAGGAGTCGCGTCGAAGAGATACAAAGCAAGGTTGGTTGTAAGGGGTTTCACTCATAAAGAAGGTGTCGACTCCAATGATGTTTTCTATATGGTTGTGAAGCATAGGTCCATTCGAATATTGCTTTCTATCGTGGCACAGTTCGACCTTGAACTGAAACAAATGGATGTGAAGATTGTGTTCTTGTATAGTGATCTTGATGAAACAATCCTGATGAGGCAACCTGAAGGGTATGTCGAATAGGGGAAAGAAGAGTATGTGTACAAACTGAAGAGATCTTTATATGGGCTGAAACAATCTGCTCGACAATGGAGTAAGAAATCCTACAAGTTCATGGCACACATAAGTTTCATCAGAAGTCAGTTCGACCACTGTGTTTACTTTTGATTTCGACCGGGTAATCCATTTTTTATTTTGTTGCTTTATGTGGATGATATTCTAATAGAAAGCAACAATGTCGAAGGGGTAATCGAGCGTGGAGAAGTCAAAGTGCTGAAGGTTTTGACATATTATAATGTTGCTGATATGATCACCAAGACGTTGCCCAATTGCAAGTTTTTCCAATGTATGCAGTTGATAAAACTACATAAAGAAAGCTAGTTCGTTTTTTGTTGTTATAAAGTTTGTTCCAAGGTGGATATTTGTGAGATATTGGAACAAATTCTAGGGTTAACATGCCGTCGAAGTTTGCTCACATGCTGTAGTTAATTTGGGCCTTGTGTTATGGATCCAATTGCTTAAGTTAGCTTATACCCTAAGTTAGATTATAATGGATAATTGTTAAAAAGCCCATTAGGTTAGTGTGTTAGTTTTCTTATAAATAGCATTCTAGTCTCTCATCTTTTGAATAAGGGAAAATAGGAAGATAAAACCCTAATTCAAAAGTGAGAGAGGTTATTTGTTATTCTTGTATACTTGTAATCTTGTTTCAAGAGAAAGGAAAGAATATCAGTTTATAACCAATCCTTATTGTTATCCCTGGTTACCCTAGACCCTAACCCTTGTGAGGTTCTTGACTGATCAAGGAACCAATTATAATTTGTTTCTAAGGTATCCGATTCATAACATGACTTATACTATGCCACATTGTATATGTTTTTTTTGATTTATCTCTATAATTATACTTTTATTATTATAAAATAAATATATAAAAAAAATCAATTTCACCTTATTAATTGTTTAATTTTATCTACCGAAAAATTACAATACATAAAGTCATTTAGAAAATTTAGAATTAAGTTTGAGGACAATTTGATGTGTATTGTTATGCATCGAACCAAGGACTGGGTTGTGTATTGATGCAAGAACGCAAGGTGATAACTTATGCTTCGAGACAGTTAAAAACACATGAGAGGAATTAACCTACTCATGACCTAGAGCTAGCATCAATTATTTTTGTCTTGAAGATTTGGAGGCATTACTTATATGGATCTGTAACACCCCAATTTTGCCCTCTTCATTTTAAGCATCATATCACATCATATTCATCATGAACATATCATTTTCTTAGCATCCTAGCATGGAAAGATGAGGCATAACATTCTTCATGTCCTAGCATTAGGCATATGATCACCTGTGGAGGTTCCTGAAGCATTTCAAGCCATGAAAAGGGTCCCAATGGATTTGTACAAGTCCTATGATGAGTCTAAATTTTATTTACAAGCTCAAGTTCATTTGCAAAAGCTCAGAAGGTTGGATGATCATCAGAGATTTCAGGATAAGGCAAAGCTCCTACACAAGGCACCTAAACTAGGGTTTGAGATTCAAGCATCAAAACCTCACAACTTTGGCCATTTAATTTGGGCAAAGTCTTCTATATGTCAAGAGGATCCTAGGTACTAAATTTCATGAGAAAACTCCTTGTGGAAGTCAAGAAATTCTTCAGTTGCTTGCAGATGAAGTAATTGGTCAACTGTGCCCTTAAAAAGTCAACAGTGTGATTTCAAGGGGTCCAACCCAACTTTTTTGGCCAAGGGGTGTCCTTACAATGTTATAAGAGATTTTGAAGGTTCAAAGTTCAAGAATCATGAAGATTTTAAGGGTTTTGCAAAAATGGTACAAAGTTGGTCTTTGGAAAATTCCATTTTTAGCAACTTTTGCCCTAAAATTCAAGTGAGCTTAACATGATCAAAAATTCTTCAAATGGACCAAAGTCAAACATGAAAGTTGGAGATTAAGGTCTCCCATTTTCAAAAAGTACAAGTACTTTTTCATGGGATTCATGGTTTGTTCTAGAAGGCCTTCGAAAAATTGGACAAAATTAGGGCAAAACCAAAAGCTCATGCATGCACCAAGAGCAAAAGGTCTCAAAACTTCATTTCAAGGCTTGGTATGGATCAAATTAGTTTAAAAAGTTCAAATTAATTGCAAATATACCACTTTTCTCCAAAGAAAGTCACAAATTCGTGCACTACAAGAAAGTTGCTTCAAAAATGCAAAATTGGCAAATTCATGGAGAAAGTGTGACAACTTTGATCTAAGGGCCAGGACTTGTTGGATTATAATCAAGGTATGGATTTGGATTGCACATGGGCCTAAAGGCCAATGGAAGCATGAGCATTGCATGCTCTCACACCAAATTGCAAAATTTGCAAAATCACCAAAAACTTGTGATTCCCACGTGCAAACTTCACAATCTTTTCAGCATTGGTTTGTGAGGTCATATAAAACAAGCTAGGGTTTCAGAATTGCACAACTCTCTCTCATTCTCTCATTTCAAACTTCTTGCACAACTTGCAATTTCTCTCATATTTCATCATACACTTGCTCAATCTCAAAACAAATTGTGGATTCTTGATCAGTGCAAGCTCAGGATCATCAATCACCCACTCATTCAAGTTTTCCTTCAAGATCAACAACCTTGCCATTTCAGGGCAGGTGTTGGCAAAGCTTCAGATCCAGCCACATTCAAGGCATTAGATGCATTTATTTTTCATCTAGAGTGAAGTAGGAGTGAATTTCATCCATTATCTGGTCTTCTAGCACCTTGTTTCAAGATCTGCAACTCAGGTAAGCTTCAAATTCTTCACCTCTGAAAATGAAATTGATTATGTGTTTTGTGATCTGTGATGTTTGCTGATCATGCTGCAAGTTGTAGTTTCGAAAATGATGTATTATTGAGTGAGATATTTGAAGTTTAAGTTTCATGTTCATACTTGGTTCTCTTCGATCCGGTTATTTCATTGAGTTTTAGAATTTTTCATGTCCATTTTCGTGCTCAGCGTGCATCATTTACCCAATCTGGAGCTTGTTGTTCATTATTGTCATGTTTTGTTCATCTGGTTTAAGTTACGGTGCCGGAGCCCTAGCTCCGGTCACCGGAAACTGCAAATGCTTGGCTAGGGTTTCCAACGAAGGTGATGACCTCTGGACCCTCAGATCTCCCCTCTCACTCGCCAGGATCTTGCCACGTTTCAGCCATACCACCCTCTCTCACACGTGACATTCTATTTATATTTTAATTCAGTTTGTTACGCGTACCACAATAAGCCCCATGTGTCCTCCGTTCATAATTCAGTAGAGGTCCACGTCATTTAATGAAGAGAAGTTCAACATGCGTCAGATTAATCCAATGGTCTTGTTATTTCCCTTGTTTTTTCACTGAATTTCCACACTATGAATGATAAACCTGCACATCCAATGGGCCTCAGATTGATATTAACACCCCCTCCTTGTCAAGCCCAATCTATTTTCACTTCATTATTTGGCTATTTGCACCCCATGTTCTTTTTCCAATTTTATTTTCTTTTTTCTTTATTTCTTTTATTCCCTTTTTGCTTTTTAATTATTTAAAATACTTCCAATTATCCAAAAATCCCAAATTAATTCATGAGTCTTCATTTGAGTTTATTTTATTTTTCTACATTTTTATTTTCCATTTCTTCCCATTATCCACGTGGCAATTAATTCTTCATTTCAATTAATTCATTTTTAAGTCTTTTTTGAGCAATCTTCCTTGTTCATTTTCCATAGAGTTCATTATTTTGAGTTTTGTGTTCATTCTTTTTGCTATGGATTCATAAGATAATGTAGTTTGTGTGTGATTTTTCCCCTGATTTTTAGAAACTTATTCATTTGGTTTTGATTCTTGGCTTGTGATGTAAGTTTCTTAACCCTAGTTTGTGTTCTTAGCTTCTTTTGACCTATCTAGCTTCTGAATCTTTCCCAATCCTTTTGGCTCATTGTTATATAATGTTTGAGGATCATTTGTCTTATGTTGTGGAATTTTTAGATGCATTGTTGAATTGATTTGAATTTTTGTTCTCACCTTGTCCCATTTTGCTTCTTTGTGATCATTAGGTCTCTTATAAGCTTAGAAGGGCACTTGTGCCAACTTCTCCTTCTCATTTGGGGTCTCTTTGGGGTATGGGAACCTTTCTGGTATTGACTTAGGGTTTGTGTCTTAGAAATTTTTGTGTTTGGCTTATCTTTTAAGTTATTCCATTTCTTAAGTGTATTCACTCCATCTCCTTACTTCTTTCATCTCCTTTTGTAATTGTATAGTCTTGTACCTCTCTTCTCTCCATCTCTCTAGTTTCTTAAGCTATTCTTTGACTTGTTTTAGTTCTGGTTGTGGGCCTTGAGTCAATGTTTGTGCATTTTTGCCTTGCATCTTTCTTAAGTTTGCATTTGTTTGCCATGTGTTTCATGTTGCATCATAATTGTCTTGCATGCTTCTTCCCTCATTCTTTTGACTTGCATATCCATTGTGCATTTGTATATATCACTTCACTTCTGTTTGTGTGATGTTGGCATGTCTTTTGTTTCATTTTGCTTTGCTTGTATGCATGTTGCTAACCTTGCAGGGGCTATGGTAAGTGAGAGGTGTGGAAGTGAGTTCCACATCTCCAAATCTCATCTCTTCTTCTTATTTTCTTAATTGTACTAACCCTTTGCTTGTTGGGATTAGGCCTTACTCATCTCATTCTTCTTCTTCTTATCCTCTTCTTCTTTCTTCATTAGGATAGAAAGCCACACTAACCTTAGGATATCCATGCATGACAACACTTAGGATTTCTTTAGTCCCCCTTAGACTTTTTACCTTTGTGATCCTTTTGGTTATTCTTCTCTTCTCATCTCAAAACCATAAAAAAACATCTTAATAAAGTTTGAAGTAATACCTTGAGCAATAGCCTTATCCCATGAGGTACTTGTAGTCTTCCCATCTTGGGATAGTACAAGCTTACCTTGTGATGCACAAGTCTGATCAATGTATCTTCTTCACAAAGAAAAGCATAAAAAACACTTCTTCACTGTAAATACCAAAAACACTTAATAAGTTAATGAGTTAGTGAGCTTAGGCCCTAATCTCTGGGTTCAAGTTTTGGGGATCTTCTCCTTACTTGAGTGTGCTTGTTCTATTATTCCATCTTGGAATGTAGTGACAAGTACACGTTCCATGGAAAAGAGCTTGAGTTCACTTCCTTATGACACACTCATAAAAAGCTTCTAAAAAACACAAACAAACAATAAGCGTATTTCCTTCGGGAATTCTTTTCTCATCTCCTTCGCTCCGTACGCGAACTTGCTCCTACTTGTCACTTTGCAAGACGGTAACGCACTCGTCGTCCGAGTCTGCAACACCTGAGCAATGGCATAGGAAGTTCAAGCTTTAATTCACAAGAAATTTCTTTTTCTCCCCTAGTTAGGGGAACTACGGTGTCTCTGATCCTCATTGTCCTGATGAGTTACGTAGGCAGCGGGGTAGGGCCCGTTCGAGCACAATCTTTATTTTCCCTACATTTTCCTCTTTGTATTCTCATTCTTTTCTTTTCTCATTTTCTCTTTTCCAGTTCATTTTCTTTTATTTTCTTTTGCAACAACTTTCATACCTTCACCCTTTGAAACAGTTTCTTTGCAAGCGTGGATCCTGTCGCTCCCGCCAGATGACACAGGGCCAAGAGGGGTACAGACGCGAACGGTCGGCGAAAGGAGAGGAGAAATGAATAGAGTCGCCAGCTAGGCATTTTTATCCCGAAGGAAAGGTAATGCTGCATAAACCTAAGAAAAGATGGATAAGACGGTCGCGAACCAGAGAAACTGAGAAAGGGGGTTGGTTACAACCTGGGAAGGTATTAGCACCCAGATTGTCCGTCGTACTCGACGGGATCCACGCTTAAAAGATTTGTGTTTAAAAAGGTAGTGTCAGTGCTATTTTGTGTGCAAGAAGCTGGAAAAGGGTACAAGTGTCAGTGCAAAAGAAATGTGAAGTGAAGTGAAGAAGTGTTAGTGTAATAACAAGAATGAAATGCTCATGATAATGAGGCTTAAAGAATTATGCTGAAAGAGGGGGGAAGAGACAAAGACTTTTGTTCGATAACTGTTAAGTTATGCCTACGTATCCTCTCGTGCAATGAGGAAGTCAGAACACCGTAGTTCGACTCAAAGAGACTGAAAGATAAATTGACTTGTGAACTGCTTACTTGTCTATGCTCAAGTGTATGACCTGTCTGGCTCAGGTGCAAACTGTCTTGCATTAGACGGAAGAAGCGAGTTCTCGATTATGAGTGAATGAGATGAAAAAAGAATCCCGGAGGAGACGATTATTGTTTATTTTTGTGTTTTTAGTTTTATTATTGCTTTTGTGTTTGTCATAAGAAAATGAGCTTAAGCCTAAACCAAGGGTTAGTAAACTCATCACATCCTCCCTCTGATTAGGGGTAATGAGAATACCTTAAGTATGAAGTAAGCACCTCACACTTAATCACCATGATGTAGGATTAAGATCATTAACCTACTTGCAATTATTTAGATGTCTTTGGAGTTTTTGTTTGGTGTTAAGTAATGAGTTTAAGCCATAATCAAAGATTTAATGGACTCATTACACCATCCTAATAGAAGGATAATAGATGAGAACATTTAAGCTGAGGAAGGCTCCTCAACTTAATCCATGATTAAGGATTAACCTCATGACAAAACAAGGCATTTATTAGAGTGGATTTTAGTTAATAGTAAGATTAAGAAATGGATTTTATGGTTTGTAAGACAACTTGAGGGGGACTTGTCCATTAACACTAGGGTTAGTCTTTCTTAACCAGTTAAGGAAGAATTAGAACCCTAATGCAAGGCCCAAGTTACAAGCTTGATGTATTAGTGATTATTAGATGGATTAATTAAAGGATTTAAACACATTAAGGGTTTAACACTTAGGATTAAAGTTACACACTCCATCCTAATAGAAGGATACAAGCATAACCCTAATCACAAAGCCTTAAAACCTTTAAGGTTTAGTCCTTGATTATGAGATGAGAAGAGAAGACACAAAGATGACACAAAGGTAAAACTAAGTGGGGGACTAATCAAACCCTAATTGTGATCATGCTTGGGGGTTCCTAGGGTTCATGAGGATTGCAAAAGATCTTCAAAGAAGCCACCAATGGAAGAAAGCAAATGAAAGGAGGAGAAGCAGAAGAAACAAGTTAACTTACTTCACTTAAGAAGAAAAGTTGCTTGAAGAAAGAAAGAGGAGAAGGAGCATGAATGAGCAAGCTCACTCTAATACAAAAGTAAAATGCAGCAAGGATGCATAAGAGAGATGAGAAGAGATTATGAGAAGTGAAGGCAAATTCACTTCTCAAATACTTACCACCTGAAAAGTTAGCAAAAAGAAATGAAATGAAATGAATATGAAAATGAATGCAATGATGCAAACCAAAACCAGAAGCATAAACATGATGTTAATGATGCTAAGAGAAAATGCAAACACAAGACAAGAGTTGTGGATGATCATACAAGGATGAGGATGCAAATGAAGCATGTTTTGAACCATGAAAGTTCATGAAAGTTTATGAAATGAAATGAATGCACAACATGGCAAATGAATGATGCAATGATCAAACATGATTCTAATATGTCCTAAGATGTCTTAGAAGTCACGTGAATGCATAAAATGTCATGGCAAGTTCATGTATGCAAGCATATGAGAGATGGATGCAAATGAAGGCAAAAATTAGGGTTTATACATAACATGCAATACAAAAATCAAAACCAGAAGCAAATTACATGATAAAAATTTGAAAATAGGATCAAAGGAACCCTAACCCTACACAATTTCATTGCCCAAAGGAGGAGACCTAAATCTTAACCTAATGGAAGTTATGATTTTCTCAAGTTGGCTAGGGTTTTAAGGTACCTTACAATGGAAAATGCAAAACAAATTGAAAATGAAGAATAAATTCAAACAAATTTTATCCTAGAAACTACATGACATGAAGAATGCAATGCAATAAGAACCATCATCAAACTCTTCAAGGTTAGGCAGAATGAATTTTTCTAAGTTAGGACAAAAATATTGACTTTTAAGAACCCTAATTCTAAAGAAAAATGTCAAAGTAGGTCAAGAACCAAAAAGAAATTTGTTTGAAGAGTTTGATAATGTTTCTAAATGTATCAAAATGCAACATGATTTTTTTTGTGATTTTTAGAAGCCTAAATGGTGTTTTAATTAATTAATTCTCATTAATTAATTAAAATACACACTTAAATATTTTAAAAATACGAAAATTATGCAAAAAATAAAATAAAAATTATTTTCAGAATGAGAAAAATATTTTAAGTCATGGTGCAAAAAATGAGAATTTTTGGATGCATTTTACTATTTTAAATAAAATGTGCAAGAAAAATGAATTAAAATGAAAATAAAGTTGAATAAAAAGGAAAGTATGCAGATCCAAAGGCCTGGATTCAAATAGAAAGCGCGGGAGTTGACTGGCGCGTGTTTGGGTGGCTGGGATCAAACCTGGCAATTTGAATTTTCCTAATTATGTTTAAACTAATTAATCCAGAATTAGGGCTTAATCAAGGAATCTGGGCCGTTGGTACACACGCGGGAAGGGCCATCTAACGCTCCACATTCAAAACTGGGCCTAAACCCTAATTAGGGTTAATGACTCTCAGACGGCCGAAACAGTGGTTCCGGTCGTCTTCTCCGACGAGCCATTTTTCTAACTCTCTCCAAACGCCATGAAAATGTACCAAAATCTCCAGAAACAATCAATGATCAACAACAAAGCATAATACAACAACAAATCTCATTTATTTTGCCTCAAAATCAAGGTTCGAATCAAACATCAAAAACTGCAAAAATTTCAGAAGCACGATACAAGCTCATTTCTCAATCATTTTCAAAAATGAAAAGTGCAGTGTGATCAGTGAAGCATGAAGAACATTTCTATATCATGAAAAGAGATTTCTGGAAAAAATGTTCTTGAGGTACCTAAGCTTGAGCTTCTTCAGTTTGCAACTTTCTGGGCAGTTCTTTGCTTCAAATCAACTCCAATGACTCCCCTGAAGTGTTTATGATGATTGGTTGGAGTTTATATGGCCCCAAAATGAAAATGGCAGAAGCTCAGTTCATGAAGTGTGAAAATCGTGTTTTTGATTCTGGGATTTTTAGGGCAAAATGAAGGGTGGGAAATTATCAGTGATGAGTGTGTAGTTGAATGGTGGAAGAAGTTTTGAGGTTTGATAGCTGAGTTGTGAAATTCGAAGGCTTTTGCATAAGAGGAGTTTTTGGTGAATGCTGAGTTCTTGGAGGTTTCAGCCTATGTTGTGTGGTGTGTTGAGTTGCTTTTGGTCCATGTATCAATCTCTGATAGGTCAGAGAGTTGTTGGTGGCCTATGGTGATTGGTATGGGCAAGTTGCAAAAATGTCAAAAGTTTTGTACTTGAGGTATGGGCTGGTTTTGCAGCTGGCTTTTGGCTTGTCCTGGCTCAGCATAGATCAAGGAGAGCCATAGATTTGAAATTGAGATGATTCAGCAAGCTTGTGAAAGGTTATGTGCCCTTTTGCAATTTTCATGAAGTTTGGCCCCTTTTGAATTTCTTGATGTTCAAGGCATGGGATGAAGTGATTCTTGGGCCAATTCTGATCCTTAGGCAATGCATTATGATGTTAAGACATGTAGAAGTGTGCTTGAAGTCACAAAAATACTTGGCATGAGAATTTGCAAGTTTCCCTCTTTGGCACAAAAGTGAAGAATAAGTGATTTTTCCCAACTTTGCAAGGCCATAACTTTAGTTCTAAAATGAATTAGATCAAGTTATTGTACTTTTTGAAAATGGGAGGATCCAATCTACAACTTTCATGACCAAGGATTTTTCATTTGAAGCATTTTTGAATCAAAAAGAGGAGGTTGAAAAACTTTCCCAAAATGGCAAGTTTGCATTACAAGTCACTTTCCCAAAATGGCAACTTTGCAAATGGCTTGAAGTTCTTCAATTTTGTGAACTTCTAACTTCTTCTAAGATCAAATAAAGATCATAAACATCCAAAATGATGGGGAAGACCCTTTGGTTGGGTGATTGGGGGCCTCAGATGCCCTGATTTTGCACTGACTTGCTCAAGAAGTTATCTTTTGATCAGATGCCTTCCCCATTAAATCTCTTCATAAAAATTGGTGTGCATGATCCTCATAACATATAGAGACAAATAGAAACAAGAATGACAAATTTTTTTGGAGTTATGGCCTCTGAAACCAAAACCCTAATTTTAGGTCATCTGTGCAGTTAAACCCTGGTTCTGCTTCCATACCTTGCCAGTTCTTGTGATCCTTTGACTTTCTTGATCTTTGGAGGATAAAATATGATGCTTGAACATACATGGAACCTCTTGAGATGATTGAAGACCTTTGGAGTGGCTCAGATAGCTCAGGAATTGTTCAAATCACAAACCCTAGATGCAGATGACTTAGAACCAATGCAGTGAAGCAAGAATGCAGTATGAGATGATATGATTGAGCTTATGAAAATGAAAAGAATCACAAGCCATGGTGAAATGAGTGAGGGCAAATTTGGGGTGTTTACAGCTGCCCCTATTCAATCATGAGTTAACTGTGTAGGATGTAAGCGATGGCTTAACAGACAAACAAGATAACTTGTGGTTGAATACCAAAGACAATCCAAAATTTTCACTCACGGAATGAAGAAGAAAAGGGATATAGATTGTAAAAGGAAGTATAATATGATTATAAAGTGCAGGCGACGAAGGACGACCGTCGAGCAGAGGACGACTGCTGGGGATGAAGCAATGACGGGGACGACCAACATGCTGGGGAAATGGGTGCATCATGATGGGGACGACCAATCAAGCAATGAAATAAGTCTCTCTGGGGATTAAAGGTAAAGAAAATGATGGGGACGACCATCAAGTTCGAAGCATAAATGATGAGGTACGATCATCAAAGGTGAAGGACGATCACCTAGCAGGGGACGACTGCTCTGTTGGGGGTAAGATGAGGGACGATCATCTAAGGTGAAGGAAGATCACCTGGCAAGGTACGGTTGCCAATAGTATCACGACATAGGACGAATGCCGGATAAAAAAAAAGGTCGACGACGGGGACGACCATCGGATAAGCATGATGAAGGACGATCATCAAGAGGTGAAGGACGATCACCTAGCAGGGTACGGCTGCTCTCGGGGTTTATCATGACATAAGATGAATGTCAGATAACAAGATCAACGATGGGTACAACCATCAGATAAAATGATGAAGGACGATCATCGAAAGGGTGAAGGACGATCACTTAGCAGGGTACGGATGCTAAAAATATTACGACATAGGACGAATGTCGGATAGGAAGGGTTCCAATAACGGAGGCTCCGTTGGGGAAATGATGAAGGACGATCATCAAGGAGGTGAAGGACGATCACCTGGAAGTATCACGACATAGCACGAATGTCAGATAGAAAGGAAATAATTTATTGGGGTTTGCCGAGAACTCTTCTGAGGACTGGTAGACACAGACGAGTGTCTAAATTCAAGGAAGAAAAGGTATAAGTGCTTGACACGGTGTATAGATTAAAGATGCGGACGAGCATCTTTAAGACTATGATACAGACGAATATCAGTAGAAACAAATGCTGACGCGTGTTCAGAGATGATGGTACGGACGAGTACCAACCGGTTAACAAAGAACATGGACGAGTGTCGACTCTGAGGGGAATTAAGTGTGTATACAAGATACGGACGAATATCTGTATGAGTGAAAATAAACATGAATGAGACACGGGCGAGTGTTCATCTTGCCGGGGATGGCATGATATAGATGAGTATCATAAAGAGAAGTGTATAAGTTATATAAATGTAAGAGATATTCTGAAGATCTGTGGGGATAAGATGACACGGACGGGTGCCGGAAGAAGTGTATTATAAACAAGTGCTTAGGCAACTGTGATGGGGAAAGGTGACACGGTCGGGTGTCAGGGAAGTTTGTATTTGTAAGTGACAAGGGGACGCTTTGGCTTTCTGCTGGGAATATGACACAGACGAGTGTCGGGAAGAACAAGTTATGTATAAGTATCCGTTTGTAGGGGATCTTCTTGGCGACTTTACTGGGGAATGATGAAGGACGAGTTCCAAAAGGAGCATGTATTTGTATCTTGAGAGTGCAAAAGGGGATACTTTGGCATTCTGCCGGGGATTGAGGGGTATTTTGTATACATTGCTGATGGAATGTTGGTACAAACGGGTGTTGATTTAAAACACGGCTTATGATTATGCAATATGTTTGATTTCTTGCCGTAATGCTCCGTATTAGACGGAATGCTACGCTCTGGGGGAAACATGATACGAATGCTATGATTATGCAAAAGATACCGATCCGGGGTTCGGATCCCGTTGCCAAGAAGATCTCTGGCAGATCTGCTTGCAGTGGCATCCCAGCTGGGCATGAGATCATTGGTAGATCTGATATATGATTCTGCTTGGGGAAATAAGTCACTGATAGACCTATCTTGGTAATAAGGAGCCCAGCTGGGGTCTGTGGAAGCTTTCGTCACTTTGTTGCGAGATCTTCAGATATTGCTCTTCTGGATAGAGGTTGGAACTCTGGCGGGGAGATGGTTCCCTGTCTAATACTTGACTGAGGAGGAAAAGATCACTGAACGATCTTCCCAAAGTCCTGTAGGGGTTCTGCTGGGGAGAAACACCTCTGGTGCTACTTGGAAGATGTGATGAGTAAGTACTGATTTGGTAGCTCGCTGGGGAGGAGCTTTCATGCCCCGTGTTATGCTTTGAACCCCTGCAATCCTGTTATGACAAAGAAACGTACAAGTACCCCGAGGTATCCCTTACTGGATTCCATCATATGAGTTTTGGAGACTCCTAAGAGTAAGAAATGTATTCCCTGCAAGCATGTAATTTAGAAAAGACGCATCTGTATTTATGCAACCATTATATTAAGGACATCAAACATTTTTGCAGATAGAAACAAAATTGTACGAGACAAAATGTGACTGAAAATCTGATTTTATTAATTTGCGTGCCCTGAATTGGCGAGTACAGTCAAAGAAACAAATCCCCTGAAATGAGGAGATCGTTACAAAATGAGAAAACAAAAAGATGTTGGCAATGTTGATGACGCTTCAGTGCTTCCCTTTTGCTATGACTTGTATGACATTGACGTTCTTCTCATCTTGCTTTTTGAAGAAGGCTGATTCTGACCGATGCTTTAACCTTTGCCATGTTGTAAGTGATACAGACGAATTCAGAATGCAATTGTTTGCTTATTCCCTTATTTTGCGTGAATCGCCCCTTCGGGTTTTCAACCCACCGGGATACCCATTTTTGCCTGAGCTGTCCAATGCGGCTTTTCAACTCAGCGGGTGTATATTTTTTATTTATTTCCCTTATTTTTGCTCGAGTCTTTTATTCTGTTTTTGACTCGCCGGGATGCCCTATTTTTGCCTGGACTTACATTCTGTTTTTATGTCCAGCGGGTCATTTCATGCGAAGTATTTTTTAACTGCATCTGAATTCATAGGGGACAGGAAGTCTTCACCATCCATAGTACTGAGCATCAGTGCTCCACCAGAGAAAACTTTCTTTACTATGAACGGACCATCATAATTCGGAGTCCACTTGCCCGTACGGTCTGTATGAGGAGGAAGGAGTCTTTTCAGCACAAGATCTCATACTTGGTACTCTCGAAGCCTGACTTTCTGATCGAAGGCTTTCTTCATTCTTTTCTGATACAACTGCCCATGACAAATTGCAGCCAATCTCTTCTCTTCGATCAGACTTAGTTGTTCGTATCGGGATCAGACCCATTCTGCTTCGTTCAGCTTGACACCATTAGTACCCGTAAAGAGGGCAATTCAACTTCAACAGGTAGGACTGCCTCCATACCATAAAGAAGCTGATACGGTGTTGCCCCAGTGGATGTTCTGATTGAAGTACGGTATCCATGTAAGGCAAATGGTAACATTTCATGCCAGTCTTTGTAGGTGACCACCATCTTCTGCACAATCTTCTTGATATTCTTGTTAGCTGCCTCCACAGCGCCATTCATCTTTGGCCTGTAAGGAGAAGAATTGTGGTGTTGGATCTTGAAGTCCTGGCATAGTTCTGCCATCATTTTATTATTTAAGTTGGAACCATTATCAGTAATGATTCGTTCGGGCACTTCATATCGACAGATGATGTCTCTCTTCAGGAATCTGGCTACCACTTGCCTAGTAACATTGGCATAAGAAGCTGCTTCGACCCATTTGGTAAAATAGTGAATGGCTACCAGGATGAATCTGTGGCCATTCGAAGCGGTCGGTTCAATCTTGCCAATCATATCAATGCCCCACATGGCAAAGGGCCAAGGTGAAGACATCACATTCAAAGGATTTGGAGGCACATGCACCTTATCTGCATAAATATGGCATTTATGGCACTTCATGGCATAAGCACAACAGTCTGCATCCATTGTGATCCAGTAATAGCCTGATCTTAGCAACGTTTTAGCCATAGCATGCCCTCCGGCATGGGTACCGATAGATCCTTCATGCACCTCGTGCATCAACAAGTCTGCTTCTGCCCTATCAACACATCTGAGGAGTACCATATCAAAGTTCCGCTTGTACAAGGAACCATCAGCATTCAGGAAGAAGCTACCAGCCAGCCTTCTTAATGTCTTCTTATCATTGGAAGATGCCCCAGGTGGGTATGTTTGATCCTCCAAGAAGCATTTGATGTCATGGAACCAAGGCTTGTCATCCTTAGCAAGATCTGCTGAGAATACATATGCCGGTCTGTCAAGTCTGGACACTGAAATCCGAGGCACAAAGTTGGAAGCTTGAACTTTGATCATGGATGAAATGGTAGCCAGAGCATCTGCAAACTGATTTTCATCTCGAGGGATATACTCAAGCTTGACTGTAGTGAAGAAAGTCAATAACCTCCTTGTATAATCCCGGTAGGGTATCAGATGATCCTGGTGAGTGTACCATTTGCCGTTGGTTTGATTGATTACTAGAGCTGAATCTCCGAACACAGTCAAAGTCTTGATCCTGAGGTCAATGGCTTCCTCAAGACCCATAATACAAGCTTCGTATTCAACTTCGTTGTTAGTGCAGTTGAAGGTGAGTTTCGCCGAGAAAGGCATGTGAACTCCCTTAGGTGTAATGAGTACTGCACCAACACCCCGACCATTCATATTAACAGCCCCATCAAACATCATAGTCCATTCTTCTTCTGGGTCAGGCCCCTCAGTGTGAACGGGCTCTTCATGATCTTTTGCTTTTATGAACATGATGTCTTCATCAGGGAAGTCAAATCTCATAGGTTGGTAATCGTCAATGGGTTGCTCAGCCAGATAGTCAGACAATACACTGCCTTTGATGGCTTTCTGAGATGTGTATTGAATGTCATATTCTGTGAGAATCATTTGCCATCTTGCAACCCGTCCAGTAAGTGCTGGCTTCTCAAAAATGTACTTAACTGGATCCATCTTGGAGATCAATAAGGTAGTGTGGGTCAACATATACTGTCTCAGTCGGCGAGCAGCCCACGCTAAAGCACAACAAGTTTTCTCGAGCAGTGAATAACGTTGTTCACAGTCGGTAAACTTTTTGCTCAGGTAGTATATTGCATACTCTTTTCGACCAGACTCGTCATGCTGGCCCAGCACACACCCCATTGATTCTTCTAATACTGTCAAGTACATGATTAGAGGTCTTCCTTCAACTGGAGGCATAAGGATTGAAGGCTCTTGTAAGTATTCCTTGATTTTTTCAAAAGCCTTCTGGCAGTCTTAGTTCCACCTGACCGTTTGTTCTTTTCTTAACAGCTTGAATAAGGGTTCACAGGTTGCTGTAAGGTGAGATATGAACCTTGAAATGTAGTTCAATCTACCCAGGAACCGTCAAACTTCTTTCTCAGTCTTCGGTGCAGGCCTTTCTTGAATGGCTTTAACTTTATCAGGGTCAACTTCAATCCCTTTCTCACTTACAATAAATCCCAGCAGCTTACTGGATCGCACCCCGAATGTGCATTTGTTGGGATTTAACTTCAGTTGGTACTTCCTCAAACGCTTGAATAGCTTCAATAGATTCACCAGGTGGTCTTCTTCCGTGAGGGACTTGGCAATCATGTCATCCACATAACATTCAATTTCTTTATGGATCATATCGTGGAATAATGTCACCATATCCCGTTGATAAGTGGCACCCGCATTCTTCAGTCCGAATGGCATCACCTTATAACAGAATGTGCCCCAGGGTGTGATGAACGTTGTCTTCTCCATGTCTTCAGGTGACATTTTGATCTGATTATATCCTGAAAATCCATCCATGAAGGAGAACACCGAGAACTGAGCCGTATTGTCGACCAATACGTCAATGTGAGGTAAAGGGAAGTCATCTTTCGGGCTGGCTCTGTTCAAGTCCCGGTAATCCACATACATCCTCACCTTGCCATCTTTCTTAGGTACAGGTACAATGTTAGCAACCCACGGCGGGTAACTAGTCACAGCAAGGAAACCGGCGTCCCACTGTTTTTGTACCTCTTCTTTTATTTTCATTGCCATATCTGGGCGAGTACGGCGCAACTTCTGTTTTACCGGCGGACAGTCTTCTTTCAGCGGCAGCTTGTGCATAACAATGTCGGTGTCCAACCCTGGCATATCCTGATAAGACCAAGAAAAAACATCCACATACTCCCGAAGCATGTCAATCAGTTGCTCTTTTACTGAATCTTGTAGGCAGGCCCCGATCTTAACTTCCTTCAAGTCTTCTTCTGTACCAAGATTAACCGTCTCAACTTCCTCCTGATGAGGAATGATAACCTTCTCCTCTTGTCTCAACAACCTGGCTAGCTCCTCAGGAAGCTCATAATCTTCTTCAACCCCTTCATCGGCCTGATTAATCGGATTGTCAAAGTCATACAAAGTCATAGCAGTGTTGTTGTCGGTGCAGTCTGGAGGGCACTCTCTGCAAGGGTTTAGATTTGTTCATTTTAGTGATCAGTTTTATCTTGCTTTAGAAAAAGTGAAAATGAAGTTATTATTTTGAAAAAACATTGCCATTTTATTTTTGTACAAAAAAGAAAAATGAAAAACAGTGAGCGAAAAAGAAAAGACCCATTTGCAAAAGATGTCCTGATATTCATTAATTGATCTTTGCACAAAATACAAGATGGCCCGATTACAAAATGAGCCCTGACATCTTGGGCAAGATTCAGGACTTGATGCATGCTTTAAAAACAGGAAATAATAATTACTCTGCAGGAGTAACTCTTATAATTTCCTGGGAAGACCAGTTTGAGACATGGTTCCCCGGGATCCTTGGACGTATCCAGCTTTCCAGGTTGCGCTCGTCTTCTGACTCATCTTCCAAACTATTCACAACATCCGGGGTTAGCATTCCCCCACTAACAAACTTGGGCTCCGTTGCATCCTCTGGTTGATCTTGTCGAGTTGGTCTGTAACCCAACCCGAATCGGTCTTCTTTCTTCTCCACGGGCAGCAACTTGCCCCAGCCTTGGGCGGTACCTTCCTCAACAACCTTTCGGGCTTGTTGATATGATGTAATGGAAGTCCCTAGCACAACAGATGTTTCATTGATATTCAAGGCCTCAAACCCCTGACTTATGGTTTCATGTATCTCCCCATCCATCTCAATGTATTTGAAAGTAGCCAGCTGGCTAACGAAGATATCCTCCTCCCCACAAATAGTAATGACTTGGTCCTCCCACTCGAATTTTAACTTCTGGTGAAGGGTTGATGTCACGGCGCCAACGGCGTGGATCCATGGTCTACCCAATAGACAGCTGTAGGCAGGCTGTATATCCATCACAAAGAAGGTCGTCTTGAAAACTTGTGGGCCAATCATTATTGGCAATTCTATCTCTCCCAAAACTGATCTTTTAGAACTGTCAAAGGCTCTCACTACCAAGTTACTTGGGCGTAGTGCCAATCCGTCATGTTCCAAGTTCACAAGGGCTTTCTTGGGTAGGACATTGAGGGACGACCCTGTGTCTACCAGTACGTGAGAAAGAACTGCACCCTTACACTCCAAGGTAATGTGCAAAGCCTTGTTGTGATTGTGACCTTCCACTGTCAGATCAGTGTTGGTAAACCCTAGCCCATGACTAGCGTTGACATTTCCAACCACAACCTCTAACTGATTGACAGTAATCTCCTTCGGCACATAAGCTGCGTGCAGGACTTTTAATAGTGCGTTCCGATGAGCCTCGAAGCACATTAGCAATGATAGTATGATGATTTTGGAAGGTGTTTGGTGAAGCTGGTCCACCACCTTATAATCACTTTTCTTTATAATTCTCATGAATTCATCAACCTCTTGATCAAAAGGAGTCTTCACATCGTATTTGACAACTTGTTCTTCTTGCACCATGCTCTTTCCTTTTGCTTTGGCAGCAGCTTCTGCTTCAGCAATGGGTATTGGAATTTGTGAGGCGAAGAGACGTCCGCTTCTAGTGAAGCCTCCGCCTCCCCCTACATTGTCTATCTGAGGTGAAGAAGTTGATGATTCTAAGGTGATTTTCTGCCCCTCGCAGTATAGATCTGAGCTATAATGCCAAGGGATGGCATTACTGCTTTCATAAGGAACTGGCCCAGGCACCATGATAGTGACTGGACTGATAGCAGCTGCAGAGGGGACCACAATGGTGTGTGGATCATAGTATATGGTAACTGGTGCTCTGACAGGAGTAGCATTTTGTTGTGAATTGTTGGCGGGAACATTTGCAGGATCGTAGTATATTGTAACCGTTGAGATGCTTTCATCAATTGGTGCTGGTGTTGTAGAAGGTACTATTGACTGAATGGGTGTTGAAGTTGTAGCAGGAATGGTGACTGAACTTGTATCCATCGAAATGATTGATTGAGCAGTTGTTGGAGTTGTAATGGAATCCGTTGGAACAATGGTTGCTGACGTTGTAGGAGTATCTGTGATTGTTGATGAAGGAATTGTTGAAGCTGTAGTTGCTGTTGTCGTAATATGAAGGATACCATCCTTAATAAGACCATCTATGTCGTTTCTCAGCCTTTCACACCCATTGACTGCAATATTGCAATACCCACAGCTGAGCTCACACCCGGGGAACATTTGGCATTCTAAAAGCCGAGCTTTGATTTCAACCAAAGGTGTTCGAATTTGCGCAACACTGGTGATTAAGGTGGATGGTTTGCCTTCCTCAATATTATTAATCCTAGGCCTGTTGTGACTAGGCATTGGATTCCTTGTGACATTCGGAGGAGGTGCGAAGTTGAGAGCTTTTGAGTCCACCAGGTCTTGGACTTTCATCTGTAAGGCCCTGCATTTTTCAGTATTATGCCCCGGTGCGTTTGAATGAAATGCACACCTGGCATTTGCATCATAATTCTTTGGCATATCGGCGGGATCTGGAGGTGCCAACGTCCTTAATTCAACTAGGTTGAGCTTCAGGAGTTGTGGCAAGAGTGCAACATACAACATTGGGATTGGGTCAATTACCCTGTTTGCTTGTGATGGTCTTTGTTGGAAAGGACGCTGTTGCTGATTGTTATTGCTATTGTAGGTTCTCTGTTGCGGATAATGAACTTGTTGTTGATACTGTGGTTGTTGTTGTTGAGGATATGCTGATTGTTGAGGAATCGGAGCTGGAATGGTAACTACTGCTACTGACCGGTGCACATACTGAGGCCTGCCCCTGCTTGCATGAATGGAATTTGTTTCACCGGCCCTTCGAGGTCCCACAAAAGGCTTTCTAGGATTGCTGGATGAACTTGCACCACTGTCGGAAATTTTGCCCATCTTTAAGAGACTTTCAATCCTCTCACTAGCTATGACCACATCAGCAAAACTGGTAGAGGAGAAGACAGCCAATCTATCAATATAGGTCCCTTGCAATGTATTCATGAACAGGTCAGCCATTTCCCTCTCTGACATGGGTGGTTGGACAGTAGCAACAAGCTGTCTCCACCTTTGGGCATATTCTCTAAAGCTCTCTCTAGAAGATTGTGACATTCCCATTAGAAGAGTCCTATTGGGAGCCATGTCCAGGTTGTACTGATATTGCCGGATGAAAGCCTCGGCCAAGTCCTTCCAACATCTTATGGTGGCCCTAGTCAAATGCGAATACCATTCTCTTGAAGCCCCAGTCAGACTATCTTCAAAGTAGAACATCCACAATTTTTCATCCATAGTATACGCTTTGAGTCTTCCCAAGAAAGACTGCAGGTGAGTGCGAGGACAGGAGGTACCATTGTATTTTTCAAAGCATGGAGGTTTGAATTTGTGGGGAATTCTTACCCCATCCACTAGGCCCATGTCCATCACATCGAAGCCCAAAGAATTATGAGACTCCAAAGATCTTAACTTTTCAGCAATTTCGTCCAATCTCCGGTCATATACTTCATCTCCAGCCCCCATAACAGTAAATTGTTCTTCTTGGGGATCCTCCTGCAAGATTCTTCCCCCAACAGTATTACCTTGCACATTTCTCGGGATATTAACTTCTGGTTCCAGATGAGGTCCAAATACTGGTGGGTCAATACGAGGCTGGCCCCGCTCATTGTTACTAGTTCCTCCTGTTCCAAGATGAGGCTCCTCAGGAGTTTGTCTTTCCACCAGCTCTCTTAACCTTTCTTGACTCTGGGCTAAGCCAGTCATTACTGCCATGACTTGAGACATCTGATTTCTCATCTCCAATCTCTCACTGGCCATCTGATTTCTGACCTCAGTCAGATCCTGCTGCACTTGGTCCATTTGAATACCGGGAAGGTTGTTGCGAGTCGGGTACCGGTGCGTGCGGTTGACAGGGAACACTCGGCGACGAGCAATGTTTCCTGAAGTCACAACAAAGTTAGAAACAAAGATAATAACAAAACCTACAAAACAAAAACAAAGTTAGTATGCAATGCAGTATGCTTATTTGTTTTCCAAGGTATCCGGTTTGGTTCTTGGTTTTGACCTTTCCAGACCTCGAGGAAGATGCTTGATGTTGTTGAGAGAAAAGCCCAAATGGAAACAAACTAAAATATATTACAAATGGTGAACAATACATAGTTTGTTTTACAACACATGCCCATAGAGGGTCAAAATACAATAAAAGGAAAAGTACATCAAATGGAAATAACAACAAACAAACAACCAGACATCCAGTCCAAACTCATCCTCTCTGACCTCCTTCAGGAGGGCCTCAGTCACTGGACCAACTGGATGCTCTGTAATGGTCCTAATGAGGAGGTTCATGGTAGCAATGGCAGTAGTCGGCTTCTTATGCCTGTCCTGGTTCTTTGATCTCTTCAATCCTGCTCTGAGTTTTAATTCTGAAATCTCCTTCTGGGCTGCCAACAAAGCTTCCTGCTGCTTCCTCTCATTGGCCTCTAGCTGTTCAATCTTGGCTTGAGTCTTCTGGTCTTCTTGTGTACGGGCTTCGGTGATCCTGACCCACCTAGCCTAACTCTCTTGCAGATAGTGCTCAGCCCTAGATTTCTGAATTTTGGCCTCCTTACAGGCATTCTTCAATATCTGTTCCCCAGCTCTTGCTTTCCTGATATAGTCCTCTGTCTTCTCAATTTTGGCAAGATGCTCAACCCTAAGCTTCTCCAATCTCTCAATGTCCAAAAGACCATCACTCCTTTCCCAAAGAGTCTTCTTCAAGGCTTGAGATAACTTCTCATTCCTTTCCTTCAGCTTCTCAAATTCTTCTAGGTTGACAGTTGCTGCTGGCTGTGCAGTAGATGGTCCAGGCATGTCTTCCAAGGTGAAAGGCATTCCGGTAATCTGAGCTCTAGTACGGGACCAGTCATAGTACTGAGCTGAAGCAACATTATTACACCTTCCAAGGATAGCTACCCCCTTTGTCTGGATGTTGTCCCAAGCCCAGGATGCTTGTCTAACAACAGCTGAATTAGGCTTCACTTCACAATACAGGGTCTCAGCTAAATCTTGTCCTCTGGGAGAGTGAACCAAAGCATAGCCCAGTTGTCTCTTAAACAACAAAGGATTGTAGTTGATGCAACCCTTTACTCCTATCAGAGGCACATTTGGGTATTGTCCACAGCTGGTGATAATGTCCTTGCCTTTGGTGCTCTGGGTGCACCATCTAATATCATCTGAAGTCAAGGCAATGAGCCTCTTGGCCCAATTCTTCTGTTGGTGTGGATTCGGGAAGGCATCTGACTTAGGCAGGTGTCTGAGCAGCCAAGTGTAAAACAAAGGAGCACAACATCTTACCAACTTCCCCCTTTGTTTCTCATTCCTCTGATGAATGGAGTAGTATAAATCTCCCAACAATGTAGGTACTGGGTTCTTCAGAAGAAACAAATGGATGACATTCTTGCTGACAAATTTGGGCTCATCTGCAAACAGTATAGCCCCATATATGTTGAGGGCTAACAGTGCACATACTGCCTTCCACTCTCCCAATGAAGCTTTTAGGATGGCCTGAGAAATCAAGAAGTCTAAGTGCAAGCCAGGGATCCCAGCCTTTATGGTCATACTTTGCTCAATCAAGGAAGGCTCCAGGTATAATGCCTTTGCTATTTCTTCATTTCTGGGAGCTGGCATTTCTGGGTTGAAGGGAACCCCTCCTCTGACAGGCACTCCAATTAGCAAAGAAAATTCTTCCAATAGAGGCCCTAATTGGAAGTCTGGAAAGGTGAAACATCTCAAAGGAGGGTCATAGAACTGTAAGCATGTGTGAATCATGCTCTTCTGAGAAGGGTCAAGGTCCATTACCATATCCAGGATACCTCCATGGTGCTCTCTGAACATAGGGATATAATCAGGTGTGATGAGTGACTGGACCTGCCTGATACCAGTCAACACAGGCTCAAAGAAATGGTAGGATATGTTGCTCTTCTTGGGGGTAGTCATGAGTGCTGATGAAGAGGCTGAAGATGAGTGCTGATGAAGATCACAAACTAAGACTGGAGATAAGTTTCTGATAGACTGATGCTGGTGAGGATGGAGATAGCTGAAGCAGATAACTGATGAAGACAACTGAAGCAGAGGTCTATGCAGAAGAAGGGGTCAAAACCAAAACCAAGATACAGTGAAATGGATACCCTGAAAAGCAAATAAACAAATGTTAAATGATGCAATGATGAATATGCAAATGATATGCAAGGGTTTGTGATCAATGCTGGCTCTGATTATCTGTCTTGATATAAGTCCATGTATGTTCAAAGGTCCAGATGAAGGCTTAGAAATCCAGTAACCAGGGTGGGGGACTCAATTAAAGAGTAACATGTCTAGGGTTAATCACAAGAACTGTCCAAAGTGGAGTACTCTCAAACAAAACAGTAACAGGGTATGATGTGGCCAGGGGTTCCTGCAAACCTGTAAACAGCCCAACCCCCTCACAGGTAGTGTTCTAGAACAAGGGTCCTCAGACTCTGATCAGTTATGAGAAGTGTAAACACTTCTAAACCGGAGGTACAGTGTTTACATTAACCATAAAAGATCCTCCTCTAATTCACCTCAGTTTCTGAAGGTCATAATAAAGGTCATCCAGACTTAGTAGGCTTCCCAGATAGCCCTAGCACTACAGGAAATCTGTAGCACAGAGTTCTCAAGAAGAAACCCACATCTGAACCGTGTTTCATATTCCCGCACCAGACCGAAATGGAATGGGAAAGAACATGAACCACTCTAGCCTAGGTGTCACTCAGGTCCCAGGTATAGGACCTTAAACTCTCAATGGAACCCCACCCACCAAAATATAAACCAGATCCAGCAAATGATAGTATGACAGTATGATGCATAAAACTGTAAAGAAAGCAATAAACAACTGTACACATAGCAACAAATAAAGTAAAAACAAATAAACACACAATAGCACATAACACCCCTGTAAACACAAATCAAACAAGCGCTAGGAGGAACCCACAAAAAGAACCAGAAGCCTTGGTTGCAATATAATGATCCCCAGCAGAGTCGCCAAGCTGTCGCTCCCGCCAGATGACACAGGGCCAAGAGGGGTACAGACGCGAACGGTCGGCGAAAGGAGAGGAGAAATGAATAGAGTCGTCAGCTAGGCATTTTTATCCCGAAGGAAAGGTAATGCTGCATAAACCTAAGAAAAGATGGATAAGACGGTCACGAACCAGAGAAACTGAGAAAGGGGGTTGGTTACAACCTAGGAAGGTATTAGCACCCAGATTGTCCGTCGTACTCGACGGGATCCACGCTTAAAAGATTTGTGTTTAAAAAGGTAGTGTCAGTGCTATTTTGTGTGCAAGAAGCTGGAAAAGGGTACAAGTGTCAGTGCAAAAGAAATGTGAAGTGAAGAAGTGTTAGTGTAAGAACAAGAATGAAATGCTCATGATAATGAGGCTTAAAGAATTATGCTGAAAGAGGGGGGAAGAGACAGAGACTTTTGTTCGATAACTGTTAAGTTATGCCTACGTATCCTCTCGTGCAATGAGGAAGTCAGAACACCGTAATTTGACTCAAAGAGACTGAAAGATAAATTGACTTGTGAACTGCTTACTTGTCTATGCTCAAGTGTATGACCTGTCTGGCTCAGGTGCAAACTGTCTTGCATTAGACGAAAGAAGCGAGTTCTCGATTATGAGTGAATGAGATGAGAAAAGAATCCCGGAGGAGACGATTATTGTTTGTTTTTGTGTTTTCAGTTTTATTATTGCTTTTGTGTTTGTCATAAGAAAATGAGCTTAAGCCTAAACCAAGGGTTAGTAAACTCATCACATCCTCCCTCTGATTAGGGGTAATGAGAATACCTTAAGTATGAAGTAAGCACCTCACACTTAATCACCATGATGTAGGATTAAGATCATTAACCTACTTGCAATTATTTAGATGTCTTTGGAGTTTTTGTTTGGTGTTAAGTAATGAGTTTAAGCCATAATCAAAGATTTAATGGACTCATTACACCATCCTAATAGAAGGATAATAGATGAGAACATTTAAGCTGAGGAAGGCTCCTCAACTTAATCCATGATTAGGGATTAACCTCATGACAAAACAAGGCATTTATTAGAGTGGATTTTAGTTAATAGTAAGATTAAGAAATGGATTTTATGGTTTGTAAGACAACTTGAGGGGGACTTGTCCATTAACACTAGGGTTAGTCTTTCTTAACCAGTTAAGGAAGAATTAGAACCCTAATGCAAGGCCCAAGTTACAAGCTTGATGTCTTAGTGATTATTAGATGGATTAATTAAAGGATTTAAACACATTAAGGGTTTAACACTTAGGATTAAAGTTACACACTCCATCCTAATAGAAGGATACAGGCATAACCCTAATCACAAAGCCTTAAAACCTTTAAGGTTTAGTCCTTGATTATGAGATGAGAAGAGAAGACACAAAGATGACACAAAGGTAAAACTAAGTGGGGGACTAATCAAACCCTAATTGTGATCATGCTTGGGGGTTCCTAGGGTTCATGAGGATTGCAAAAGATCTTCAAAGAAGCTACCAATGGAAGAAAGCAAATGAAAGGAGAAGAAGCAGAAGAAACAAGTTAACTTACTTCACTTAAGAAGACAAGTTGCTTGAAGAAAGAAAGAGGAGAAGGAGCATGAATGAGCAAGCTCACTCTAATACAAAATTAAAATAAAGCAAGGATGCATAAGAGAGACGAGAAGAGATTATGAGAAGTGAAGGCAAATTCACTTCTCAAATACTTACCACCTGAAAAGTTAGCAAAAAGAAATGAAATGAAATGAACATGAAAATGAATGCAATGATGCAAACCAAAACCAGAAGCATAAACATGATGTTAATGATACTAAGAGAAAATGCAAACACAAGACAAGAGTTGTGGATGATCATACAAGGATGAGGATGCAAATGAAGCATGTTTTGAACCATGAAAGTTCATGAAAGTTTATGAAATGAAATGAATGCACAACATGGCAAATGAATGATGCAATGATCAAACATGATTCTAATATGTCCTAAGATGTCTTAGAAGTCATGTGAATGCATAAAATGTCATGGCAAGTTCATGTATGCAAGCATATGAGAGATGGATGCAAATGAAGGCAAAAATTAGGGTTTATACATAACATGCAATACAAAAATCAAAACCAGAAGCAAATGACGTGATAAAAATTTGAAAATAGGATCAAAGGAACCCTAACCCTACACAATTTCACTGCCCAAAGGAGGAGACCTAAATCTTAACCTAATGGAAGTTATGATTTTCTCAAGTTGGCTAGGGTTTTAAGGTACCTTACAATGGAAAATGCAAAACAAATTGAAAATGAAGAATAAATTCAAACCAATTTTATCCTAGAAACTACATGACATGAAAAATGCAATGCAAAAAGAACCATCATCAAAATCTTCAAGGTTAGGCAGAATGAATTTTTCTAAGTTAGGGCAAAAATATTGACTTTTAAGAACCCTAATTCCAAAGAAAAATCAAAGTAGGTCAAGAACCAAAAAGAAATTTGTTTGAAGAGTTTGATAATGTTTCTAAATGTATCAAAATGCAACATGATTTATTTTTGTGATTTTTAGAAGCTTAAATGGTGTTTTAATTAATTAATTCTCATTAATTAATTAAAATACACACTTAAATATTTTAAAAATACGAAAATTATGCAAAAAATAAAATAAAAATTATTTTCAGAATGAGAAAAATATTTTAAGTCATGGTGCAAAAAATGAGAATTTTTGGATGCATTTTACTATTTTAAATAAAATGTGCAAGAAAAATGAATTAAAATGAAAATAAAATTGAATTAAAAGGAAAGTATGCAGATCCAAAGGCCTGGATTCAAATAGAACGTGCGGGAGTTGACTGGCGCGTGTTTGGGTGGCTGGGATCAAACCTGGCAATTTGAATTTTCCTAATTATGTTTAAACTAATTAATCCAGAATTAGGGCTTAATCAAGGAATCTGGGCCGTTGGTACACACGCGGGAAGAGCCATCTAACGCTCCACATTCAAAACTGGGCCTAAACCCTAATTAGGGTTATTGACTCTCAGACGGCCGAAACAGTGGTTCCGGTCGTCTTCTCCGACGAGCCATTTTTCTAACTCTCTCCAAACGCCATGAAAATGTACCAAAATCTCCAGAAACAATCAATGATCAACAACAAAGCATAATCCAGCAACAAATCTCATTTATTTTGCCTCAAAATCAAGGTTCGAATCAAACATCAAAAACTGCAAAAATTTCAGAAGCACGATACAAGCTCATTTCTCAATCATTTTCAAAAATGAAAAGTGCAGTGTGATCAGTGAAGCATGAAGAACATTTCTATAACATGAAAAGAGATTACTGGAAAAAATGTTCTTGAGGTATCTGAGCTTGAGCTTCTTCAGTTTGCAACTTTCTGGGCAGTTCTTTGCTTCGAATCAACTCCAATGACTCCCCTGAAGTGTTTGTGATGATTGGTTGGAGTTTATATGGCCCCAAAATGAAAATGGCAGAAGCTCAGTTCATGAAGTGTGAAAATCGTGTTTTTGATTCTGGGCTTTTTAGGGCAAAATGAAGGGTGGGAAATGATCAGTGATGAGTGTGTAGTTGAATGGTGGAAGAAGTTTTGAGGTTTGATAGCTGAGCTGTGAAATTCGAAGGCTTTTGCATAAGAGGAGTTTTTGGTGAATGCTGAGTTCTTGGAGGTTTCAGCCTATGTTGTGTGGTGTGTTGAGTTGCTTTTGGTCCATGTATCAATCTCTGATAGGTCAGAGAGTTATTGGTGGCCTATGGTGATTGGTATGGGCAAGTTGCAAAAATGTCAAAAGTTTTGTACTTGAGGTATGGGCTGGTTTTGCAGCTGGCTTTGGCTTGTCCTGGCTCAGCATAGATCAAGGAGAGCCATAGATTTGAAATTGAGATGATTCAGCAAGCTTGTGAAAGGTTATGTGCCCTTTTGCAATTTTCATGAAGTTTGGCCCCTTTTGAATTTCTTGATGTTCAAGGCATGGGATGAAGTGATTCTTGGGCCAATTCTGATCCTTAGGCAATGCATTATGATGTTAAGACATGTAGAAGTGTGCTTGAAGTTACAAAAATACTTGGCATGAGAATTTGCAAGTTTCCCTCTTTGGCACAAAAGTGAAGAATAAGTGATTTTTCCCAACTTTGCAAGGCCATAACTTTAGTTCTAAAATGAATTAGATCAAGTTCTTGTACTTTTTGAAAATGGGAGGATCCAATCTACAACTTTCATGACCAAGGATTTTTCATTTGAAGCATTTTTGAATCAAAAAGAGGAGGTTGAAAACCTTTCCCAAAATGGCAAGTTTGCATTACAAGTCACTTTCCCAAAATGGCAACTTTGCAAATGGCTTGAAGTTGTTCAATTTTGTGAACTTATAACTTCTTTTAAGATCAAATAAAGATCATAAACATCCAAAATGATGGGGAAGAGCCTTTGGTTGAGTGATTGGGGGCCTCAGATGCCCTGATTTTGCATTGACTTGCTCAAGAAGTTATCTTTTGATCAGATGCCTTCCCCATTGAATCTCTTCATAAAAATTGGTGTGCATGATCCTCATAACATATAGAGACCAATAGAAACAAGAATGACCAAATTTTTTGGAGTTATGGCCTCTGAAACCAAAACCCTAATTTTAGGTCATGTGTGTAGTTAAACCCTGGTTCTGCTTCCATACCTTGCCAGTTCTTGTGATCCTTTGACTTTCTTGATCTTTGGAGGATAAAATATGATGCTTGAACATACATGGACCCTCTTGAGATGATTGAAGACCTTTGGAGTGGCTCAGATAGCTCAGGAATTGTTCAAATCACAAACCCTAGATACAGATGACTTAGAACCAATGCAGTGAAGCAAGAATGCAGTATGAGATGATATGATTGAGCTTATGCAAATGAAAAGAATCACAAGCCATGGTGAAATGCGTGAGGGCCAATTTGGGGTGTTTACAGATCCCGTCGGGTACGGCGGACGATCTGGGGTGCTAATACCTTCCCAGGTCGTACTCGGTCTCTTTGGTTCGCAGGACCCGTGTCCTTCCTTTTCTTTTCTTCTGGTTTGTGCAGCATTACCATTCCCGTTTCTTCGGGATAAAAATGCCTGGTTGGTGAATCTATTCTTTTTCGCGCCACTTTCGCGTTTGTACCAGGATGGAAATCCGGGGAGCGACAGCTTGGCGACTCTGCTGGGGATATCACAAACCCAAAATCTCTGGTTCCCTTGAGAGTCTCTCCTAGCGCTTGTTTGTTTCTGTTTCTTTGGGTGATGTTTGTTTGCTGTGGCTTGTTGTATTTTACTATTGTTTGTTTACAGTTTTATTCACATCTTTATTTACAGTTTTCAGTATTTATTTTACGCATCATATATTATTACTGGACTGTCTGGACTGGTTTTCTGTTTGGTGGGATGGGTGTTACTGTTTCTGAGAGATGAGCTCATTACCACGGCTCGAGTGCACCTTAGGACTTAGAGTGGTTCCACTTTGGCCTCATGATATCTTGTCATGGGGGTAGTAGTGAGTTCCACGCCCAGATTTGCGATTGTCTTGGAAATGTCTTGATTTGAGGATCTTCCTCTCTCATTTCATAACCCTGACAGTTATGTGCAGCTGGGGACCGATCATTGAGAACCTTGTGGAAAAATACCTCTTTAGTGATGACAGTGGCAGACCACATTGTGTGGCAAACCCATTCGCATCTGAGGGCCCACCTGGGACTTGCATAGGATGACCTTGTTTCCCGGACTCAGTTGAGGCCTCCCTGCGTAGTATATAATGCCAAACTGATTCCCTGATTTGGTCATGAGCCATTTCTCGGAGATGGTGAAAGTATTATTGCTATTCGGCTTTGAGAGTCCGTGATGTTTGACCCGGAGCCTACTAGTGAGATTGGGAGGGGTTTACAGGTTTTCAGGAACCCTTGGCCTCTACATACACTCAATGGTCCTTATTATGATTTCTGGTCCTATGGTTCTGGTGTTCTTGGTACTATGGTTATGGTATTCTGGTTTTCTTGATACTGTGGTTCTAAGGCTTCTATCAGAGAGTTGTGATTATTCCTATCAGAGGGTTGTGACTCAGAGGACTTTTTGGTTTGCTAGTTGATCAGAGGGTCCTTGTGTTCAGTGATTCAGTTTCCAGATGGTCCCAGTTGATCATATGCCTACATTGCATCTGCATTTGCATCATTCTTGCATTAACTGTTTATGTTTCCATTTTTCAGGGCATTGTTCATACTCAGTTCCCAGTTCTGGTAAATCTTATCTCCAGATGGCAGAAATCAGAAGAATTACAAGGAAAAAGAATGTTCACTATACTTTTCTTCAGCCTGAAGTTAGAAATGTTCAGAAATTAGCAGGTCTGATGAATGATCAAGTCTTGGGAAATTTCAGAAAGAGATATGGCCAGATATTGAAGTATGTGGACAAGCCCACTGCAGACCAGAAGGACAGTTTGCATACCTTGTTACAGTTTTATGATCCTCTGCTGCGTTGCTTTGTGTTTCCAGGTTACCTCTTGGCTCCTACAATGGAAGAGATTGCCAGCATGCTGAATCTTCCAGTCAGAGAGACATTTCCATTCTATGGGTCTGAGGTGGTGCTTAAAGAAGAAGACATAGCCAAAGTTTGTCGTTTTCCAGCTGCTACAGTCAAGAAGGCTCTGAAGGATTGTGAAGGTAAAGGACTCCCTTGGAGTGTGCTCATCCCAGAAGCTGAGAGATATGCTAAAGAAGGTAGTTGGGGTGACTTTGGTGTTGTGCTTGCTTTGATGGTGTATGGGTCTAGCTTGTTCCCAGGAGAAAAGGAATTTGTAAGCTTGGAGGTGATCTCTATCTTTGCTAAAGGCAATCCAGTGCCAACTCTGTTGGGTGACTTCTATTACAGTGTTCATTACAGGAATGAGAAGGGTAGGGGTGGTCCAGTAGTCTGCTGTGCTTCATTGTTTGCTGAGTGGTTTGCCAGACAATTGCCTAAATCAGGTGCCTTCAAGGAGATGAGGGATGAGTGGAGATGGTCTAGAAGATTGATGGGGTTAACTGCTGAAGATATTGCCTGGGGATATGACAAAGATCTGCTAGGAAAAGAGTTGCTGGTCAGTTGTGGAAGATTTGCTGGAGTACCTTTGCTTGGAAGGAAGGGTGTGATCAGTTATCATCCAACCTTAGCCAGGAAACAATTTGGCTACCCTTTGAGAGATCCACCACAGATGGAAGAGTTTGCTGAGTCTTTGTATTTTCCTTTGGAAGAAAACAAGGAGTTAGTTCTACAAGCCTCTCAAGCTTGGGCTCACAGGATAAGGAAGGGTAAGAAAGACTTTGGCAGAGTAGATCCCAGGACGTATCCACCTTTTGCTGCATGGTTGCAAAAGCATGTAGAAGAAGTCCTCATGTCTTTCTCAGTAGAAGCTCCACTTTATCCCAAGGAAGTTCCAAGTCAGAGTTCTGTCTTCCTTGAAGAGTACAAGAAATTGGAAGCTCAGTTGCATGAAGTTAGAGTGGAGAATGCTGAAATGGTAAACCTATACCATCTTGCTAACAAGGCTAAGAATGAAGCAGAAGGTAAGCTGCCGAAGATCCAAGACTCTCTGGAAGCTAAAGAGAAAGACTTTGCTGGAAGGGAAGCTCACTTTCACAGGTTGGGTCTGATGGAAGCAAAAAGAGAAGCTGAACGCAAAAAGACTTTGAAGACTCTCAAGGAAGCTCGTCAATCCATTGTTTGGTTACAAGGCCAAAGGGAGGAAGAGCAGAAGAAGTTAAGAGAGAAGGAAGAGTTCTTTGAGGTGCAAATGGCCTTCAAGAAGGAAGAGGTGGAGCAAGTCCACAATATTCGAAGGGAAAAGACTCAGCAGTTAGCGTAAATCCAGTTAGCATTGGAGGAGGCACGCAAAGAGATTGAAGAGCTCAAGCTGAGAGCGGGTGTAAAGAGGAGCAGAACAGAGGTGGAAGAGCCTGGGTCTCTAGTTTAGTTTATTTTTCAGACTACCTGCAGACTTGTTGTAGGAGTTTTGCTTTATTTGTTTAGTCTTTTATTCATGTAATGGCTTGTAACCCTTCGGGGAATATTTCTGTTGTTGCTCTGACTTTTGGCCAGCAGTGGATTCTCTATGATATATAGTGTTAATATGCAAATTATCATTTCCGAATGTGCAAGACTCGTTTGTCTGATACTGCTAATATCTGAACATTCTTCAAAGAGAAACTCTGAAAGTTAATACTCAAAGTGGCTGTCTGGAGTAGATGCCAGAACTGGGGCATGCAAATGCTTTAAAACTTGGAAACATGAACAATTATATTGCATACATATAACGTGTTTGTTTGTTTTGCAGGTAGTGCTTCAGTTTCTAACGTTTGTGTGGTTTCAGGCACTATAACTCCTAGAAAGGACAGAGAACAGCCAGTCGCACACAGATATCCAACAAAAGTCAACAGAGAACGAGCCATGGATCAGATGCAAGCTGACTTAGCTGACTTGAGGCTGAGGATGGACAATTTTATGACTTTGATGGCACACATGGGTCAGAATCAAGAGCGTCTGCGGGAGTTGATAGAAAATGGTCAAGCCAGAAACACCGGTACTACTGAGGGAGGTAATCGTAACGGTGCGGGCGCACGTCAGGTTGAAATCCCTGTAACATAGCCAGGGGTTACCATAATCAATGATGGGTTGAACAATGTTCAAATGGACGGTCAAGACGAACAGTTCACTTTGCTGGACGAGACTGAAGGCCAGGGGGCTGAAGTAAACAAGAGGTTTGAGGAAATGGCAGAACAAATCAGGGCTATTCAATCCCAGAATTCTTTGGGATTTGACATTACTGACTTGGGCTTGGTTCCCGAGGTGAGAATCCCTTACAAGTTCAAGGTTCCAACTTTTGAGAAATACAATGGCACAACATGTCCGAAGACTCATCTTCAGTCCTTCGTAGGAAGGATCGCCGCTCACACTGATGATGAAAAGCTGTGGATGTACTATTTCCAGGACAACCTGGTTGGGGCCTCCCTGGAATGGTATATGAAGTTGAGTAGAGTCAACATCAAGAGCTGGAAAGACCTGGCAGAAGCCTTTGTGAAGCAATACCAGTATAATTTGGACATGGCTCCAAATCGCACTCAATTGCAGAACATGTCTCAAACTGCTAAGGAGGGTTTCAAGGAATATGCTCAAAGGTGGCGTCAGCTCGCTGCTAGAGTGAAACCACCACTGCTTGAGAATGAGATGGCTGACATGTTTATGGGGACATTGCAAGGTGTGTTTCTTGAAAGATTGGCGTCCAGTTCTGCCACCAAATTCAACGACATAGTAATTGCTGGAGAGAGGGTTGAGACCTTGTTGAAAATGGGAAAGATCCAAGATACAAGTGCAAGCAGCTCTAATGGAGCAAGAAAAGATTTCAGTGGACCTCCAAGGAGATGGGAAGGCGAGACCAATGCTGTGTTCGGCCGAGGACGGGGCCGAGGGTATAGAAGACCGTATGAGCATGTGGCAGCATTCACAATTCCTTCCAATCCTGTGCAACAGGTGCAACCTCAACAACAACAACATCAACAACAACAGCCGCAACGCAACAACTTTCAGCAGAGACCTTATCAGCCAAGGCAGACTCGCCCGGCTAATAGGGTGATTGAGGAAATCCCCATGACTTATGCTGCTTTGCTACCAAGATTGCTGGACCTGAATCTGATTCAACTGAGAACTTTGGCACCACCACCTCCTGGAGAGCTTCCAGTGGGGTACGAGGTCAATGCCATATGCACTTTCCATTTAGGGGCACCCGGGAACTCAACAGAGAAGTGCAGGGCGTTGCATCACAAAGTTCAAGATCTGATTGACTCCAAGGCGATTAACTTTGCACCACCGCCGAATGTTAATTCAAACCCTATTCCGAATCACGGAGGGGATAGAATCAATGTTATTGATAGTGGTGAGAAGTTAAGTCTTATCCTAAGCATAGAAGAGTTGAAGACTCCGTTGTCGGTAGTGAAGCAGAGGTTGCTGAAAGGTCAAGTGTTTCCGGGTTGCAGTTCCGATTGTGAGAAATGTCTGAATTCAGAGAATGGGTGTGAAGACTTGAAGAAAAGATTGCAGAAGCTGATTGATGAAGGATCTTTGAAGTTTAACAAGGTTGATGGTGAAGTTGATGATGTGTCCACCATAACCATATTCTATGATGAAGCTGAGATGCCTGCCAGGAGAGAGCCTGTGACTATTCATGTTCCTGAAATTAGTCCTGTGACTATCACCGTGCATGGGCCTGTTCCTTATACAGACGATAAAGCCATTCCATGGCATTACGGCTCAGAGGTATACGTAGCTGGACAGAAGATTGAGAGCAAGTCAGTTGCTGTTGACCCGACTGTAGTGAACGTCGGAGGAGTTGGAGGCTTTACAAGAAGTGGTCGTCTATTTGCTCCCCCAGTTCTGAGAGGGGATCCTGAGGCTGATGCTTCGGCGAAGGCTAAAGGAAAGCAAGCTGTGACTGATGAGACAACAACTCCTGCTGCTGGACAGGGTATCTTTGAGAAAGAGGTCGAGGAATTCATGCGTATCATTAAAAAGAGTGATTATAAGGTGGTCGAGCAGTTGAACCAAACACCTTCCAATATATCCATTCTATCTCTGCTGATGTGTTCTCCTCCACATAGAGAGGCCTTATTGAAAGTGCTGCGGATAGCCTATGTTCCTCAAGAAATCACTGTCAATCAACTTGAAGCTGTAGTAGGCAGTGTGAATGCAAGCCATGGGCTAGGCTTCACATACAGAGATCTCACGTCTGAGGGCCGTAACCATAATAAAGCATTACATATCACTATGGAGTGCAAGGGTGCTGTGTTGTCACATGTCCTTGTTGATACAGGATCCTCTCTTAATGTACTTCCGAAGAAAGCATTAATGAAGCTCAATGTTGATGGTATAGTCCTAAGACCAAGTGATTTGATTGTCAAAGCATTCGACGGGTCCAGAAGATCAATGTTTGGAGAGGTTGAGTTGCCCGTGAAGATAGGTTCTCAAGTTTTCAAAAGCACCTTCTATGTTATGAACATTCAGCCCGCGTACAGCTGCTTATTGGGACACCCATGGATACATGCTGCCGGAGCTGTAACTTCCACCCTGCATCAGAAGCTCAAATATGTGATTGATGGCTAGGTAATCACAGTGTGCAGAGAGGAAGATATCTTCGTGAGCCATTTATCAACATTCAAGTATGTAGAGATGGATGGAGAGATCCATGAGACTCTGTGCCAAGCCTTAGAAGCAGTCAACGTCAGCATCTTGACTCCTGTAGAGAGAAGCAGTGAGAGAGAAGGTACCTCCATCCATTTCTACAAGCAGGCAAAGGAGGTAGTTCAGTCAGGAAGCGCCCAAGGCTGGGGCAAATTGCTGGAGCTAGAAAAGAAAGACAACAGGTTTGGTTTGGGATATCAGCCTGGTGGATCTACTCCAAGTGGTAAAGTCATCACTTTTACAAGTGTTGGGATGCTCGACCGCAACCAAATCTGTGCAACCACTGGAGATGGAGACAGTGATGGTGACTGGGACAACTGGATACATCCGTGTGCGCCCGGAGAGGAGCTAAGGAACTGGTCTGCTGAAGACATTGTTCAAGTTACCTGGCACTCAGAGTAATTTATTTGTTTCCTTTTATTATCATACTGCATTTGTCAAATCCAGCATTCTGCCCAAGATGCTAGGATCCATTGTATTGGGCCACCATGTTTTGTATGCATCTTATTTTTACCATGAAATGAAAGGACTTTTTCAGACAATTTGTGTTCTCTTTCTTTTCTTTTAAATTTTTCACAAAAAAAAAAATAATAAATAAAAATGGCAATGTGTTTTCCCTTTTTGTTTTCGTGTTTGCGTCTCTTTTTCAAAATAAGCAGATTCTGAATAAGCACATCATCTGTGCAGTGTTGATCATCCGGATTCCATTGATAACATTCCTGCTATGACCATGCATGACATTGACAATCCTATCTACCAAGCTGATGAAGGGGTTGAGGAAGACTGTGAACTCCCTAAAGAATTGGTCAGATTGTTGAAACAAGAGGAACGAGTTATTCAGCCTCATCAGGAAGAAATTGAGATCATCAACATTGGCAGTGAAGATGTGAAGAAAGAGATCAAGATCGGGGCCAGTCTGTAGGCCGAGGTCAAGAAAGAGCTAATCAGTATGCTGCGAGAGTATGTGGATATCTTTGCTTGGTCATATCAAGATATGCCAGGGTTGGATACCGACATCGTTGTGCATAAGCTACCATTGAGAGAAGACTGTCCTCCTGTGAAACAGAAATTGAGAAGAACTCGTCCTGACATGGCGATGAAGATCAAAGAGGAGGTTCAGAAGCAATGGGATGTCGGGTTCCTTGCTGTAACTAGTTACCCACCTTGGGTAGCTAACATTGTACCTATACCAAAGAAGGACGGCAAGGTCCGGATGTGCGTTGACTACCGGGATTTGAATAGAGCAAGCCCAAAAGATGACTTTCCGTTGTCACACATTGATGTGTTGGTAGACAATACTGCTCAATTCTCGGTATTTTCCTTCATGGATGGCTTCTCCGGATATAATCAGATTAAGATGGCGCCGGAAGACATGGAGAAAACAACGTTCATTACCCCGTGGGGTAAGTTCTATTACAAGGTCATGCCCTTTGGTTTGAAGAATGTCGGGGCAACTTACCAGCGGGCAATGGTCACATTGTTCCATGACATGATACATAAGGAGATTGAGTGTTATGTGGACGATATGATTGCAAAGTCCCGAGATGAAGAGGAGCATCTGGTCAATCTCAAGAAGCTGTTTGATAGATTGATCAAGTACAAGCTGAGGTTGAATCCAAACAAGTGCACTTTCGAAGTGCGTTCTGGGAAACTGCTGGGTTTCATCGTTAGTCAGAGAGGAATTGAGGTAGATCCTACAAAGGTAAAAGCAATTCAAGATATGCCTGCACCGAGAACAGAAAAAGAAGTGCGCGGGTTTTTAGGGAGGTTGAACTACATTTCTCGGTTCATATCTCATCTAACTGCCACGTGCGAACCAATATTCAAATTGCTAAGAAAAGAGCAAACGGTCAGGTGGAATGAAGACTGCCAAAGAGCTTTCGACAAGATAAAAGAATATCTACAGGAGCCTCCAATTCTAATGCCTCCAGTGGAAGGAAGACCTTTAATCATGTACTTGACCGTGCTAGAAGGGTCAATGGGGTGTGTTCTAGGCCAACATGACGAGTCTGGTCGAAAATAGTACGCTATTTATTACCTTAGCAAAAAGTTTACCGACTGTGAATCCCGTTACTCACTGCTCGAGAAAACTTGCTGCGCTTTGGTATGGGCTGCTCGCCGACTGAGACAGTACTTGTTGACTCATACCACACTGCTAATTTCCAAAATGGATCATGTCAAGTACATCTTTGAGAAACCAGCATTAACCGGAAGGGTTGCTAGGTGGCAAATGATCTTAACAGAATATGACATCCAGTATACTTCTCAGAAAGCCATCAAGGGAAGTGTATTGTCGGATTACCTTGCACAACAACCTCTTGAAGATGATTATCAGCCAATGAAGTTTGATTTCCCTGATGAGGACATCATGTACCTCAAAGCAAACGATTGCGAGGAACCACTTCCAGAGGAGGGGCCAGACCCTGAATCCAAATGGAAGTTGATGTTTGATGGGGCAGTCAATATCAATGGACGTGGAGTTGGTGTCGTTCTTATCACTCCTGAAGGTGTTCACTTTCCCTTCGCTGCCAGAATTACTTTTGGCTGCACCAACAATGAAGCGGAATACGAGGCATGCATAATGGGAATAGAGGAGGCAATTAATCTTTGGATTAAGAACCTCGACATATTCGGAGATTCAGCCGTTGTTATTAACCAAGTTACCGGCAAGTGGTATATGCATCAAGAACATCTAATTCCTTACAGGGATTATGCTAGAAAATTGTTGACGTTCTTCACAACAGTTAAGCTTCAGTACATACCACGTGATGAAAATCAGTTTACCGACGCATTGGCCACTCTTTCTTCGTCTATCAAAGTCTTGTGTTGGAATTATGTGCCCAGAATTGATATTTCCAGGCTTGAAGCTCCAGCTCATGCTTTCTCTGTAGACGCAATGTCTGACGAGAAACCTTGGTATTTTGATATCAAGCTATTCCTGGAAAAGCAAGAATACCCAGCAGGGGCATCTTCCAATGACAAGAAGACCTTGAGGCGACTTGCTGCTAGTTTCTTCTTGAATACAGACGGGGTTTTGTACAAGAGAAACTTTGACATGGTCTTGCTCAGATGCGTGGATAGACACGAAGCAAGCCTGTTAATGCAGGAAGTCCACGAAGGATCTTTCGGTACCCATGCAGGAGGGCATGCTATGGCTAAGAAATTGCTGAGATCAGGTTATTACTGGATGACAATGGATGCAGACTGTTGTTCATTCGCTCGTAAGTGCCACAAGTGCCAGATATATGCTGACAAGGTGCATGTCCCTCCAAGCCCGCTCAACGTCATGTCATCTCCTTGGCCCTTTTCTATGTGGGGCATTGACATGACTGGGAAGATAGAGCCTACTGCTTCAAATGGTCATCGCTTCATCCTGGTCGCGATTGATTACTTTACCAAATGGGTTGAAGCATCATCTTATGCCAATGTCACTCGTCAAGTGGTGGCTAGATTCCTGAAAAGGGATATCATATGCAGATACGGAGTTCCTAAAAGGATCATTACTGACAATGGTTCTAATCTCAACAACAAGATGATGGCAGAGTTGTGTCGGGACTTCAAGCTTCAACATCACAATTCTTCTCCTTACCGGCCAAAGATGAATGGTGCGGTAGAGGCAGCTAACAAGAACATCAAGAAGATTGTACAGAAAATGGTTGTCACTTACAAAGATTGGCATGAGATGTTACCATTTGCGCTGCATGGGTACCGAACGTCAGTCAGGACGTCAACTGGGGCAACTCCCTTCTCTCTGGTATATGGTATGGAAGCAGTCCTGCCTGTGGAGGTAGAGATTCCTTCATTGCGTGTGATGATGGATGTGAAGCTTGATGAGGCTGAATGGGTGCGTGCTCGTTACAATCAGCTATGTCTAATTGAGGAAAAAAGATTAGCGGCTATCTGTCATGGTCACCTTTATCAGAGGAGAATGAAGCGTTCATTCAACCAACGAGTACGTACTCGGGAGTATCAAGTGGGAGAGCTTGTGCTCAAAAGGATCATTCCTCCAGGTTCAGATCACAGGGGCAAATGGACCCCAAATTACGAAGGACCATTCATAGTGAAGAAAGTTTTCTGAGGAGGAGCACTGATGCTCACCTCTATGGATGGAGATGATTTCCAGTCCCCTGTTAACTCGGACGCAGTTAAAAAATACTTCGCATAAAAAGACCCGCTGGACAAAAACAGAATTAAAGTCCAGGCAATAAAAGGGCATCCCGGCGAGCTAAAAACAGAATAAAAAGCTCGGGCAAAAGTTAGGGAAATAAATGAAAAAAGGTACACCCGCTGAGTTGAAAAGCCACATTGGGCAGCTCAGGCAAAAAAGGGTATCCCGGTGGATCGAAAACCCGAAAGGGCGATTCACGCAAAATAAGGGAATAAGCGAACAACTGCGATCCGAGTAATCTGAACCACATCATCGTTTCATACAACCTGACAATATCAGAAGGATAGGAATCAGTCCCCTCATCCTCTCAGAAAGCAAAGGCAGGAATGGAGAGTCTTGAAGACATGCTGGTCATAACAAGAATGGAACTCATTGGGATGCCGTGCCCATTGCCATTAGGATAGTTTCTTTTCTCAATTTTATGGTGGCTACCGCTTTCCAGGTGGTTGCTTCCTGATGTAAAATCTTTGCCTATTCAGAGGCCTTTCAATAAAAAGAATATTCAGTCAAAAAGCTGTGTTGTGTTTACTTTTGTTTGCAAAATGTCCTGAACTTTTGGAAAAAATAGCATTGCATTTAAACATGGTGATAATTTGAAAAGAAAATGACATGCAGGGAAACACTGTAAACCCTCTTTGAGTGTCGGGTGACGATGGATGAACAGATCATACCATGCAAGTCCCCGAGGCACACTTGTGTTTTCTGTTGTTGCAGGTTGCAGGATGGCGTCACATTCTCCCAAGCAAAAATTATCCCCCGCAGGTATCCCAGGCAGTTATTCTTCCCCAGCGGAGTATGCCCAACAGGAAGTTGAATGCCTGATATCCTCAGCAGAACTTCAAGGCTAATTGAACAGTTCTTATCCCAAGCGGAGTTATTCTTCCCCAGTGAAGTATTCCCAGTAGGCAGCTGAAGTCCATGCTCCCCACGAAGCTTAGAATTAGCAAAATGCTCTCCCCAGCCGGAGTATTGTTGAAGCATCTTTCCCAGCCAACTCTGAAGATGATCCTTCCCCACATAGTTCATATTTGATTTTCACTTCCGTCAGTGAAATATTCCCTAGAGAAGTTGCCAATTTATTTTTGGCCAATGTGATGACACAGACAGTTGTTCATCTATCCCAATCAGAGTTAAGCATCGTCCAAAACTCTTGACTTGGCTCTCCCCTGCAGAGTTGGGGACCTTTTGCCAATCAAGGCACGTTGTTATTGCTCGTCTGCAATTTCTAGCACTCGTCTGTGCTTGATGTATAATACCTTGTTGCTCGTCTGCATCTCTCAACACTCGTCTGTGTTATCACTATGGTATTGCTCGTTTGCTTTCCCAGCAGTTGCCCATGGCTGAGATTGTTGTTGCTCGTCTGCATTCTCCAGCACTCGTCTGTTTTATCGCATTTTTGTTGCTCGTCTGCAATTCCTAGCACTCGCCTGTGCTCATACCTTATTACCGCCCGTTTGCGTTTTTCAACACTCGTCTGTGTTATCCCTAAGCAGAGTTTCCCCAGCAGTGGTCCATGGTTATTGTTGCTGCTCGTCTGCAAGTTCCAGCACTCGTCTGTGTTTGGTATTTGACTCCTGCTAGTTGCTCGTCTGCAATTTCCAACACTCGTCTGTGTTTGGTGTTTGATCTCATATTATTGCTCGTCTGCAATTTCTAACACTCGTCTGTGTTTGACATTTGATAGTGCTCGTCTGCACTCCTTAGCACTCGTCTGTGTTTGATATCTGTAATATTTGTTGGTGCTCGTCTGCAATGTCCAACACCTGTCTGTGTTTTGATACGTCTGCTTTGTCCGGGATTCTTGTCTGTATCATTCCCCAACACTCGTTTGTGTGGTATCTGTTTGAAGCTCGTCTACTTTCTTTGGATACTCGTCTGTATCGTCCCTGACACTCGTCTGTGTTAGCTTATATCTGTATTTAGGGATTTGCTGATTATCCTGGTATTTGTCTGTATGACTACTCCAAATGCTCGTCTGTGTTTGGATTTCTGGTATTCGTCTGTACCAGTTGCTGATACTCGTCTGTATCATTACCCGAAGCGCTCGTCTGTGTTTCGTAGATCATCGTCTGATACTCGTCTGTATCATTGACTTATAACACTCGTTTGTGTTATCATGATGATCATCCAATACTCGTCTGTATTGAAGAGGTTTAAAATTCTGACTGTGGGAATAAATGTCAAAATGGTTACCGGTCCTGGTGTAACAGGTAAATCTGAAGGAGGCTCGTCTGTCTCAGGCACCAATTATTATTGTTGCACCTAGCGTCACAGGTTTGCTCAAAGAAGACTTGTCTGTCTTATACCATATATCCATAGATAATATATGAAGAAGGTTCGTCTACCTTGATTATGCATGTCTATCCCATAGACTCAAGTGCATCCCGGTCCTGGCGTAACAGGGATATCCGAAGGAGACTCGTCTGTCTCAAGTTACATGTCTTGCAGTGTTTGAGGACTCGTATGTCCAGTTCCTGGCATAACAGGATTGTTCGAAGATGACTCGTTTGTCAAAGTATTCCAGATAACAGTTTCAACTTGGAAGAAGCTCGTCTGCTTTTTCTCCACTTCAGTCACCAAAGCGTCATTTGGTAGGGTTTATTTCCCAGTGTTTGCATTCTTCTTCAGAGTGCAAATTTCAGGTCTTCTTGGTATTCAATCACAGTTTATCTTGAACGGTCGATGGCCCGTGCTACCGTCCTTTTCAGATTAACAGTTGTTTGAATAGGGGCAGCTGTAGCACCCCAAATTTGCCCTCTTCATTTTAAGCTTCATATCACATCATATTCATCATGAACATATCATTTTCTTAGCATCCTAGCATGGAAAGATGAGGCATAACATTCTTCATGTCCTAGCATTAGGCATATGATCACCTGTGGAGGTTCCTGAATCATTTCAAGCCATGACAAGGGTCCCAATGGATTTTTACAAGTCCTATGATGAGTCTACATTGTATTTACAAGCTCAAGTTCATTTGCAAAAGCTCAGAAGGTTGGATGATCATCAGAGATTTCAGGATAAGGCAAAGCTTCTACACAAGGCACCTAAACTAGGGTTTGAGATTCAAGCATCAAAACCTCACAACTTTGGCCATTTCATTTTGGAAAAGTCTTCTATATGTCAAGAGGATCCTAGGTACCAAATTTCATAAGAAAATTCCTTGTGGAAGTCAAGAAATTCTTCAGTTGCTTGTAGATGAAGTAATTGGTCAACTGTGCCCTTAAAAAGTCAACTGTGTGATTTCAAGGGGTCCAACCCAACTTTTTTGGCCAAGGGGTGTCCTTACAATGTTATAAGAGGTTTGGAAGGTTCAAAGTTCAAGAATCATGAATATTTTAAGGGTTTTGCAAAAATGGTACAAAGTTGGTCTTTGGAAAATTCCATTTTTGCAACTTTTGCCCTAAAATTCAAGTGAGCTTAACATGATCAAAAATTCTTCAAATGGACCAAAGTCAAACATGAAATTTGGAGATTAAGGTCTCCCATTTTCAAAAAGTACAAGTACTTTTTCATGGGATTCATGGTTTGTTCTAGAAGGCCTTCAAAAAATTGGACAAAATTAGGGCAAAACCAAAAGCTCATGCATGCACCAAGAGCAAAAGGTCTCAAAACTTCATTTCAAGGCTTGGTATTGATCAAATTAGTTTACAAAGTTAAAATGCATTGCAAATAGACCACTTTGCTCCAAATAAAGTCACAAATTCGTGCACTACAAGAAAGTTGCTTCAAAAATGCAAAATTGGCAAATTCATGGAGAAAGTGTGACAACTTTGATCTAAGGGCCAGGACTTGTTGGATTATAATCAAGGGATGGATTTGGATTGCACATGGGCTGAAAGTCCAAGGGAAGCATGAGCATTGCATGCTCTCACACCAAATTGCAAAATTTGCAAAATCACCAAAAACTTGTGATTCCCACATGCAAACTTCACAATCTTTTCAGCATTGGTTTGTGAGGTCATATAAAACAAGCTAGGGTTCCAGAATTGCACAACTCTCTCTCATTCTCTCATTTCAAACTTCTTGCACAACTTGCAATTTCTCTCATATTTCATCATACACTTGCTCAATCTCAAAACAAATTGTGGATTCTTGATCAGTGCAAGCTCAGGATCATTAATCACCCACTCATTCAAGTTTTCCTTCAAGATCAACAACCTTGCCATTTCAGGGCAGGTGTTGGCAAAGCTTCAGATCCAGCCACATTCAAGGCATTAGATGCATTTATTTTGCATCTAGAGTGAAGTAGGAGTGAATTGCATCCATTATCTGGTCTTCTAGCACCTTGTTTCAAGATCTGCAACTCAGTTAAGCTTCAAATTCTTCACCTCTGAAAATGAAATTGATTATGTGTTTTGTGATCTGTGATGTTTGCTGATCATGCTGCAAGTTGTAGTTTCGAAAATGATGTATTATGAGTGAGATATTTGAAGTTTAAGTTTCATGGTCATACTTGGTTCTCTTCGATCCGGTTATTTCATTGAGTTTTAGAATTTTTCATGTCCATTTTCGTGCTCAGCGTGCATCATTTACCCAATTTGGAGCTTGTTGTTCATTATTGTCATGTTTTGTTCATCTAGTTTAAGTTCCGGTGCCGGAGCCCTAGCTCCGGTCATCGGAAACTGCAAATGCTTGGCTAGGGTTTCCAACGAAGGTGATGACCTCTGGACCCTCAGATCTCCCCTCTCACTCGCCAGGATCTTGCCACGTTTCAGCCACACCACCCTCTCTCACACGTGACATTCTATTTCTATTTTAATTCAGTTTGTTACGCGTACCACAATAAGCCCCGTGCGTCCTCCATTCATAATTCAGTAGAGGTCCACGTCATTTAATGAAGAGAAGTTCAACATGCGTCAGATTAATCCAATGGTCTTGTTATTTCCCTTGTTTTTTCACTGAATTTCCACACTATGAATGATAAACCTGTGCAGCCAATGGGCCTCAGATTGATATTAACACCCCCTCCTTGTCAAGCCCAATCTATTTTCACTTCATTTTCTGGCTATTTGCACCCCATGTTCTTTTTCCAATTTTATTTTCTTTTTTCTTTATTTCTTTTATTCCCTTTTTGCTTTTTAATTATTTAAAATACTTCAAATTATCCAAAAATCCCAAATTAATTCATGAGTCTTCATTTAAGTTTCTTTTATTTTTCTACATTTTTATTTTCCATTTCTTCCCATTATCCACGTGGCAATTAATTCTTCATTTCAATTAATTCATTTTTAAGTCTTTTTTGAGCAATCTGCCTTGTTCATTTTCCATAGAGTTCATTATTTTGAGTTTTGTGTTCATTCTTTTTGCTCTGGATTCATAAGATGATGTAGTTTGTTTTGTGATTTTTCCCCTGAGTTTTATAAACTTATTCATTTGGTTTTGATTCTTGGCTTGTGATGTAAGTTTCTTAACCCTAGTTTGTGTTCTTACCTTCTTTTGACCTATCTAGCTTCTAAATCTTTCCCAATCCTTTTGGCTCATTATTATATCATGTTTGAGGATAATTTGTCTTAAGTTGTAGAATTTTTAGATGCATTGTTGAATTGATTTGAATTTTTGTTCTCACCTTGTCCCATTTTGCTTCTTTGTGATCATTAGGTCTCTTATAAGCTTAGAAGGGCACTTGTGCATACTTCTCCTTGTCATTTGGGGTCTCTTTGGGGTATGGGAACCTTTCTGGTCTTGACTTAGGGTTTGTGTCTTAGAAATATTTGTGTTTGGCTTATCTTTTAAGTTATTCCATTTCTTAAGTGTATTCACTCCATCTCCTTACTTCTTTCATCTCCTTTTGTAATTGTATAGTCTTGTACCTCTCTTCTCTTCATCTCTCTAGTTTCTTAAGCTATTCTTTGACTTGTTTTGGTTCTGGTTGTGGGCCTTGAGTCCATGTTTGTGCATTTTTTCCTTGCATCTTTCTTAAGTTTGCATTTGTTTGCCATGTGTTTCATGTTGCATCATAATTGTCTTGCATGCCTTTTCCCTCATTCTTTTGACTTGCATATCCATTGTGCATTTGTATATATCACTTCACTTCTGTTTGTGTGATGTTGGCATGTCTTTTGTTTCATTTTTCTTTGTTTGTATGCATGTTGCTAACCTTGCAAGGGCTATGGTAAGTGAGAGGTGTGGAAGTGAGTTCCACATCTCCAAATTTCATCTCTTCTTTTTATTTTCTTAATTGTACTAACCCTTTTCTTGTTGGGCTTAGGCCTTACTCATCTCATTCTTCTTCTTCTTCTCTTCTTCTTCTTTCTTCATTAGGATAGAAAGCCACACTAACCTTAGGATATCCATGCATGACAACACTTAGGACTTCTTTAGTCCCCCTTAGACTTTTTACCTTTGTGATCCTTTTGGTTCTTCTTCTCTTCTCATCTCAAAACCATAAAAAAACATCTTAATAAAGTTTGAAGTAATAACTTGAGCAATAGCCTTATCCCATGAGGTACTTGTAGTCTTCCCATCTTGGGATAGTACAAGCTTACCTTGTGATGCACAAGTCTGATCAAGGTATCTTCTTCACAAAGAAAAGCATAAAAAACACTTCTTCACTGTAAATACCAAAAACACTTAATAAGTTAATGAGTTAGTGAGCTTAGGCCCTAATCTCTGGGTTCAATTTTTGGGGATCTTCTCCTTACTTGAGTGTGCTTGTTCTATTATTCCATCTTGGAATGTAGTGACAAGTACACGTTCCATGGAAAAGAGCTTGAGTTCACTTCCTTGTGACACACTCATAAAAAGCTTCTAAAAAACACAAACAAACAATAAGCGTCTTTCCTTCGGGAATTCTTTTCTCATCTCCTTCGCTCCGTACGCGAACTTGCTCCTACTTGTCACTTTGCAAGACGGTAACGCACTCGTCGTCCGAGTCTGCAACACCTGAGCAATGGCATAGGCAGTTCATGCCTTAATTCACAAGCAATTTCTTTTTCTCCCCTAGTTAGGGGAACTACGGCGTCTCTGATCCTCATTGTCCTGATGAGGTACGTAGGCAGCGGGGTAGGGCCCGTTCGAGCACAATCTTTATTTTTCCCTACATTTTCCTCTTTGTATTCTCATTCTTTTCTTTTCTCATTTTCTCTTTTCCAGTTCATTTTCTTTTATTTTATTTTGCAGCAGCTTTCATACCTTTACCCTTTGAAACAGTTTCTTTGCAAGCGTGGATCCCGTCGGGTACGGCGGACGATCTGGGGTGCTAATACCTTCCCAGGTCGTAATCGACTCCCGAACTCAATCTCTTTGGTTCGCAGGACCCGTGTCCTTCCTTTTCTTTTCTTCTGGTTTGTGAAGCATTACCATTCCCGTTCCTTCGGGATAAAAATGCCTGGCTGGCGACTCTATTCTTTTCCGCGCCACTTTCGTGTTTGTACCAGGATGGAAATCCGGGGAGCGACAGGATCAAAGTTCAGAATATTGAGTGATCACAAAAGTCTGAAGTATTTGTTTGATCAAAAGGATCTAAACATGCGACAAAGATGTTGGATGGAATTCTTGAAGAACTATGACTTTGAATTGCACTACCATCCAGGAAAAAGCCAATGTTATAACAGATACCTTGAGTGTAACGCCCCGAAATCTAAATTTAATTATTTAGTCATTTATTTAATTAATTTAGAAAAATTGGAGAGTTTGGATTAATTAGAGAATTTTGGAGAAAAAGAGTATTTTTATATAATAAGGATAAATAGTGTTTTATTATACTATTTTATTATTATTATTAAAAATATATTAAAGAAAAGGGTAAGGTGGTCCTTTTGTGAAAATTATGAGGGTAAGGTGGGAAAAGACTTAACTGGGATAATGTATCCAAATAGGGGAATACTATTAGTTTTCTAACATTATCGTGTTTTTGGGAAAAGAGGTGCTCTGAAGGAAAAAAGGGAGAGGAAGAGGAAGCTCAGAGCCAGGAGGCTGTGGAGAACCCCAGAGAAGAGTGTAAAGCGAAGAAATTCTCTAAGGTATGGGGAGTTTTCATAATCTATTGTAATTGTATAAGAATTGGATTATGAGTAGATTAGATTTGTAAGAGTTTAGTGAGTTTAGGGGTTTTTGGTTTAGGTTGAGCTGATGAGTAAAATCTTGATGAATTAGAGTGATTAGAATGAGTTATAAACATATATTTGTTGGTATAATTGTTATCTTGATGTTGTTGATGTTTGTTCGATGTTTTTGAATGGTTTTTGAGTGTTTTGATGTGAAACCCGTAATGGGATTTTGGGGTTTTTGGTGTTGAAAACAGTCTGCAATTGTATAGTAGAGAACTGCTGGAAAACGTGCGTTAACCGGTTAACGCTATGGGTTAACCGGTTAACCATTGAAGTTTTGGTGAAAATCTGGAATTTCGTAGGCGTTAACCGGTTAACGCTATGGGTTAACCGGTTAACACTGTTTGAGAAGGAAATTTTAATTCTTTAAAAATTCATAACTTTCAAACCGTAAGTCCGATTCGCATTCCGTTTGAAGCGTCGGTACGAGCATAAACTGAACTTTATTTTGATGAATAAAAATGAGAAAAATGCAAAAGTTTTTATAAATGGAGTTATGAAATAACCTTGTAATTGCCTCTTAATTTACCGGGTACGGGTCAATTCTTGATGTGTCAGAGTGGTTATAGAACCAGTGTTCTGGGTGTAATGTCATGATGATATATTATGATTACTCACCCTGCCTGCTTGGAAATGTTGCCTCCTTCGTGGGTAATTTGCAGATGTCGAAGAATAGTCTTGCAGTGCAATAGGAGTTTTTCATGAGTCTCGGAGCGTGCTTTAGTGTTCCTTAGAAGTGGTTCTGGTCAATGTGTCCTGCTCTGTGTCATGTAACACTGGGACGGGGTTTATTGTTTAACTGTTTTCAGTTATGTTATTATTTGGATAAATGTTTTCCTATTTTATGATGTTAAATTCAGGATGGTGAAAATTATGTTTATGAGATAAACTAATGAAGTGTTGAATTATGAAGTTTAAATTCCGCTGCGAAATGACTTATGATGTTCTTGATGTTGATTAACCCGTGTTACGGGACAGGATACTGTTTGTGTTGAATTATGATGATATGTGATACCCTTTTTAGATGATTACTCTGATATTATTTAAATATTTTGTTTTGGGGTAGAAGGGTGTTACATTAGTGGTATCAGAGCAGGTCGGTCTGTCCGGCCAAGTCTTGTTGTTGTCAGGCTGTTGTCAAGTCGTTATTTATTTAACGATTATTCTCTTCTAATGTGGTAAGTGTTGTGCAGAATGGCTGGAAACAACACGCGTGCTCTCGCTGATGCTATTGCAGCTCTTGCTCAGACTGCTGCTCGTAACAATGCGCATGATGAGTTTCGTGCCTTGGAGAAATTCCAGAGGAATAATCCACCTGTGTTTGAAGGAACTCATGACCCGGCGAGCGCACAAAAGTGGCTCAAGGCAATTGAGAAGATTTTCAGAGTGATGGCATGTGCTGACGCGCAAAAAGTTCAATTTGGGACTCATATGTTGTCTGAGGAAGCTGAAGACTAGTGGGATAATACTCGCCAGCGTCTAGAGGATGAGGCTGTTGTGGTGACTTGGACTGTGTTTAAGGCAGAGTTCCTTAAGAAGTATTTTCCGGAAGATGCTCGTGGTAAGTTGGAGGTAGAATTCCTTGAGCTGAAGCAAGGAAACATGACGGTGGCAGAGTATGCTGCCAAATTTGAAAGGCTGGTGAAGTTTTGTCCTCACTACAACAGGGCAGATGCTGAACTTTCCAAGTGCCTTAAGTTTGAGAATGGGCTGAGACCTGAAATTAAGCAGGGAATTGGATGCCAACAAATTCGCAAATATGCAGAGTTGGTCGATAAGAGTCGTATTTATGACGATGACAGCCGAGCTCGGTCAGCTCACTATAAACAACTGAGAAGAAAGACAAGAGTCAATATAGAGGGAAACCTTATGTGACTACTGGTGATAAAGGGAAGCAGAAAGCATCTAATGAGAAGAAGCAAAGTAGGGGAGCTGCTAATATACCTGTTAAGTGTTACAAGTGTGGAGAAGCAGGTCATAAGGCCGATGTATGTACCACCAGAGTTATGAAATTTTACCGTTGTGGCAAGCTTGGGCATAAGATGAGTGATTGTCCTAATGAGGGCCTAACCTGTTACAATTTTGGTGAACAGGTGCATATCAGTGCCCAATTCCAGAAACCAAAGAAGAATGCTACTACTGCTCAGAATGCTGGGAGAGTTTTTGCGTTAGCTGGTTCAGAAGCTCCAAAGAAGGACAACTTGATCAGAGGTACCTGTTTTATTAATAATACTGAGTTGATTGCTATTATTGACACTGGAGCTACACATTCATTTATTTCTCTTGATTGTGCTAATATATTGAGTTTAAAGTTGTCTAATATGAACGGTGATATGGTAATAGAGACTCCTGCTAATGGTTCTGTGACTACCATGCTTGTTTGTTTGAAGTGTCCTTTGACAATTTTTGAGAAGAATTTTGTGATGGATTTGGTGTGCCTACCATTACACCAAATCAATGTTATCCTTGGTATGAACTGGTTGGAATTCAATTATGTTCATATTAACTGTTATAGTAAGACAGTGAAGTTCCCTGAAGTGAGCGGGAATGGTGAGTTGATGTTTTTATCTGCTAGGCAAGTGGATGAACTTGTTTTAGATGAAGCTTTGATGTTCGCAGTGTCTTCCTCATTGCAAGTTGATGATAAGACTGTCAGTGCAGAGTTGCCTGTGGTTTGTGAATTTCAAGATGTGTTTCCTGGTGATATAAGTGATTTACCACCGGAACGTGAAATTGATTTTTCTGTGGACTTAGTACCGGGTACGAGTCCTGTCTCGATGGCTCCTTATAGAATGTCGGCTTCAGAGTTGAATGAGTTGAAGAAACAATTAGAAGATTGTTAGAGAAGAGGTTCATTAGACCCAGTGTTTCTCCTGGGGTGCTCCGGTGTTGCTCGTTAAGAAGAAGGATGGTAGTATGAGATTGTGTGTCGATTACCGACAGTTGAATAAAGTGACTATCAAGAATAAGTACCCACTTCCGAGGATCGATGATTTGATGGATCAGCTAGTAGGTGCTCGTGTCTTTAGTAAAATTGATCTGAGGTCTGGTTATCATCAGATTCGAGTTAAAGCTGATGATATTCCGAAGACAGCTTTCAGGACGAGATATAGGCATTACGAGTATACGGGGATGCCGTTTGGGGTTTTTAATGCACCTGGTGTGTTTATGGAATATATGAATAGGATATTTCATGAGTATCTTGATAAATTCGTGGTGGTTTTCATAGATGATATCTTGGTATATTCTAAATCAGAAGAGGAACATGCCGAGCATTTGAAGGTTGTGTTGCAAGTGTTGAGAGAAAAGAAATTGTTTACTAAATTATCTAAGTGTGAGTTCTGGTTAAAGGAAGTGAGTTTCCTCGACCATGTAATTTCAAGTGGTGGAATTTCGGTGGATCCTTCAAAGATTGATGCGGTATTGCAGTGGGAGACTCCGAAGTCAGCTACAGAGATTCATAGTTTTCTTGGGTTGGCTGGTTACTATCGTAAGTTCATTGAAGGTTTTTCTAAGATAGCTTTACCGTTGACACAATTGACTAGGAAGGGTCAGGCGTATGTGTGGGATGTTGCTTGTGAAGAGAGTTTTATAAAACTGAAGAAAAGATTAACGACCGCGCCAGTGTTGGTCTTACCGAATCCAGATGAGTCCTTTGTAGTTTATTGTGATGCTTCCAAGATGGGTCTTGGTGGAGTTTTGATGCAGGATAATAAGGTGGTTGCTTATGCTTCTAGACAATTAAGAGTTCATGAGAGGAACTATCCTACTCACGACTTAGAGTTAGCAGCTGTGGTGTTTGTACTTAAGATTTGGAGGCATTACTTGTTTGGTTCGAAATTTGAAGTATTCAGTGATCACAAAAGTTTAAGGTACTTGTTTGATCAGAAAGAGTTAAATATGAGACAGAGGCGATGGCTTGAATTATTGAAAGATTTTGATTTTGATTTGAATTACCATTTGGGTATGGCAAATGTTGTGGCTGATGCTTTGAGTAGGAAGTCGTTGTATATTTCAATGCTTATGGTGAAAGAATTAGAAATGATCGAGCAATTCAGAGACATGAGCTTGTTGTGTGAAACTACTACTGATAGTGTGAAATTGGGAATGTTAAAGCTGACCAGTGAGATTTTGGAAGAGATTCGTAAGGGTCAGAAATCTGATTTGAAGTTAGTTGATCAATTGATGTTGGTTGATCAAGGTGATGCAGGTGACTTCCGAGTTGATGAAGATGGAGTTTTGAGATTCCGAGATAGAGTATGTGTTCCGGATATTATAGGAATTAAAAAGAGTATTTTAGAAGAGGGGCACAAGAGTCGACTAAGTATTCATCCTGGTGCTACGAAGATGTATCAAGATTTACGCAGGTTGTTTTGGTGGTCGGGTATGAAAAGAGACATTGCTGAATTTGTATATGCTTGTTTGACATGTCAGAAGTCAAAGATAGAACATCAGAGACCTTCAGGTATAATGCAACCATTGAATGTTCCTGAGTGGAAATGGGATAGTATTTCCATGGATTTTATGACTGGGTTACCTAAGACTGCTAGTGGTAATGATTCGATTTGGGTAATTATTGACCGGTTAACTAAGTCGGCACACTTCTTGCTGATGAAGATTAACCATTCCATGCAAAGGTTAGCTGAGATTTATATTGAGGTAATTGTGAAGTTGCATGGTGTACCTTCAAGTATTGTATCGGATAGAGATCTGCGGTTTACGTCGAGGTTTTGGAAGAGTTTGCAGGATGCCTTGGGTACTAAGTTGAGGATGAGTTCTGCTTATCACCCGCAAACGGATGGTCAGACGGAAAGAAGAATCCAATCTTTAGAAGATTTGCTGAGAGCTTGTGTATTAGATCAAGGAGGGTCTTGGGATAGTCATTTGCCGTTGGTCGAGTTTACGTACAATAACATTTTTCATGCTAGTATCGGGATGGCTCCATATGAGGCATTGTATGGTAGACGTTGTCGTACTCCATTATGTTGGTATGAGTCAGGAGAAAGTTTAGTGCTTGGGCCTGAGATTGTCCAAGAAACAACTGAAAAGATAAAAATGATTCAGGAAAGGATGAAAACATCGCAGAGTCGTCAAAAGAGTTATCACAATAAGAGAAGGAAAGCACTTGAGTTCCAAGAGGGATATCACGTGTTCTTAAGAGTTACTCCTATGACTGGGGTGGGAAGAGCTTTGAAGTCTAGAAAGCTCACTCCACATTTTCTCGGTCCGTATTAGATTATGCAGAGGATAGGGGAAGTGGCCTATCGAGTGGCTTTACCTTCCTCTCTTGAGAATTTACATGATGTATTCCATGTATCACAGTTGAGGAAGTACATTCCGGACCCGTCGCATGTAATTCAGATAGATGATGTTCAGGCGAGAGATAATCTGACGATTGAAGCTTTACCAGTGAAGATTGATGGTAGAGAATTGAAGCAACTTCGAGGCAAGGAAATTGCTTTAGTGAAGGTATTGTGGGGAGGACCAGCTGAAGAAAGTTGGACTTGGGAGCGGGAAGATCAGATGAGGGAGTCGTATCCGACTCTATTTACTTCAGGTAAATTTTCGAGGACGAAAATTCTTTAAGTAGGGGAGAGTTATAACGCCCCGAAATCTAAATTTAATTATTTAGTCATTTATTTAATTAATTTAGAAAAATTGGAGAGTTTGGATTAATTAGAGAATTTTGGAGAAAAAGAGTATTTTTATATAATAAGGATAAATAGTGTTTTATTATACTATTTTATTATTATTATTAAAAATATATTAAAGAAAAGGGTAAGGTGGTCCTTTTGTGAAAATTATGAGGGTAAGGTGGGAAAAGACTTAACTGGGATAATGTATCCAAAGAGGGGAATACGATTAGTTTTCTAACATTATCGTGTTTTTGGGAAAAGAGGTGCTCTGAAGGAAAAAGGGAGAGGAAGAGGAAGCTCAGAGTCAGGAGGCTGTGGAGAACCCCAGAGAAGAGTGTAAAGCGAAGAAATTCTCTAAGGTATGGGGAGTTTTCATAATCTATTGTAATTGTATAAGAATTGGATTATGAGTAGATTATATTTGTAAGAGTTTAGTGAGTTTAGGGGTTTTTGATTTAGGTTGAGCTGATGAGTAAAATCTTGATGAATTAGAGTGATTAGAATGAGTTATAAACATATATTTGTTGGTATAATTGTTATATTGATGTTGTTGATGTTTGATTGATGTTTTTGAATGGTTTTTGAGTGTTTTGATGTGAAACCCGTAATGGGATTTTGGGGTTTTTGGTGTTGAAAACAGTCTGCAATTGTATAGCAGAGAACTGCTGGAAAACGTGCGTTAACCGGTTAACGCTATGGCTTAACCGGTTAACCATTGAATTTTTGGTGAAAATCTGGAATTTCGTAGGCGTTAACCGGTTAACGCTATGGGTTAACCGGTTAACACTGTTTGAGAAGGAAATTTTAATTCTTTAAAAATTCATAACTTTCAAACCGTAAGTCCGATTTGCATTCCGTTTGAAGCGTCGGTACGAGCATAAACTGAACTTTATTTTGATGAATAAAAATGAGAAAAATGCAAAAGTTTTTATAAATGGAGTTATGAAATAACCTTGTAATTGCCTCTTAATTTACCGGGTACGGGTCAATTCTTGATGTGTCAGAGTGGTTATAGAACCAGTGTTCTGGGTGTAATGTCATGATGATATATTATGATTACTCACCCTGCCTGCTTGGAAATGTTGCCTCCTTTGTGGGTAACTTGCAGATGTCGAAGAATAGTCTTGTAATGCAATAGGAGTTTTTCATGAGTCTCGGAGCGTGCTTTAGTGTTCCTTAGAAGTGGTTCTGGTCAATGTGTCCTGCTCTGTGTCATGTAACACTGGGACGGGGTTTATTGTTTAACTGTTTTCAGTTATGTTATTATTTGGATAAATGTTTTCCTATTTTATGATGTTAAATTCAGGATGGTGAAAATTATGTTTATGAGATAAACTAATGAAGCATTGAATTATGAAGTTTAAATTCCGCTGCGAAATGACTTATGATGTTCTTGATGTTGATTAACCCGTGTTACGGGACATGACACTGTTTGTGTTGAATTATGATGATATGTGATACCCTTTTTAGATGATTACTCTGATATTATTTAAATATTTTGTTTTGGGGTAGAAGGGTGTTACATTGAGCATAAAAACACTCCATGTGTCAACAATGATGCTAAAGGAAGACAATTTGATTCAACAATTTGTAGGTTTGAATTTAGGTGCATAATTTGTTCAAGGAAGGATGTTCTTGTGTACTACCATAGTAGCTAGTGAATTTTTGAATGGGATTAAAGAAAGAGAAAATATGTATGCACATTTGATGACTATAAAGAAAATGATAGAAAATGGTCAGGGAGGATACTTTCATATAGGTGGTGATGAAATGCTGAGATTTAGAGAAAGAGTTTGTGTACCTCAAAACAAGGAAATTCAGAGATTAATACTTGAAGAAGGTCACAATAGTAAGTTGAGTTTTCATCCAGGATACACCAAGATGTATCAAGATTTAAGAAAAATGTTTTGGGGGTTTGGAATAAAGAAGGAAATAACAAAGTATGTTCAGTCATGTTTGGTGTGTCAAAAAGCAAAGATTGAACATTCAGAACCTGTTGGGTTATTACAATTGCTAGATATTCCATAATGGAAGTGGGATGGAATTGTTATGGATTCTATAGTTGGGTTACCAAAAACTCAGAAAAAGTTTGATGCAATATGGGTTGTAATTTATCGATTAACAAAGTTAGCTCATTCAATTCCTATTGGTCAAACTTATAGCTTGGAGAAGTTGGCACAAATTTATGTCAAAGATATTGTGAGGCTACAGGAATTCCAGCAAGTATAGTGAGTGATCAATATCCTCGATTTACGTCAAATTTTTGGAAGCAACTACATAAGGAGTTGGGAACTAAGTTAAGATTTAGTTTAGCTTATCATCCACAAATAGATGGTCAATCAGAATAAACGATTCAATCACTAGAAGATTTGTTAAGAGCTTGTGTTTTGGAACATAAAGGAAGTTGGGACAAGTTTCTACCTTTAATCGAATTTACTTACAATAACAGTTTCCATTCAAGTATATGTATGTCACCCTATATGGAAGGAAATGTCTCACACCCTTGTATTGGTACGAAATTGGAGAAAATAAGATTCCTGGGTTGGAATTTGTAGTACAAATAACAAAGCCGGTCAAAATTATTAGAGATAAGATGAAGGCTGAACAAGATAGACAAAAAAGTTATAGTGATAAAAGAAAAAGACCTTTGGAATTTGAAAAAGAAAACCATGTGTTTATAAGAGTTACTCATAGGACATGACTTGGATGAGCAATCAAGACCAAAAAGTTGACGCCTAGGTTTATCGGGCCTTTCCAGATTCTAAACCGAGTTAGACCAATAAAATACATCATTGCTATACCACCTCATCTATCTAATCTTCATGACGTGTTTCATATTCTTAGTTGAGGAGATATTATCCAGATGCATCCCATATTATCGAATATGAAACATTAGAACTCAAGGATAACTTAAAATATGAAGCTTTACCAGTGAGGATTGTGGACCATAAAGTGAAGGTACTTCGAGGGAAAGAGATATTGTTGGTTCAGTTATGTTGGACGAAGCAACGAGCAACTTAACTTGGGAAAGAGAAGTAGAGATGCAACAAAAATATCCTTATTTATTTTAGGTACATTAAATTTTGAGGACGAAATTTCTTTTAAGGGGGGAGGTATTGTAGCATCCTCGATTTTCATAAACTCAACTATTCGATCAAACAAATATTTTATTATCACTATTAATATTAATATTATTATAAGGGTTAAATTTTCTTTACCCCCTGCCATATGAGCGAGATTCGATTTACCCCCTTAAGAAATATTTTTTTGATCCCCCCTTCAACTTACTCAGATTCCCTTTTGGGTCACCCTTATTTGCATATGTGGACCAGTTGAGTTGATTTGGCACGCTGACTGTGTCACACTTATGCCATACAGGATTTGTTTTATTTTAAGTCCCAAATTTTCTTCATCTTTCTTCGTCTCCCTTCGCACAGTTCTTCTTCCCCATAGTTCTTCTTCTTCCTGTCCGTTTCTTCATCTTTCTTCTTCTCCCCCAAAATGAATGCAAGTTAAAGTTTTGAAAGCCACAATTCGTATGAAACTTCAGCCATTCCATTTTGTAGTTGTCGTCGTCCTATGAAGACGTGGGTTGAGAAAACGGTACAAAATCGGAACCGGAAATTCTGGAAGTGTCGAAAATCTGTGGTAATTGCTTGAAATCGAATCTATTTTAGGGTTTAAGGATTATGTTGTATCTCAGTATCTTGATTTTGAAGATGGAAAATCGTTGTGATCTTTTTATCTGGGATGACGTAGCTGCTCAGTCCATGGTGGAATTGTCCAAGTCTGATTTTTTGTTGTTGCAAAAACTGTGATGTGGCAATGGCGAAGATTGATCTCACAGAAAAGAAGATTGGAAAAGCAAGGTTGAAGAGAAAAAATTTCCAATGGAAGATGGAAATTTTCTTGTCTTGTATTATGTTTCCATTAGTGTATAAGTACATGTAATTGGTATAGCTAATGTGTCCAAGTCTAAATTTAAGTTCAGTGTTTTTGGTTTAAGTAAGATTTGTTTGTTTTAGTGGTTGGAAAATGAAATTGTGATGTAATTTTTAAAGGATTATGAAATATCATTTGATCAAATTTGTTGAAACTGACATCAATTATAGATCATAACACATACAATGATATTAAGCATAATTCACATATTTTCCATCAAACATAATTGACAATATCATTCATCAATGACATTAACCACAAAACATAGTTGCCATCAAACATTGACATAAGTCATAACAAAGACATAATTCTCAGTACATTGGCATAAGTTAATAATTAAACGTTCCAAACTAATACATAACACAATATAGATATCACATATCTTGAACTATTTCTTCATTTTCTTCTTGGCACGAGTTGAGGTAGATCCTTCTTGTGTTAAACCTCATTCATATTCTTCTGGCAGAAGTATTGGTGGTCAGTGTTTGAACCTGGCCTAATTATTGGTTTTTGAAACCACTTCAGCTTGATTCTCTCACTTGACCTATTCTTAACTGGCTTGACATCTTTTCTCTTTTTGACTGGCCTGACCTCAGTTTCAGTTGCGGCAACATCAAGAAGGATGAATATGAGTTCATAAGTAATGTCTCCGAAGTAATCAGATGTTTAGTCTGCAATAACAATTGGTTGTGCTGGTGTTGCTTCTTGTTGTAGAACTTGACTTTCTTGTGTTGCTTCTTCAGGTGCTTGTGTTGTTTCTTCTTCTTGTTGAATTATTTCATTTGTTGCTTGTGTTGTTTCATCAGTTGGTGGTGGTATATCAGTTGGCATAGTTGAACTGAGTTTCAACTTTTTCTGTCACAAAATCAACATATTAAGATCAAACCAAAGAAACACAATAGATCAGACTAGACAAGCACAATAGATTAGACTAGAGAAGCACAATATATCAAATCATACATTTCTCTTCAACCCATTTGGATCATGTGTTGTGATTTTACAAGTTTGAGCATTGTGACCAAACTTGTCACACTTTTTACACTTGTAAGACACACCTGATAGTCTTCTCCTAGCCCCATCTTCACCACTCTCCCTAATCCTAAGCTTCTTAGGTCTACCAGGTTCATTTTTGTACCATGGTGGCAATAGTTCTTCTGTCTCAATATCAGGCCACATCTCCTGACCATTAATAGGACTCACAGGAAAACCATAACATTATGCATATATTTCTCTAGAATAACATTCATTTACAAAATCTCCAGGGCTCTGTTGCCTAAAACCTAAAGCTGCTATAGCATGCCTATAGGGTATACCAACCAACTCCTAGAAATTACAAGTGCATGATTTTTTTTGCAATATCAACTATAAATTCTTGTGTGTTGAAAGAATGAGTGACTTGGAATTTTTCAGCCATTGCCCAGGTAGGAAGCCAAAGGCCACTCAAAAGAACCTCATTGTCAAGTTTTTTCCTAGGAACTAGCATGATATTATGAGGCCATTTCTCAAGTTTCAAATCAGATGTGGAACACCTATTCATAAGGTACTTCCTAATCCATTCGCACATTGTTAAAATTGGCTTATCCCTAGCAGCTAAGATGGTTGCATTAAAGGATTCAACAATATTATTCATGAGCACATCACATTTGGGATAAAAGAAAAAAGCATGCTTACACCAAGTTTTTGTTGGAACACCCATAAGCTAAGCCCATGCCCTTTGATCAACTTGATTCAGTTCATTCATCTTATGCAACCAACCTTGATAGTATGTAGCTTTAGCAGCACCCATCATTAGATCTCTAACCAAAGAGCCACCCCAAACCTTTTCTTGAAATTTGCATATAGGCGTCTAAGACACAATTTATGTTCTATCCTTTCATACATTTATTCAAAAACAACTACCAGTCTCTACAACATATATACTAACACAGATTAAATACTCTTGAAAGATGAGATTGAAGCAATAAAATACAATAAAAAACATACCTTTTGTTGATCAGAAATAAATACAAAGTTCTTGTCCTGTCCATGTTCTATACGTCCCTCGCAAGTGTAAACACCCCAAATTTTCCCTCACTAAGTTCACACCATGGATTATGATCTTTCATATTTTCATTAGTTCAACCATATCATATCATGTGGCATCTTTGCTTCACTGCATTAGGTCAAGTTCATCTGCATCTAGGGTTTGTGATCTGAGCAATCCAGGATCCATCTGAGCCACTCCAAAGGCCTTCAATCATCTCAAGAGGGTCTATGTATGTTTAAACATCATGTTATATCCTCTAAAGATCAAGGAAGTTCAAAAATCACAAGAACTGGCAAGTCATGGAAGCAGAGCCAGGTTTAACTACACAGATGACCTGAAATTAGGGTTTTGGTTTCAGAGGCCATAACTCCAAAGTTTTTGGTCATTCTTGTTTCTATTGGTCTAAATATGATATAAGGATCATGCATACCAAGTTTGATGAAAAAATTCATTGTGGAGGTCATCTGATCACTGGGTAACTTCCTGAGCAAGTCAGAGCAAAATCAGGGCATCTGAGGCCCCCCAACATGGAACCAAAATGGATTTTTCATCAAAATGAAGTTATATGGTCTTTATTTGATCATTTAAGTGCTTAGAAGTTCACAAATTTGAAGAAAAGTGGGCTAAACCAAAAGTTGCCAAATATGGAAATGACTTGTAATGTAAACTTTCCATTTTGGGAAAGTTTTTCAGCCTCCTCTTTCTCAACCAAAAATGCTTCAAATGAAACATTTTTGGTCATGAAAGTTGTAGGTTGGATCATTCTCTTTTCAAAAAGTACAAGAACAAGATCTAATTCATTTTGGAACTCAAGTTATGGCTTTCCAAAATTGGGAAAAATCACATAAAATTCACTTTTGCACCAAAGAGGCATTTTGCAAAATGGCATGATAAAGCATTCTAAAGACTTCAAATATGCACAAATGCTTCACAACATCCTCATGTGACCTCTAAAGATCAGATTTGAGCTTTGAATCATTTCATTCCATGCCTTGAATTTCAAGTAATTCAAAAGGGGCCAAACTTCTTCAAAATTGCAAAATGGACCAAATCTCTTCAACCACTTGTGCCAGCTACAAAATATGACTTCCATGGACCTCCTTGAAGCTAGCTGACTCGAGCCATACCCTTGTACCATGCCTGAACCAGCCCATGCTTTCACTTACACAAAAGTTGACTTTTTGCATATTGAACCATACCAATCAGCATAGGCCACCAACAACTCTCTGACCTATCAAGACTTGATATGTGTACCAAAGGCAAGCCATTTTCACATAAGCTTGGAACCAGAATCCTCCCACAAGTCAGCATTCACCAAAACTCCCTTTTATGCATTTTCATTCGAAACTCATCACACAAGCTACAAACATCAAAACAAACTCCATAGAACAACTCACCATGAACCACTGATCATTTCCCACCCATCATCTTGCCCTAAAAGAAACCATATCAAAAACAAGATTTCCCTCCCCCTTTGAACTGAACTGAATCAAACTCACAAACTAGCCACAAGGAACCCCAACCAAGCATCAAAGCTTCTTCAGGAAGATCATTGGAGGGGTTTTGAAGCAAAGAAGCTGCCTAAAAGCTCTAGGGTTGAAAGCTCCATCTTAGGTAGCTCTCTCAAACGTTTTTTTTTTCAGAAATCCTTTTTTAAGTTATAGAATTGTTCCTTGTGATCCCCTGAGTACTCTGATCTTTGTAGTTTTGAAAATGGTGTAGAAATGAGGTTGTATGGATGTTCTGAAATTTCTGCCATTTTTGCTTTTTGTTTCGAATCTTGCTGGTGAGTGGAAATAAATGAGGTTTGAGGTTAGGGATGAGTTTAGGAAGGTGAGAGGAACAAATCTGGAGCTTTAGAGCTCCAGAAATGACCTAGGGAGCGTTTTAGGAAATTTTCAAGTGAGGGGTGGCCGGAGAAGATGACCGGAGGTCATTTCCGGCCACCTGAAAGTAATTAAGTTAATTAATTAGGGTTAGGGTTTATTTTGAATATGGGCCGTTGGATGAGTGTTCCCGCGCGCATTTGTGAGGTCCAGATCTTTTCATTAATAATTAATCAAGATTAATTAATTAAATAATTAGGATTAGTAAGGTTTGAACCTGGGCCGTCCAGATGCGCACCCAATCAAGCCTTTAGAAACCCAGATTGAATCTGAGCCTTCAATCCAGCATACTTCCCATTTTATTATTTTTATTTCATTTCATTTCTATTTAATTTGCACATTTTATTAAAAATTGTAAAAAGACTTCAAAAATTATGAAAATTTTTATTCAAGCTTTTATTAATCTTCAGAACCCAAAAATATTTTTATTTTTATTTTTTGCATTAAAAAAATCATTTAAATGACTATTTTTAATTAGTTAATGAAAATTAATTAATTAAAAATACATTTAAGTATTTAAAAATCACAAAAAAATTCAGAGAACATTCTTAGCCATTTAGAAACATTTACAAACTCAAAACACAAATTTCTTTTCGGTTTTGATCATATTTTGACAATTTTCATTTGAATTAGGGTTCTTGAATTTGAATATTTTAACCCTAACTTCAAAAATTCATAACTTTTGATCCAAGTTGAGTTTGTGAATGGTTCTTTTTGCATTGTGTTATGCATACTTTCAAGCATCTAAAGACATTTTTATTTCATTTTTATAATGCATTTTCAATTTGTTTGGCATTTTACCTTTAGGATCACCCTTAAAACCCTAGTAACTTAGGAAATTCATAAGTCCCTTAGGGTTTAGCTTCTGACCTTCCCCTTTGGACAATGAACTTGTATAGGTGTAGGGTCCCTTTGAGTCCATTTTCAATTTTTTATCCCATGTCTTGCTTCTGTTTTTGAGTTGTGCATTTCACATGATCATATAACCCTAATTTGCATCTTCATTTGCATCCATCTTGTATAAGCTTGCATACTTGAACTTGACATGACATTTTGTGCATCCACATGACATATAAGACATCTTAGGACACATTTAAATCATGTTTGATCATTGCTTCATCCATTTTCCATGTTTTGCATCCATTTCATTTCATGTGCATTCATGAACTTTCATGCTCTTTTTTTTTGCCTCATTTGCATTCTCATCTTTTGTATGATCATCCCCATCTCATGACATACATTTGTATCTTCTCTTTGCATCATTAGCATCATGAACATGCTTCTGAATTTGGTTTCCACCTTTGTATTGCATTTCATTCTCATTTCATTTCACTTCCATTTTGCTAAATTTTCAGGTGGTAAGTATTTGAGAAGTGAATTTGCCTTCACTTCTCATAATCTCTTCCCATCTCTCTTATGCATCCTTGCTGCATTTTGTATTTGTATTAGAGTGAGCCTGCTCATTCATGCTCCTTCCTCATTTTCTTTCTTTAAGCAACTTATCTTCTTAAGTGAAGTAAGTTGACTTGCTTCTTTCTACTTCTCCTCCTTTCTTTTTGTTCCTTCCTTGGTGGCTCTCCTTGAAGATCTTCTTGCAAGCCTCATAAACCCTAGGAATACCCAAGCATGATCACAATTAGGGTTTGTTTAGTCCCCCATTAGTTTTACCTTTGTGTCATCTTTTGTGTCTTCTCTCCTCACCTCTTAATCAAGAACTAAACCTTCAAGGTTTTAAGGCTTTGTGATTAAGGTTATGCCTGTATCCTTCTATTAGGATGAAGTGTATAACTTTAATCCTAAGTGTTAAACCCTTAATGTGTTTAAATCTTTTAATCAATCCATCTAATAATCATTAAGACATCAAGCTTGTAACTTGGGCCTTGCATTAGGGTTCTAATTCTTCCTTGATTGGTTAAGAAGGACTAACCCTAGCGTTAATGGACAAGTCCCCCTCAAGTTGTCTTACAAACTATAAAATTCACTTCTTAACCTTACCATTAACTAAAATACACATTAATAAAGGCCTTGTTTTGTCATGAGGTTAATCCCTAATCATGGATTAAGTTGAAGAACCTTCCTCAGCTTAAGTGTTCTCATCTATTATCCTTCTATTAGGATGGTGTAATGGGTCTATTAAATCTTTGATTATGGCTTAAACTCATTACTTAACACTAAGAAAAAAACCCCAAAAACATCTAAATAAATGCAAGTATGTTAATGATCTTAATCCTACATCATGGTGATTAAGTGTGAGGTGTTTACTTCATACTTAAGGTATTCTCATTACCCCTAATCAGAGGGAGGATGTGATGAGTTTACTAACCCCTGGTTTAGGCTTAAGCTCATTAACTTATGACGAACTCCAAGAGCAATAAAAGATTGAAAACTTCAAAAACAAACAATAATCGTCTCCTTCGGGATTCCCTTCTCACCTCATTCACTCACAACCGAGAACTTGCTTCTTCCGTCTAATGCAAGACAGTTTGCACCTGAGCCAGACAGGTCATACACTTGAGCATGGGCAAGCAAGCAGTTCACAAGTCAATTTATCTTTCAGTCTCTTTGAGTCGAACTACAGTGTTCTGACTTCCTCATTGCACGAGAGGATACGTAGGCATAACTTAACTGTTATCGAACAAAAGTCTCTGTATATTCCCCCTCTTCCAGCATTATTCTTTAAGCCTCATAGTCTTGAGCATTTCATTTTTTCCTTACACTGACACTCCTTCATTTCACTTCACATATCTTTTGCACCGACACTTGCATTCTTTTCCAGCTTTGATACACAGATAGCACTGACACTGCCGCTTTAAACACAAATCTTTTAAGAGTGGATCCCGTCGAGTACGACGGACAATCTGGGTGCTAATACCTTCCCAGGTGGTAACCAACCCCCTTTCTCAATTTCTCTGGTTCGTGACCGTCTTATCCATCTTTTCTTAGGTTTATGCAGCATTACCTTTCCTTCGGGATAAAAATGCCTAGCTGGCGACTCTTTTCATTTCTTCTCTTTCACCGACCGTTCGCGTCTGTACCCCTCTTGGCCTGGTGTCATCAGGTGGGAGCGACAACAAGTACCCCCAAGAAGTCACTAAACTATGAACACTACCCATTGTAAACTTATCAATGTGGATCCATAAATAAGTGTTGATACACCACCCTTGTAAATGGTAGCCCCATCACTCAACACAACAAACTCCCATCCGTGATGAAAAACAACATCAAACATTTGCAAGTTCTGAAATAAATCAAAAACAAATTATAACCTATCATACAGTTGCCATTATCGCATAAGTAATGAAAGCACACAAACCTTTTTCGCTTCAGCATTGTGTATTGATTCTTCTTCCACTTTCTTAATCGGTTTCTCACATTGCATTGAGGAAGTATCTTCATTTGACTTTGTCTCCGTCGCGTTTCCCTTCTTCCTCTTCGAATGCCTCTGCGTCTTCTTCTTCATCGCTGATGGGTGTTCCTATTTTGGAAATGAACCTTATATTTGTTAGGGGGTGATATGAAGAAGACATTTCCTGATACTATTTTAACCTAAAACATATCCTGCGTGGAATAAGTGTGACATAGTGAACGTGCCAAATCATCTAAACTGGTCTACATATACAAATAAGGGTGACCCAAAAGGGAATCTGAGTAAGTTGAGGGGGGATCAAAAAATATTTCTTAAGAAGGGATAAACTGAATCTCACGCATATGGCAGGAGGAAACAACATTTAACCCTTATTATTATTATTATTATTATTAATATTAATATTATTATTATTTTTATCAGTATTACTAATATTCAAAATAAGCCCTTATGTCCATATATATAGAAACGTGAGATGTATTCAAACAAAAAACCTATCATATTATGGATATTACACATGTAATTTTTCTAGTAAATCTTTCTAACACCACATTCTTATGATAATACTTATGCTATGGATATTACACATGTAATTTTTCTAGTAAATCTTTCTAACACCACATTCTTATGATAATACCCATGCTTTAGCTTTTGTAAAAATTTAATACCTCCTACTTTTAATTTGATGAGTAATATGTGTCATATCCCAAATTTGTATGATCTGTATATCATTTTTTACCTTTATTTAGAAAATTTAAAAATATATATTTTATTCTCTGTTTGTTTCTGTCTAGGAATTGCAAAGGTGAATAAGAGTTTAATTTGAAATCATCAAATCAAGTGCGTGTGTGTGCAAAGCTAAAAATCAGTATGTTGTGAGGAGGTTTTTTATCAGATTTATGTCCATTAATTACATATATATATATATATATATATATATATATATATATATATATATATATATATATATATATATATATATATCATTTCCATAATTCTTTTTTATTATCCATTTTCTTCAAATATTAATCCCCATTTTCTTTTATCAAACTAATTTCCATTTTTTTACTATCCATTTTTTTTATTATCCATTTTCTTTTATCAAACTAATTTCCTCAAATCCATCCAATTAATATTTTCTTTCTTTCACTCAAGCCTGACAACTTGTTTTTTTTTTCACTTAAGGCCATTTTACATTTCAAAATTAAAAATTATCACAAAAAAATTGAAAATCCATTACTTTTTCTTTTTATTGCAAACCATTTACATACAAATTGACAAAAATTTAATTGTGAAGCCACGACATTTCCACTCTCCAAATACTGTAGTCGGACCTACTCAATTTCAATTAAAACCTTCAACAAACCTTTCCTTAACTTAATCCAAAACAAAAAAATATTACAAGCCATGATGCATCACCAACCTGCTCCACGTTGATTTTTTGCTTTCCCACAATTTCCATTTTATGCCTGGCCCAACATCAAAATGCAGTAACACAAAAACTAAAACTGCATCAACCCCACGCAACAACACCATGTGATTCACCATGACCCACACATATTTTCCTCCACCCACATTCCAATCTATCCGTATGACACTTCCACAAGGAAAAAAATAGATTGTACAAATTAACAGCCTGTTAAAAAAAATGGATTCTCTAATTCTTTGGCCACAATCCTTCCAATTTCACATGCACTTTTTACACTAAAACAACTCAGCGTTCATAACAAATATCCCCACTCTTCAATCTCCATAATGCCCTCATTCTCCTCTTTATAAGCAACCCCATTATCACAATCACAACAAGCTTGGACCAGTCAACAAATCCCTGCTTAAATAAATTCAAAGTTCAAGCTTCAAAGACATTCCTCTTAACCACACCTTTTTCCATTTTTTTCTTCGTCACTTTTCTTGCAAACACAAACCATAAAAAAACCATGACCTCACCACTCTTTTTTTCTCATTTCGTAGAAAAACCACATAAACTCATATATTAATCCTCATCAATAAACCCCCACAAAACCTATAAAAATCATTTTATACAACATTTCCATACACCACAAATCACAATATTCCTCCTTCAACAAACCAATCTCTTCAAAGCTCACCTTCATCCTGCCTTCAAATAACCTGAACTACCTTCATCCAAAAAAGACCTTCAAATCATTCACTACCACCTAAACATGCGGATCGAAACTTACCATAAACAAAGGCGAAAACGTGAATCATAAAACCAGAACGAAGCACAAAACCGAGAGAGTGAAATAGATGAAGAGAAGATGAAGAACCATGCAACTTGTAACCAAACCCTTCATCAACCTCAACAACATATACCACCGTGACCCTCACCGCCATGAAATCGTCAGAGGAAAGAGAGAAGCGAGAAATAACGAGAACGAGTAGAACCGAAAGATGAGAAGAGAGATCCGTTGAGAAAGAATCGTAAGAGAGAGAGAGAGAGATCGTAAGATTGGCTGAGATTCGAAAAGCAAGGGGTGGGTGTCTGATTTCTCTTCTTTTGTATCATGTTAACGGTGAAGAAGAGCTTTTCCTTTTTTATTACGTTTTGTTTTGCTTAATCTATTATTTGGTGATGTTAAAAAGATTCCTGGGCTGGCCCTATCGATTCACTAATCACACACTAGATCTAGTGGTGCACCTTCCCCTTCATATGTTTTTTTGTTTTGTTGTATATTTCATAGGCTTCATGCCATAAGCCTAGGATTTTTGATTCGCTATCCACACACCCCATATGTTGCACCTCACCCCCTCTGGGTTTCCATTGTTTTCATTTATTTATTTTTTTAATTTTGCTTTAAGTTTCTTTATGTCATATTACTTTATTCAGTTTTAAATATTCTTCTAACACGTTGTGCTTAGTTTTACCATTCCTATTTTATCATTTAAACAAAAAAAAAATCCAAAAAAAGGGGGTCATTTTTTTTTCTTTTTCTTTTGAGCATTATTTTTAATTTGAAAATTTATATGATATTCTCTTATTGATTTTCTTTTGGCCCAATGATATTGCAAAAGGCTACGATTAGTCGGTTTGATTAAATCGATAAATTACGGTCAATATGAGGCCAATTTATTTCCCTTTTGGAAATTTAGTTTCGATTTATTTTTTAAAATTTAGTTCCCTTTTATAAATTCAATGTAATTTATTCATAGTTTTATTTTCGCTTTATCCCCCTTTTGGGCCGATGATATAACAAATTGTCGATTATGTTCGATTTTATTAAATCGACAAATTGTGATCAATACAAGGCCAATATAGTTTAGTTATTTGTTTATCGTTTTATTTCGATTTAATTTCCCTTTGGAAATCATTAATTTAATTTGTTGTTTATATTTTCAACTTATGGTCGATGAACATCTAATATTGAGATTCGTCGCAAAACGACTTGAAATCTCAATTAATAATGAAACCACTTTATTTCCCTTTTGAAAATTTAATTTAATTTAATTTTAGCATTTGGTCAATGAAAGTCTAAAAATCGAGATTGTCGCAAACCGATAAAATCTTGATTAAGACGAGACCATTCTTTCGATTATTCGATTAGCTTTGCGTTGTAAAATCAAAATTAAAATTCATTTTAATTTTCAAAATCCACACAAACGCATAAAGTAACACTCGACTCCTCATAAAATGATTCTAACGTTGAATCCATTCTAAGATAGTTAAAGAGCTACATTTCGACGCTTTCGATTTAATCTCGAGTCACGCATAACTTAGGAAACTTCACACACGTTTCCTCTTGGGCCCATACAATGAACCCTTTTATTTCGGACAATCCCGTGTAATTTACTTTGTATCCCTCTCCCAATTTCATATGTATGCAATTTATTTTCCGCATTGTGACTTTGATCGCTAGGAGCACCCTTAGGGACTAGTATCGATTTCACTTCGTTTGCGAACCCTTGGTCCAACGCCTAGTGGTTTCACTTGCACACTTGCACTTCCATTTCAATTATGGTTTCGTTTTGCTAGGAGCACCCTTAGGGACTAGGAATCAGATCCACCTAACCATTAAAGAATAAACTTCTATTTGCATTCACATGTAAGCCGAACGCATTGTGCCTCGCCATCAATCCTAAAACACCAAGATGTCTCTTTAAGACCCAAACCCTTGATCCAACATCAAGTGGCCTTAGGTAATCAAAACACCTAATAATTATCGAAACAAGGTGAAGAAGAAGTACATCGAATCTTTGATGGGTTTCCTCAATTGCTTGAGTGCGAGGCATCTGTCTCTGGTGTGAGAAATTGACACCTAATAAAATCAACAACCAACCAAACGTAGTACCACGAACTACGGAACTCTAAATTTACCATTGCAAGAGGGAATACGTAGGCACAAGAATCGTAAATCTTACCGAGCATCCTAGGAACATAATCACCCATTTCCCCTTTAGTAATTAACCTTATATTAGAATCTTCCGCATTTACTTTCCATTTATTATTCGAAGAAGACAAATGACATTCGTTAACATTAAATCACAAATCAAACTAAGAGGTTCCCGTTGAGTACAACAGACATAAGAGGTGTTAATACCTTCCTCTTACGGAATCGACTCCTGAACCTAGAATTTGGTTTCGATGACCATTTTCTCTTTTTCAAAAGGTTTCTCGATATTTTCCTTTTCCATTTTGGAATAAAATAAGTTCGATAGAGACTTTGTTCGAACAAACTTTTTTCGCGGTCTTTTATCGCAAGGTCGTAAATTTTTCGAGGTGAGACAACTGGCGACTCTGCTGGGGACTCGAGAGTCAAGCCTAACTTGGTTCGATTTGTGATTGAATATCAACCTTGATTATTTATCTGCTTCCGTTTATTTATTTATTTATTTTATCTTATTTATTTACTTGTTGTAATGTTATTTGGGGCCATTTAATCATTGGTGCTTTGTGAGACAGGCTCACTAGCAAACCCTAAGAACAAACCATATGACTAGAAGATGGTTGTGTAGTGGAGGACTATGGGGAATCTTCCTCGTGGGATGAAGCGAAAACCATCGCCTGGAATAAATTCTCTTAGAGATATTATGGTGCGATGTCCCTTCTTCGTGTGAAAATGTTTCTAAGTTGAGTTGTTGACTCTAGGGACCTTCAAACCAATACATACAAGTTAGTAGTGTTAACCTATAAAATTTTCAGACTCATTGGGTTAATGTGAAACCCACAATCAGACTAGATCCCTTGAACGTATTACTATCTAACAATAATATTTTCAACCTCGATCTATGATGTCTGAGAACCTTGAACCCTTTTATCGATAGTTGTGTAATAGAAGCCTACGAGGAATCTTTCTTGTAGGACGATACGAGAACCTCACCTAGAGTTGCTTATTTCAAAGATATTATCATCTGATGGATCTCCATTATGTCTATAATGTACTTGATAAGGATGCAAGACTCTAGGCACCTACCCGTTTTAAAACTTACCTTTGGGGAGATACCAGTTACTACCCGTTACTGTGACCAACCTAAGAGCAGATTGAACTTTTGATCCCGGATCTTGCATTGCATCGATATGCATATTATTTCATTTTACAGTTGCATCAACTATGCATCTTGCATTTCATTCCAAAGCCTAAAATTCATTTCATCTTCCAACAAAAATCATCAAGTTGATTCCTCGATACTCGTATGTCACTCAAGCCAACATCAGACGAATGGTGGATTAGATGCAAAAATTCCCATGCTGGTGCATGTGGCCTGTAAGTGAAACCTTTTGAAGGGGTTGTCGAAGACTAAGTAGAGTAGTATCCAACTTTGAAGAAGCCAACAGTCAAATCAAGAGAAATTCATTCCTCAAATAAAGGCAGTCGTCTTCCCATTTATTATTTTGCATTCTTGTATTTTGTATTGTTTAATTACTATTTTCTTTGAACATTGTTATTCATATTTGGTTTTGTTAATGTTATGTTTATGCATGCTTTGAATCAGTCGATTTGCATAGCCTCATCATTTATCATTTATCACAAAAATCACAAAAACATATTTCTCCACTTCATTTTAGCAAAGGTTCTAGGGAGGATGATGAAAACTGAATACCCATAACTGTTGTGGTAGGCTTTCAGGTAAAACCTTGTCAATGATGTACAAGCATTTTTCGAATCCCCAAACACTGGAGAGATAAGGATTTAATCCCTAGTTAACCACTTCGAGCCTAGAAGTAGGAGTTTCTTTCAGATACAAACCCATACACTTAACCCAGGGCATGGTGGTTATTCAGTTAACCAGACTACACCTTTAAATTGCAAGATGACACATCCAGTCGGAGGACCATCAACCAATGATTTGGCAGTCACAACAATCAACAAAATACAAAAAAAGAAGAAAATAAAAAAAACCACTAAGTCAAGCACCCAAAGGGAGGCTTAGGAAAAAAGAATCACAAGATGAGACATCCCATCAGAAAAACCATCAATCAACGACAAATCAACAAAAAAATCAAAGAAAACCACTAAGTTGAGCACCCAAATGGAGACTTAGTAAACAAATAATCATAGCAAATTCCAGTGGACCAAGCGCTTCATAAAGAAGTCCAGGAGAATCCAGATCAAAGAAAAAGCAGAAGAGGATCTCAAATCCTCAGAAAAGACAAAACAAAGATCATTTGACCGCCATATCAAGAATCAAAGGGTCACCGACATCCACCAACAGAATAAGAAGATTTCCACTTCCAAGCTAACCTTGAAGCTTCATCTCCACCCTTACAATGTCAAATCCCTTTTGGAGGACGAATCCGTGTAGAGTTAGTTGAACGTAAGAGTGGAGAACGTCACAAATAAGGGGTGGGTACAAATCAAACTTTGAGCCTTATAACTTTGTTTTAATAACCATAAACCATACCACATTATAACCCTCAAAAGACCTAATTGGGGCAGGGTTTATTCTGAAAGCATACAATAGCAAGGTTACGTAAACTGATTCCTAGAGATTTTCTAATCTTCAATCTCGATATCATATTATTCTTGCTTCTCTTTCACACAATTGTTAAATTTAGACCAAGTTTAGACTAACGATCCATTCGTCACACTATCACCATCATTCAAATAATTGACTTTCTCAAAGCTTGCATGAATGTTGCATTAACACTACCATTCTTGCATGAACAATGTAATTTCAAATTAGTGTTTGACATCAAAGACATCCCAACAATGGGCAATTAAAGAGGAATTTGAAATTTCGTTGGTGCTGACCCGAATCATGGCTACCTCAAAATATTTTGAATCAGAGGCAAGACTCTCAATTGCTCAATCAAGGGCAAATCATCTTCAATAACTCAATCAGGGGCATGCCACTGTCAACTGTTCAATCAGGGGCAGACGCATACCATATCCAGACACTGGGACAGACCATGTCATAGTCACCCTCATAGCTTCCCTACCAGATTTATTTCAAATACCCTACAAATAGGGGCAAGCAAAAAAGGAGCAAGTCCTCCTCTCTCCCTATTCCCAAGCCGAACAAGCAGATCTTGCCAGACCTTGGCAAGCATTCAAAGCAAAAAGCAATCTTCATGCGTCGATCAAGTCGCTTCACTCGTCAGCAAGTGAGCAAACTTGGAGTATCCAAATCCATCTTCGAACCACACAATGTTGAAGATTAAGTGTTAGGGAATCAAACCCTTCCACCCACCCAAAAACCAATCATTATTAGTAACTACCAGACCAAAGTCGACCATGCTGACATCTCTCATCAAACTTATACAATCACCTATATGAATCATTATGCATCATAGGCATCAACACATCATATGCATCATTATGAATCATCTACATCATACACATCATTTGCATACTTAAACTAATTAGAAGGTTCATATCCTCAGTATTTACATTTCTACTTACACCTCATTGCATAAACATTCACATCGTATTTCCATCATAATGAAGTACCATTTTCAAAATTAAAACATGCATATAAGTGTCGCTCCCCGGATTTCCATCCTGGTACAAACGCGAAAGTAGCGCGGAAAGAGGTAGAGTCGCTAGCCAGGAATTTTTATCCCGAAGGAACGGGAATGGTAATGCTGCACAAACCAGAAGAAAAGAAAAGGAAGGACATGGGTCCTATGAACCAAAGAGACTGAGTTCGGGAGTCGGTTACGACCTGGGAAGGTATTAGCACCCCAGATCGTCCGCCGTACCCGACGGGATCCACGCTTGCAAAGAAATTGTTCAAAGGGTGAGGGAATGAAAGTTGATGCGAAGAAAAGGAACTGAACTGGAAAAGGAACTGAGAAAGAAAACAAAGGAAAAATGTAGGGAAAATAAAGATTGTGCTCGAACGGGCCCTACCCCGCTGCCTACGTACCTCACTGGACATGAGGATCAGAGTTGCCGTAGTTCCCCTAACTAGGGGTGGAAAAGAATGCTTATGTCTTAAGGCTTGAACTGCCTATGTCAATGCTCAGGTGTTGCAGGCTCGGACGACGAGTGCGTTACCGTCTTGCAAAATGACAAGTAGGAGTAAGTTCGCGGACAAAGTGAAGGAGATGAGAAAAGAATTCCCGAAGGAAATACGCTTATTATTTGTTTGTGTGTTTTTAGAAGCTTTTATTGGTGTGGCACAAGGAAGTGAACTCAAACTCTTTTCCATGGAATGTGTACTTGCTACTACATTCCAAGATGGAATAATAGAACAAGAACACACAAGTAAGGAGAAGATCCCCAAAACTTGGTTCCAGAGATTAGGGCCTAAGCTTACTAACTCATTGAATTTATTAAGTGTTTTTGTAATTTTGAATGAAGAAGTACCTTTTAAGTTTTCTTCGTGAAGGTGGTCTCATGATCAGACTTGTGCATCATGCTAGACAAACTTGGGAAGACTACAAGTGCCCCATGGAATAAGGCTATTGCACAGGAGACAACTTCAATCCTTATTAAATGCTTTTTATGGTTTTTGTTTTAAGATGAGAAGAGAAAGAGAACCAAAGAGGATCTTAAAGGTAAAAAAACTAAGGGGAGATACTAATCTTAGTGTTAACATGCAAAGGATACCCTAGGTTAGTGAGGCTTACCTATCCTAAAGAAGAGAAAGAAAGAAGAAGAAGAAGAAGGAAAGAAAATAGAAAATAAGAAAGGATGGCCTAAGCACATCTCAAACAAGATAAGAAAGCATGAAAAGAAATGGAGGAAGAAGCTGAGATGAAAAAGAAATAAGAAGGAGAGGAGAATGCAATATGGAGTAATCGAACAATACACAAACAGAGCCTACACCAGTAGGACTTCCAGATGCAGCAGCATGCTCCTAACATAGCATTAGGACTAGATTGAGGTGCGAAAAATAATGGTCTCAGTGGTACCTAACGGAGAAGGTCCGTTGCCTCTTCAGTATGTGCAAGAGAAATCAAGAAGAAATATCAAGTCCAAATCAAGCACAATTAGTTCACAAGTGTTCCACATCACGAATCATTAAGGTTAGCTCAAACTCTTCAATGCGCAAATGAAACCAAGAAAGATTTGTCAGAAACCAAACAACCTAAATGTCCATCAAGATAAGTCATCGTGTCCAGAAAATAATCCACCAAATTCGCAACTTGCTTTAAGGATATCACGAACATTATCAAGTCAACAAGCCATGAACAAACACTCAATTACGATGCCATCACCAAGTTACATCTGTCACCATCAAAATCAAGCATAAAGGCTACAAAATATCAAAGACAAAGCTAAACCAAAATTAAACAAAATCCTATTAAAAGAAATTAATCGAAATTAAAATCTAAATTTATATTGAAGTTACTAATCAAAGCTAACAAAACTAATATCTAAATTCTACTGATAAAATATGATAAAAAAAATAACAAAAATCTAAATTAAATCCTCAACAAATAAAAAAATAGTTAACAAAAATATGGAGACAAATCTAATTAGAAATAACAAACAATAAAAAAATAAACAAAAGGGAGGGGGTCATGCGTTGAAATAGGGTTGTGTGGTGAGAAAAAAAAACGACGGGCCTATGGCCCTAAGGCCTAGCAGCAGCAACAACAATGGATGTCTTTTCTATATAAAAAATAAAGGTTAACAATAAGAAATAATAAAATAAACAGTAAATGATTTAAAAATAAAAAAAATAAATCACAGTTAAATGAAAATAAAGGAAAATGGTTTCTTCATCCAAGACATGTCGTCTTCTACAAAACAAAACAACAGACTCCTTTCGTCACCCCACATCTACTCAGATCGCCGATCAACACAATCACCGTGAAATCAACACTCCTCCCGCTGCGAATCGTTCAGTCCAACCTTTTCCTTCGACGTATTTCACTCTCAGACCCTGCTCGGTTTCAACCTTGCGTTATCGGTGGTGGATGACTTCATCTTCTCCACGGGTTCTCTCCGGCGGAACCACCGCGACCACCCTTCAATCAATCTCACCTCTCGATCAAACTTAGGCTCGCGAGTCGCCCGGGTCCTCTCGGTAACAAACGCGGCTTGTTTCTCTCAAACTCGCCGTGACAAACACGACGCCGTTCGTCACTCCTTTTCCAAGCACTCTCGCGACACAACGTCAACGTCTCAACCTTCTTCTTCTATCATCTTCTGCTTCGGATCTGAGCTGAGATTGTGGGTTTTGTTGATGTAGCGGTGAATGAAGAAGATTTTGGTTTGAGCGGAGGTTGTGTCTATGGTTGAGGGTGATTTCGGCTCATGATTCTCGCCGTCAATAGCTCGCGGTGTTTGTGTTCAACTCCAATTTCTCGCGGCATTCTCGGCTTCGGTTTGTAGACTTCTTCTTCAACATTCTCTCGACGGAGGTGATTAGTCTTGATTTATGGAAAAAGGTTTGTTTTGTGATTTGTGAAGAGCTTGTGTCGGCCTCGAAAGTTTCGGTTTCTCAACAATATCTCTGTTGCACTCTTCTTCTTCTTTTTTCTATTTTGATTCCGAGTTTGATGGTGGTTGTTGTGATTTGATGAAGTGTTGTGTTGCTATTTGTGAGATGGATTTGGTTGTTGCTGTTGTTGTTTGGTTGTTGCGGCTTGATAGTGTAATGAAAGGTTTGTTGATATCGTTGGTAGAATGAAAAGTTGAAGAGGGATGGTTTTGGGGTTTGTTGTTGAAGTTCTGGGTTTGTCAAAGGGAGTTGAAGGCGTGGTTGTGTTATGGAAAATAAGTTGGTTCGATGGTATTTGGATGAAGGGGAGTGGATGAAGGTTTACAGATTTGTTGGTATGAAGCTCGGATTTGGCTTTATGAGAGGTTAAGGATGGGTTGCAAATGAGTTGGTTTTGGTTAGTGTTAAAGGTGAGGTTGATCGAGTGTTTTTGTGTCTGTGTACGAAGAGTACCATGTTCAGTAGTGAAAAATTAAAGAAGAAAAGGATTTTGGGTCTTGGTGGGTTCTTAGGAAGAAGAGAATTGTTATGGTTCTTTGAAGCAGTGAGATCGATATCTCACAGAGTTTGTGATCTTTTTTAAAAAGGGTTTTCTGGGTTGAATGTTGTTTTTGTTGAAGAATTTGCGTTGGTTATGGAAGAAATGTGTGCAGGTTTGAAGGGTTGAAGCTTGTTGTTGATTCTGTTTTTGTATTGAACAGGTTTTGAAGAGTGAAAAGTAAGGTGATATTGAAGTTGTTGCTGCAGTGAAAATTTGAAGGGGGAGCGAAGAAAAAATATCAAAATGTTTGTGATGGATAACGGATTTATGCGTGTGATGTGTGTTGAAGGATTGAAAGAAATTGTTGTGAGGGCGGTGCGTGTTGGCAGTACGGGATGGAAATGAGCTTTTGCGTGAGGTGTGAATTGGTTCCCAAAAATCCATTTTGCAGTGAGTGGTGTGAAAATTATGCAGAGTCCGCGAGAAAAATGCCTTGAGAGTAGCGTGTGAGGTTGATGTGTTGAAACGTTTAGAAAGATGGTGGTAGTGGTGACAGGTTAGTAGGTTGTAGAGTGTGAATGAATTTGTGAATATTTTTGTTTTTGAAGGATTTGTGGGGTCACATTTTGTGTGGAGCCTCATGTGTTGTACGGTGAGTGAGACATTTTTGCTGATGAAATTGTGAGAGCAACGTGGTTATGTGAAAAGAGAAAAGAATAAAAAAGAAAGTGGGCCAGCTTGTGGTGAGTGCGTGAGGGAATTCTGTGGGTCGTGTATGTTGAGTGTGTTATGGGAAGTTTGTGGGAAAGAAAAAAAAAACGTAATGGAATGGCTTCTTATGTGATGTTGTCCGAATGAATTGGTGTCTAATGAATATACTTGAATAAAAATGAAATGATGAGAAGGACTTTAAAAGGGTATTATAAAAATGGATAGAAATGGGGTTCTTAGTAAGAAAACTGAATGAGCTTTAGATTTTGGAATTGGAAAATGGTGTTAGAAAGATGGATCAAAAAAATTGATTAAATGGATTTAAAAAATGGATATGGAGAAATAGATAAAATAAAATGAGTTTAGGAATTGGTTTGTGGATGGAATAAGAAAAGTTTATTTGGATTTTTGAATTGGATGGAATATAAATATTGAATTAGAAATGGATTATATAAAAAAGAAAAAGAAAAGTTTTGATTTGGTAATAAAAGTGAATAATGGTTAATAACAATTTATGGGGAAATGGATAAAGACGGTTAATGAAAATTGGAATTGCGAACACGGATTTGAATGTGAATTGCACTTGCAAAAATGACTTAGAATTAAAATGGTCTCTGAGGATTATCAAACATGAACCCTTGACTTCGACACAACCTCGAAAATGAAGTGAACCTTTGCCTGACCAATATCATTCCAAACTTCCACTTGTATTTTGAATGTCATTGGACGTACACCTGCCCTGATAAAAATGTACACACACACCGTTGAACAACTTGCAACTGCGATGTTCCTTACTTGGAGATTAAGCTTCTCCTGAATTATTTGTCTAATAACTTGGTGAAGAATTCCACACAACGCAACCTGACCTTGGGCACGCACTGCCTGAGTTCTTGAGATGTTGAGAAAGAGGAAAAGCCTGAGATGTTGAGAAGACAAAAATATCCTTGTAACTTGATGAAGAAAAGAATAGTCTAATGCTTGATAATGGGCTTGATGCATAATGAATAGTCCTTGCAGACGTGAAATCCTTGAATAAAACTGAATCGGGGAAATAAAACCTAATTATGCGACAAGAGCATAAGAAGATGATGCCAATGATGATTGCATAGCCAAAACCTTGAATTCTCCTGATAACCACAAATAGGGCGCGAAACCTTAATCCTCAGAAAATATCGATCCCATGTCTCAGGAACCCATGCGAATGATATGACCTAAAGTATGATCTAATGATGATGCGTATGAATGCAAATGAAAAGCAGAAAAAGAAAGAAAATCAGAGGGCAAATTTGGGGTGTTACAGCTGCCCCTATTCAAGCAACTGTTAATCTGAAAAGAACGATAGCACGGGCTATCGACCGTTCAAGATAAACTGTGGTTGAATACCAAGAAAACCTGAAATTTGCACTCTGCAGAAGAATGCAGAAATGGGAAATAAATCCAAACAAATAACACTCTGGGCAACCGAAGTGAAGATAAAGCAGACGAGCTCCTTCCAAATTGATTTGTTATGCCAAATAAGAAAAACATAGACAGACGAGTCTTCTTCAAGCAAAACTGTTACGCCAGGAACTGGACATACGAACCCTCTTCCAGTAAACCTGTTACGCCAGGAACTGGACATACAAGCCCTCTTCATACATTTTGCAAAAATATATGACTTGAGACAGACGAATCTCCTTCGGATAACTTGTTATACCAGGACCGGCGATGCACTTAAGTCTGTGGGATAGACATGCATAATCAGGATAGACGAACCCTCCTCATATATCTTACGTAGATATATGGTCTAAGACAAATGAGTCTTCTTCGAGCAAACCTATTACGCTGGGTGCGACATTAGGATTGGACGAATCCTCTTCACAAATCTTGCGTAGATAAGTGGTGTCCAAGGAAGACGAACCTCCTTCGGATAACCTGTTATGCCAGGACCAGTAACCATTTTGACGTTTAATCCCACCGTCAGGACTTCAAACCTCTTCAACACAGACTAGTATTGGACGATCATCAAGAGAACACAGACGAGTGCCATAAGTCAATGATACAAACGAATATCAGACAATGATCTAAGAAACGTAGACGAGTGCTTCAGGCGATGATACAAATGAATATCAGCCACTGATACAAACGAATACCAGAAATCCAACCCACGAGCATTCAGGAGTAGCAATACTAGAGTGATTATTACATCAACACATATGGATATAAGCTAACACATACGAGTGTGAGGGATGATACAGACGAGTATCCAACAATGCACATAGGCCTCAAACAGATAACAAACACAAACGAGTGCTGGAGAACGCATACGAGCATCATATGAGTTCAGACACAGACGAGTGCTGAGAAGTGCAGACGAGCATTAACATCTACCAACCATGGGCAACTGATGGGGAAGGCAAACGAGCAATGACGTGAGCACAGACGAGTGCTAGGGAAGTGCGGACGAGCAATGACAAAGCGTGAACACAGACGGGTGTTGTACATTGCAGACGAGTACCAAATGCCTAGTAAGGAACACAAATCTGTCGGGGAGAAAATTTCACAAACGAGCGAGTGCTGGGAATGCAGATGAGCAACAAGCAAATATCAAACACAGACGAGTGTTGGGGAGTGCATACGAGCAAAAGCAACCATCACACAGACGGGTGTTGGGAAATGCAGATGAACAAAAGCAAAGTTCCCTGATTGGCAGCAAGAATCTCAATTTCGTAGGGGAGAACAAGGTCAAGATGCTTTGACACTTAAATCTGGTTGGACTGGGGAGATGAACAATTGTCCGTGTCATCACAATGGCCAAAAATAAATTAGCGACTTCTCTGAGGAATATTTCAACGATGGAAAATTCCAAACATGCAACTCTGTGGGGAAATGACAATCTTCAGACTCGGCTGAGGAAGATGCTTGGTTAAATAACCCTTGTTGGGAAACAAATTCTGAAATTCTAAACACTGTGGGAAAATGCAAGGCCTTCAGTTGCCTGCTGGGAAAACTTCACTGTGGAAAGATAACTCCGCTTGGGGATGAGAACAATTCAATTAGCCTTGAAGTTCTGCTGGGGATACCATCTGCTCTAACTCAGCTGGGGAAATGTCAACCCTCTGGCCTAGCTAAGGAAATTTTTTGGCAATGCTCTGCTGAGGAGAGAATTTGCTGGAGAATTAGAGATAAAAGCAAGTCTCCTGCCAGGGAAGACCTCTGAATCTCATACATGCTGATCAAGTCAAGTTAAATTATACCCCAGGTATAGTATGACGAATGTTTTGGGAAGATATGCCAATGAAAATTGGACTTTGACTGAACGAGAATAACCAACTCCTCATGAGGAAGCCTTGTCGGCTGAAGGAAAATTCTCTGCTCGGGGAAGAAATAAACTTCCAATGCCCTGATGGGAAAAGAAATACCAGACATTCCCTGAGAATTAACTCGGCGCTTCAAGCTTCTGAGCTCAACAGTTGCATACTGATTGTAATGAGTGAATAAGCGTTCCTTTACTCAAATTATGCTTCAGACTGCATCGTCTATGAAAAGATTATCTCTAGAGGATTTTACAGAAGACATGGCATCCAGAATTGCCCCAGTGTCTTCAAACTCTCGCAAAAATTCATCAGATCTTAAGATAACTGCCCCAAGTTGCGTCTTGTAATGATCTTGCTCCACACCAGAGATAAAATAGAAATCATGCAGTATGAAAATGCAATGCAAATGATGCAAGATGCATACGTATGCTCATGATGCTGAGGATATGAAGATGCAAACTGCGAGAGCTAAAACAAGGATGGTTGGGCGCTAGGGCCAGGTTGGTAGATATTGTTTGTTTTTGGTTGCCAAGCAATTGGACTTTGAAGGTGGAATACCAGACGAGAAATGGTTTATTAAAAGTAGACCAACAGACGAGAACTGATGGGCAAAGAATAAGTTGTCAGACGAGAACTGACTCCTTGGGTTCATCGTCAAACGAGAATTGACTCTGAAAAAGAATGACTACCAGACGAGAACTGGCGTTCAACCTGATAAATGAAAAGGTGGCCAGGCGAGAACTGGTTAAAAGATTCGCCTACCAGACGATAACTGGTATTTGAAGTTGGTTTTCCAGACGAGAACTGGACTTTGAACGGTCAAGAAGATGGGGTTACGAGGCCCTCTGGTGTGAGATTGATGTTGCGGGGGTTATGTTCAATGCAATCATGATGCGTATGCTCTAGCGAAGCGACATGAATAATGTATGCAAATGATTTATGCAATGATCATGAAAGGCCAGAAAAACTCCCAATGTGGGAAGAAGAGTCTTATGTGGCAAGGCATCTAGTTGAGAAGGGTGACAAAGGCGAGGGGTAGCACGATTTCCCGACACTCGTCTTAAACTCAGAGATTTCCGAAATAACTTGCTCTGCGTAGCTAAACTTTGCACCTGTTGGCAGGTATTTGAACAAACTGCCCCTGATTATCCGATTCTTGGAATGGCAGACTTGGATGTTCACTCGAGAAGAGTTGCACTTGGTGAGCTCTGGAAGTATTCTGCCCCAATATGAGCATGGAAGCGACTTGACTTATTCTGACTGAGCGTTGGAAGAATTCATCTTTGGTCAACAGAAAATCTGGGTGTATTGCCCCTGTTTGGAAGATTCACTTCTGATCAACTGACTCTTTGATGATTTCCTTTCGATCAACTGATGCTTAGGAAACTTGCTTTAGGCTGACTGATTCCTTGGTCGACAAAACCACTGGATAACATTCTCCTGATTCATAAGCCTACAAGATGCTCTTGATTCTAATCATCACTGTTGAATGATCAAGTTTTCTCGTGATTGCTCTTTGCAGGAACTTCCCTGATGACACAGGCTGACTTGCAATTAAAACTGTTCATTTACAAATGGTAATTTTAATGCAGTGCACATGCAAGTTTTGAAAATTTATTTATTCGAATGCTGTGACAGTGTGTGAGGAATGGACCGTTAGTCCAAATGTAGTGCTGAGTTAGCAAATCGTTAGGAGTCAGTTTACGCAACCTTGTCGTAGTATGCTTTCAGAATTGACCCTGTTTCAATTAGGACTTTCAAAGGTTATAACGTGGCCTGGTTCACAGTTTTAGAAAGAAAGATTTATGGCTCAAAATTTATCTGTGCCCACCCATTCTCCTTGATGTTCTCCAGTCCTACGTTCAACTAATTTTCCCTAAGCGCTCGCCTCTCGAAAGGGTTTGGTGATGGTCGAGGAATCAATGACGTTGACGGTTTAAGCACCAATGAGGTTTCTTGGAATAACAATCACCCCTTTGTCTTGTGTCTGTAGTCACACGACTTTGTTCTTATGGAATATCTTTTTCTTTCTGATTTTTACTCCCTAACTTTTGTCTGGACTGATTCTTTCTGAATGTTTTTCGATTTTGAAGTCCAGCGGGATGCCCTAACTTTTGTCTAAGTCGTATGTTTTCACATGTTTTTCCGACTTAGCGGGCTTTATTTCCTTTTTTTTTTCTCTTTTGATTTTTGTTGAACAAATCATGTGACACGGGTTGTCTGACTTGCTTGAAAGGGTAATGGATGCCTCATTCCTTTGTTGTTGAGGGGTAACCATTGAGGTGTTATATCCCTTGACCTCTTGAGGTGGAATGAAGAAAAGGAAATGGATCCTCGGATGCTCACCCCTTTGGAAATTTGAACGCTTGGTCAAACTAACTGATAACTACCCTGCCCCGGGTTAGATGTGAGGGTTTTTTCGTTCAGAAAAGAAACTCCTACTTCAAGGCTCGAAGGGGTTGACGAGGGTCTATCTCCCTTATATCTCCGGTGTTTGGGAACGGAAACAATGCCTGTACATCGTCAGCAGGTTCTACTCTGAAAGCATACCTTCAACAATTATGGGTATTCAGTTGTCATCATCCTCCCTCAAACCTGCTAAACAACAGTGAAATAAATGGGAGGTAAATGGATGCATTTTTTTTCCGATGTAAGTAAAGAAAAATGAGCGAATGCGACATAACTGAATCAAAAAGTGCAAGATCATTTCATTAACATTACCATTCAAAATAACAATGCTTAAAAGACAAGTAGCTGCTAATAGGAAAGAAACTACAATGCAAATGACAAAAAGGATACAATAATCTCCAATTTTGATGATGTCTTCTTGAGCCACTGAAATCAGGAGACGCTTTTCCGAAGTCCTCGAACCCAACCAGGCGAGACGTGGACGTGCACAACCAAGCTTCCTTCTGGAAAGGATATGTACCCCTTGTCAATCAACTGTTGTACTTTGGCTTGAAAAGCTTTACAATCTTCAGTTGAATGCCCCATTGATCCACCATGATACCCACATTGCTCATGGGGATTGTACTCTGGAGGGTATGGCTCTGGCAACGGCTTGAGAGGCTTAGGAACCACCAATGAGCTCTGAATTAGATGTGGCAAAAGTTCACTGTATGCCATGGGAACTGGATGAAGAGGAGCATTCCTTCTTTCCAGATTGTTGCGAGGCCTAGGCTGGCTCTGAAGTTGATTCTAAGGTCTTCGACCCTGAGCTTGCAGATTTGGACGAGGAGGAGTCCAGAGTTTCTGATATTGTACTCTGAGCATCGCTTGTTGTCCGTAAGAGTAACCAGACCTAGGAAAAGATGAACTCTGAGAAGATATTGGTCCAAAATATTCAATATTTTCCATGACTGCATTGATGTCATACCCTTCTTCCCCTTGGGAGCTAACAACAGACTCATCTTCACTAGTTGGGATATTCGAAGAGTACCGGATCTTTCCACTTTTGAGCTGGCTCTTGATGCGTACTCCAACTATCATCAAATCAGAGAAGCTTGATGTCCCAATGCTACTCATTCTTTCCAAGTACGGACCTTGCAACATGCCCACGAATAGGTCAACTAATTCTCTGTCTGAAGGTGGTGGTTGCACTTGGGCTGCCAATTCTTTCCACCGCTGTGCATATTCTCTGAAAGATTCACTGGTTCTCTGAGATAGGCTCTGCAAGTGCGTGCGACAGGGCGCCATGTCCACATTGTACTGGTATTTCTTTACGAAAGCTCTGGATAAATCATTCCATGACCGGATACGACTACTTTCAAATCCATGTACCAACTTAAGGATGCCCCGCTTAGACAGTCCTGAAAACAGTGAATCATCAACTTATCGTTGCGGGCATAAGAAGTCATTTTTCTGCAAAACATCACCAAATGACGCTCCGGGCAATTGACACCAGTGTATTTCTCAAACTTCGGAGTTTTGAAATCTGGGGGAATGACAAGACCAGGCACCAAACACAGGTTTAGAGCATCGAAACCAAAGGCATCAGGATCCGCTAAGGCTTTGAGTTGCTCATCCAACACACGAAACCTTTCAGCAGGATCAATAGTTGGTGGATCCTTGGTTTTCACAAGAGGGATTTCCCCTTGGAAGTTCGGCATAGGGAAAGCAAAGCTCTGATAATCCGTAGCATCAGAAGAAGATGAAGGTCCACCTCGGACAACAGATGGTTCAGGTACACTATGATTCACGATCGGGGTCTGTGCAGGCTGAGCTTGAGTAAGGTTGTTCACTTGTGGAAGATCCTCATCAGGAGAAAGACCATATAGGGGATTGGTCATCGAAGTGAAACCAGGTGGAAACCCAACACTCTGACAGTTGTTCTCTGACATACCTACCAACAGCTTCTAAACTAACCCTTTCTTAGTTCCTGACACTGCTCAGTCTTGCTTCAAACAACTTTTTTTCGTCTTCCAACAGTTACCACTTGTTCAAACTGAGTACCGAGAAGTCAGCTGGCTGGTCATGGACAAAAGGGGAAGGATGAGCTCTCTGGAAAAAGGATATGCAATGCTGATGCAAATGCAAAATGAAATATGATGATGCTAGAGATGCAAAGACATGGGATCAATGCTGGAAACTGCCTGGAATCTGGAATACTGAACCAAGAATCGAGTGTCTGTAACCACAAGATCTCTGTGTAATAACCCAGGATAATCAACAAGAACTAAGGGATCAAGAACTCCCTAATCATAGTGACCGGATCAAAACATAGAACACACTGATAACCAGGGTATGTTGAGGTCAAGGGTTCCTGCAAACCTGTAAACCCCTCCCAATCTCACGGGTGTGCTCCGGGTCAAACATCACAGACTCTCAAAGCCGAATAACAATAATACGTTCACCATTTCCGAGAAATGGCTCATGACCAAATCAGGGAATCGGTTTGGCATTATGTACTACTCAGGGAGGTCTCAGCGTGAGTCCGGGAAGACAAGGTCATCCTATGTGAGTTCCAGGTGGGCCCTCGAGTGCGAGCGGGTTTGCCACATAATATGGTCTGCGACTGTCACCACCAGAGAGGGATGTTTCCACAAGGTTCTCAATGATCGGTCCCCAGCTGCACATAACTATCAAGGTTATGAAATGAAAGAGGAAGATCCCCAAATCAAGACATTTCCAAGACGGTCGCAAATATGGGCGTGGAACTCACTACTACCCCCATGACAAGATCTCATGGGGCAAAAGTGGAACCACTATAAGTCCTAAGGTGCACTCGAGCCTTGGTAATGAGCTCATCTCACAGTAACAGTATCACCTAAGTCCCACCAAACAAAAAATTCAGTCCAGACAGTCCAGTACATATATGATGCATGAAAATAAATACTGAAAACTGTAAATAAAGCTGTAAATAAAACTGTAGATAAACAACAGTAACATATACACAACAACAAACAATCAACACCCAGCGAAACAGAAACACGCAAGCGCTAGGAGAGACTCTCAAGGGAACCAGAGATTCTGGGTTCGGTCCCCAGTAGAGTCGCCAGCTGTCGCTCCCCGGATTTCCATCCTGGTACAAACGCGAAAGTGGCGCGGAAAGAGGTAGAGTCGCCAGCCAGGCATTTTTATCCCGAAGGAACGGGAATGGTAATGTTGCACAAACCAGAAGAAAAGAAAAAGGAAGGACACGGGTCCTGCGAACCAAAGAGATTGAGTTCGGGAGTCGGTTACAACCTGAGAAGGTATTAGCACCCCAGATCGTCCGCCGTACCCGACGAGATCCACGCTTGCAAAGAAATTGTTCAAAGGGTGAGGGAATGAAAGCTGTTGCGAAGAAAAGGAACTGAACTGGAAAAGGAACTGAGAAAGAAAACAAAGGAAAAATGTAGGGAAAATAAAGATTATGCTCGAACGGGCCCTACCCCGCTGCCTACGTACCTCACTGGACATGAGGATCAGAGTCGCCGTAGTTCCCCTAACTAGGGGTGGAAAATAATGCTTATGTTTTAAGGCTTGAACTGCCTATGTCAATGCTCAGGTGTTGCAGGCTCGGACGACGAGTGCGTTACCGTCTTGCAAAATGACAAGTAGGAGCAAGTTCGCGGACGGAGCGAATGAGATGAGAAAAGAATTCCCGAAGGAAAGACGCTTATTTTTTGTTTGTGTTTTTTTAGAAGCTTTTATTGGTGTGGCACAAAGAAGTGAACTCAAACTCTTTTCCATGGAATGTGTACTTGCTACTACATTCCAAGATGGAATAATAGAACAAGAACACACAAGTAAGGAGAAGATCCCCACAACTTGGTTCTAGATATTAGGGCCTAAGTTCACTAACTCATTGAATTTATTAAGTGTTTTTGTAATTTTAAATGAAGAAGTACCTTTTAAGTTTTCTTCGTGAAGGTGGTCTCATGATCAGACTTGTGCATCATGCTAGACAAACTTGTACTATCCCAAGATGGGAAGACTACGAGTTCCCCATGGAATAAGGCTATTGCACAGGAGACCACTTCAATCCTTATTAAATGCTTTTTATGGTTTTTGTTTTAAGATGAGAAGAGAAAGAGAACCAAAGAGGATCTTAAAGGTAAAAAAACTAAGAGGAGATACTAATCTTAGTGTTAACATGCAAAGGATACCCTAGGTTAGTTAGGCTTACCTATCCTAAAGAAGAGAAAGAAAGAAGAAGAAGGAAAGAAAATAGAAAAAAAGAAAGGATGGCCTAAGCACATCTCAAACAAGATAAGAAAGCATGAAAAGAAATGGAGGAAGAAGCTGAGATGAAAAAGAAATAAGAAGGAGAGGAGAATGCAATATGGAGTAATCGAACAATACACAAACAGAGCCTACACTAGTAGGACTTCCAGATGCAGCAGCATGCTCCTAACATAGCATTAGGACTAGAATGAGGTGCGAAAAATAATGGTCTCAGTGGTACCTAACGGAGAAGGTCCGTTGCCTCTTCAGTATGTGCAAGAGAAATCAAGAAGAAATATCAAGTCCAAATCAAGCACAATTAGTTCACAAGTGTTCCACATCACGAATCATTAAGGTTAGCTCAAACTCTTCAATGCGCAAATGAAACCAAGAAAGATTTGTCAGAAACCAAACGGCCTGAATGTCCATCAAGATAAGTCATCGTGTCCACGAAATAATCCACCAAATTCGCAACTTGCTTTAAGGATATCACGAACATTATCAAGTCAACAAGCCATGAACAAACACTCAATTACGATGCCATCACCAAGTTACATCTGTCACCATCAAAATCAAGCATAAAGGCTACAAAATATCAAAGACAAAGCTAAACCAAAATTAAACAAAATCCTATTAAAAGAAATTAATAGAAATTAAAATCTAAATTTATATTGAAGTTACTAATCAAAGCTAACAAAACTAATATCTAAATTCTACTGATAAAATATGATAAAGAAAAATAACAAAAATCTAAATTAAATCCTCAACAAATAAAAAAATAGTTAACAAAAATATGGAGACAAATCTAATTAGAAATAACAAACAATAAAAAAATAATCAAAAGGGAGGGGGGTCAGGCGTTGAAACAGGGTTGTGTGGTGAGAAAAAAACACGACGGGCCTATGGCCCTAAGGCCCAGCAGCAACAACAACAATGGATGTCTTTTCTATACAAAAAATAAAGGTTAACAATAAGAAATAATAAAATAAACAATAAATGATTTAAAAATAAAAAAAATAAATCACAGTCAAATGAAAATAAAGGAAAAGGGTTTCTTCATCCAAGACATGTCGTCTTCTGCAAAACAAAACAACAGACTCCTTTCGTCACTCCTCATCTACTCAGATCGCCGATCAACACAATGACCGTGAAATCAACACTCCTCCCGCTGAGAATCGTTCAGTCCAACCTTTTCCTTCGACGTATTTCTCTCTCAGACCCTGCTCGGTTTCAACCTTGCGTTATCGGTGGCAGATGTCTTCATCTACTCCACGGGTTCTCTCCGGCGGAACCACCGCGACCACCCTTCAATCAATCTCACCTCTCGATCAAACTTAGGCTCACGAATCTCCCGGGTCCTCTTGGTAAAAAACGCGACTTGTTTCTCTCAAACTCGCCGTGACAAACACGATGCCATTCGTCACTCCTTTTCCAAGCACTCTCGCGACACAACGTCAACGTCTCAACCTTCTTCTTATATCATCTTCTGCTTCGGATCTGAGCTGAGATTGTGGGTGTTGTTGATGTAGCGGTGAATGAAGAAGAGTTTGGTTTGAGCGTAGGTTGTGTCTATGGTTGAGGGTGATTTCGGCTCATGATTCTCGCCTTCAATAGCTCGCGGTGTTTGTGTTCAACTCCGATTTCTCGCGGCATTCTCGGCTTCGGTTTGTAGACTTCTTCTTCAACATTCTCTCGAAGGAGATGATTAGTCTTGATTTATGGAAAAGGGTTTGTTTTGTGAGTGGTGAAATATCTCTGTTGCACTCTTCTTCTTCTTTTTTCTGTTTTGATTCCGAGTTTGATGGTGGTTGTTGTGATTTGATGAAGTGTTGTGTTACTATTTGTGAGATGGATTCAGTTGTTGTTGTTGTTTTTTGGTTGTTGCGGCTTGATGGTGTAATGAAAGGTTTGTTGATATCGTTGGTAGAATGAAAAGTTGAAGAGGGATGGTTTTGGGGTTTGTTGTTGAAGTTTTGGGTTTGTCGAAGGGAGTTGAAGGCGTGGTTGTGTTGTGGAAAATAAGTTGGTTCGATGGTATTTGGATGAAGGGGAGTGGATGAAGGTTTACAGATTTGTTGGTATGAAGCTCGAATTTGGCTTTATGAGAGGTTAAGGATGGGTTGCAAATGAGTTGGTTTTGGTTGGTGTTAAAGGTGAGGTTGATCGAGTGTTTTTGTGTCTGTGTACGAAGAGTACCATGTTTAGTAGTGAAAAATTAAAGAAGAAAAGGATTTTGGGTATTGGTGGGTTCTTAGGAAGAAGAAAATTGTTATGGTTCTTTGAAGCAGTGAGATCGATATCTCACAGAGTTTGTGATCTTTTTTAAAAATGGTTTTCTGGGTTGAATGTTGTTTTTGTTGAAGAACTTGCATTGGTTATGGAAGAAATGTGTGCAGGTTTGAAGGGTTGAAGCTTGTTGTTGATTCTGTTTTTGTATTGAGTAGGTTTTGAAGAGTGAAAAGTAAGGTGATATTGAAGTTGTTGCTGCAGTGAAAATTTGAAGGGGGAGCGAAGAAAAAATATCAAAATGTTTGTGATGGATAACGGATTTATGCGTGTGATGTGTGTTAAAGGATTGAAAGAAATTGTTGTGAGGGCGGTGCGTGTTGGCAGTACGGGATGGAAATGAGCTTTTGCGTGAGGTGTGAATTGGTTCCCAAAAATCCATTTTGCAGTGAGTGGTGTGAAAATTGTGCGGAGTCCGCGAGAAAAATGCCTTGAGAGTAGCGTGTGAGGTTGATGTGTTGAAAAGTTTAGAAAGATGGTAGTAGTGGTGACAGGTTAGTAGTGTAACACCCTAAATTTGCCCTCTTCCTTTTAAGCATCATATCACATCATAATCATCATGCTCATATCATTTCCTCAGCATCATATCATGGAAAGATGAGGCATAACATCCCTCATGTCCTAGCATCAAGCATATGGTCATCTATGGAGTTCCTTGAAGCCTTTCAAGCCATGACAAGGGTACCAATGAGTTTGTACAAGTTCTATGGTGAGTCTACACTCCATTTACAAGATCAAGTCCATTGGCAAAAGCTCAGAAGATTGCATGATCATCAGAGATCTCAGGACAAGGCAAAGCTCCTATGTAGTGTATCCAAATTAGGGTTTGTGATTCAAGCACCAAGATCTCACAAATTTGGCCATTTCTTGTGGGCCAATTCTTCTACATTTTAAGGATACCCTATGTGTTAAATTTCATGAGAAAATTCCATGTGGAAGTCAGTCAATGCCTCAGTTGCTTGCAGATGAAGGAAAAAGTCAACAGAGCCCATAAAAAGTCAACTGTGCAATTTCAAGGTGTCTAACCCAAATTTTTTGGTCAAGAGGGGTCCTTACAATGTTATAATAGGTTTGGAATGCCTAAAGTTCAAGAATCATGGAGATTTGAGGGGTTTTGCAAAAATGGTACAAAGTTGGTTCTTGAAATTTCCCAAATTTTGCAAATTTTGCCCTAATTTTCAAGTGGCCTTAACATGATCAAAAATTCTTCAAATGGACCAAAGTCAAACATGAAAGTTGGAGAGTAAGGGCTCCCATTTTCAAAAAGTACAAGTACATTTTCACTGGATTTGTAGATCTCCTTGTAGGCCATTCAAAAATTCCACCTCCCTAGGGCATTTTTCAACTTTTCAAAAAGTCACCAAGTGCAAGAAGGCTCAAATCTGATTTTTGTGAATTGGTACAGGCCCAAACTTGTTTCAAACTTAAAATACATTGCATAAGGACCAATTTACTCCAAAGAAATGGTCATTTTCATACACTTTGGAAAAATCCCTCCAAAACATGCCAATTTGCAAAATTCATGAAACAAGTGTGACACTTGAATCTAAGGGCCATGAATGACTGGATTTGAATCAAGGGTGGAAAATGAAACTCACACATGCTGAGAGGCCCAAGAGAGAATGAGCATGACATGCTTATTCCACCAAGTGCACATGATGCATATTCACACTTTTCTCATTCAATTTTCGTGCATTTTCTTTCACACTTTTAGCACTCACTCTTTACATCATAACAAAGAGAATTAAGCAAAAACCAGATCTAAAATCTCTCTCATTCTCTCATTCTCAACTTTCTTGCATTCTTGCATTTTGCTTCATATCTCTCCATTCCTTTACATTCTTCACAAACTTCTTCCATATTCTTGATCAGTGGATCATATAGATCAAGAATCATCCACTCATTCAAGCTTAAAGCACGGAATTGGAAGCTTGCCATTTCAAAGCCACTTGTTGAGAAATCTCAGATCCAAGCTATTTCAAGGCCTTAGATGCATTTATTTTGCATCTAAGTGTTAATCCTATTATTTTATGATTGGCATTATGTTTGGTAAAACTAATATGGCTGGAAAATGTTGAATAAGAAGTTCCATATGTTAAATTAACATGGTATAGATTCTGGAAAAACATGTCAAACATGATGTCCTGACATGGTGGCACAGATAAATGTGGTTATAATAATTGGCAGATACTGAAGAATATGTTGAAACATCTGCAAATGTCATGACAGAATTACTGTCATATGTTACAGACAGATGTCAAAGAAGATGTTGAAACATCTGCAAATGTCATGACAGAATTACTGTCATATGTTACAGACAGATGTCAAAGAAGATGTTGAAACATCTGCAAATGTCATGACAGAATTACTGTCATATGTTACAGACAGATGTCAAAGAAAATGTTGAAACATCTGCAACTGTCATGACAACATTACTGTCATATGTTACAGACAGATGTCAAAGAAAATGTTGAAACATCTGCAACTGTCATGACAACATTATTGCCATGTGTTACAGATAGATATCAAACAAGAAGTGTTGAACTTAGTTCAGGATGTCACACCAGATGTTGTGACATTGTCAAACAGAGTAACAGTTAATGAACTTAAGTCAAGATATCAGGATGTCACACCAGATGTTGTGACATTGTCAAACAGAGTAACACTTAAGTCAAGTCATCAGGATGTCACACCAGATGTTGGGACATCGTAAACCTGCTACCAGACTTAAATGATGCGCAACAGCACTGAGTGAATTCAGGGGAATTTATCTGGAATTAATTGGAAAGAGATAAGCAATACAAGGCGCATCTTTAGGGAGATTAGTTATCTGAATTCAGTATAACAGAATAACTAACTCACCTTGAATCAAGGAGGTAACAAACTAACTAACCCTAATTCAAGGTGATGACAGTGGGATTTATCAGATCTGAATTATGCAGAATATTCTACAAAATATTCTGATATCACAGGTGGAATTATTTTTTAAAGATGCAGAATATTCTGGAGATATTATGCAATCATATGTGGCGCTGATTTAAAGGGTGCTGATTTAGAAGATCTTAAAGACTCAATTTAAATTGAAGACAAATATTGAAAAATATAGAGTTTCTATATTTAGAGATATTTTAGGAGCTTTTAGATTTGAAGATCTTTTGGTATATTTGTAGCAGATTTTTTTGCATATTTGTAGCAACTATTGTTGTGATTGTTTAGGCCCAAATCTAGTTGGGAATAGGTTATAAAAGAAACCCTGTAACCTAGTTTAGATTTAACCCAATCAACCGAAAATGTAAACAATATTAGGGTTGTGTACTTGTGGCAGCCGTGCGCAACAAGGAACTCTATTGTGGCTGTTTCACCTGTGATTCTCGAAGCTTGTAAGCAAGAGAAGTATTGTGTCTTGATTGAAACTTTTAAGTAAGATCAAGCTGTTGTGTTTGAAGTGTGACTTAAATTTTATTAATCATTGTAAAAGATCACTGTGTGATTGAGGGGGAGTGAGTAGGTACTCATATCTAAGTTGTGTCTTAGGTAGAAATTGCCTTGGGTAGATATTAAGTGAAGGATTAAACTAGTTGGTTTAATTCCAGAATTAATATTACTTATATTGGATTTCCTTCCTGGCTTGGTAGCCCCCAGATGTAAGTGTGGAGATACACTGAACTGGGTTAACAATTCTGCTGTGTTCTTTATATCTTTTATGTTTTATGTTTTATGCAGTACCTGAACTGAATGTCCTATCAGATGTCACAACATCCTGAAGCATGTTTGACTCTGATATATCAGAATTATTTAAGTACTGATATGTATGCCTTACCATGTTTATAATTAACAAATAAGATGTCTCAACATCATATTCGACATCTGAGTCTGTCATACCAGAATTTCACTAAGGAGCAAGAGGAGTGATTTGCACGGATTGGTTGGAATTCTATCTCAATATTTCAAGGTCTCCATCTCAGGTATGGCTTGAAACTTCATGTTCTGGAAATGGAATTTAATTGTTGATTTGTGTTCCTTGTTCTTCCCTGATCATGCTGCACTTTGTAGATTTGATTTTAGTGCATTGTAGTGAAAGATATGTGCATTTCAAGTTTCATGGTGACACTTTATTTCGTTCGATCCGGTTAATTCTTTGAGATCTAGCTATTTTTGATGCCATATTTGAGTTCAGTGATGTTGATTTAGTGGATCTGGACTATTTATTTGCAATTTTTGGTGAAATTTTGCTTCTGGTTTGGTCTCTGGTGCCGAAGCCCTAGCTCCGGTCACCGGAATTTGTGTTGCTCATTTTAGGGTTTTTCTATGAAGAAGATGAACTAGAACCCTTGGATCTACCATCCTAAGGCTCTCGGCGCGCCACATGTCCCCCATATGCTTCAACAATCATGATATTTTCTATTTCCTTTTTTTAATACAGTGTGTGTTGCGTTTCATTGTAATTTCCGTGAGCTCACCAATGCCAACACTCCATTCCGCCGCGTCATTTAATGAGTTTGTTGACTCCATCCGCAGGATCAATCTAGCGCCTCACATTTTTTTCAGCCATTTCCTCATAAATTCATTTAATATCCACAGCAACAGCATGGTCATGTGCTGCAACCTGGGCCGTCACCAGCGTGCTATTCGCACCACCATCCTCCTGGCCCAATCTCATTTCCACGCAACTCACCTGCTATATACACCACCTCCTTTAATTCTTTAATTTCTTTTTCTTCAATTTATTTTCATTTAATCCAGTTTCATTTTAATTCATATAAAATAGCTATAATCATCCAAAAAATCCTAAAAAATTCCTGAACCTTCTTTTGTGTCTCTAGTTTTTTTATCATATTTTTATTTTATTTTTTTCATTGATCCACGTGTCAGAATTAATTCACCATTGCACCTAGCTTCTTTTTAAGTCCTTCTTGACCAGTATGCCTTGTCTAATTTCCATAGTCTTCAATATTTGGAGTTTTGATTCCATTCTTTTTGATTTGTTTTCCTAACACATTGTAATTTTCATGTGAGTTTTCTCTGTATTTTTAGAAACTTATTTCTTGAGTCTTGGTCTGGTAACTTGTGATGTAAGTTTTCTGCCCTAACTTGTGTTCTTGCCTCCATTTAACCTAGTTTGCTTCTGAATCTTTGCAAATCCTTTTGGCTAGTTGATATAACATGTTTAAGGATCATTTGGTTTCAATTGTGGAATTTTTAAATGGATGTTTGATTTATTGTGGATTTTATCTTGAACCTTGTCCCGTTTTGCTTCCTTTGAACCTTTAAGTCTCTCATAAGCCTAGAAGGGCACTTGTGCCCACTTATTCTTCTCATTTGGGGTTCCTTTGGGGTGTGGGTACCTTCCTGGTCCTAGGATAAGGTTCGTGTCTTTTGGATTTTTGTGTTTGCTTCTTCTTTAAGTTATTTGTTTCCTTAAGTGTTTTCACTTTATCTCATTGTTTCTTTTGCTTCCATTTCGGTATTGTTTGGTCTTGTGTGTCCATTATATTCATCTTGTTGGCTTCCTAAGCCATTCTTCATCTCATTTTGGTTCTGGTTGTGAATTTTGTTTTCATATTTTGTGCATTTTTGCTTTGCATATTTCATAAGTGTGCATTTGTCTTCATATGTGTTTCATGTTGCATCATTTTGAGTTGCATACTTCTTCTCCTCATTTCTTTGAGTTGCATTTGCATTGTGCATATGTTCATACCATTTCACTTCTGATTGTGTGATGTTAGCATGTTATCTTGCTCATTTTGTTTCACTTGTATGCATACTAACCTTGCAGGGGCTATGGTAAGTGTGAGATGTGGCAATTGAGTTCCACATCTCCAATTCTCATCTTCTCCTCTTATGTTTATTTTGTACTAACCATTTGTTGTTGGGCTTAGGCCTTTCTCATTCCTTCTTCTATCTTCTTCTCTTCTTTTTCCTTCTTTATTAGGATAGAAACCTCACTAACCCTTAGGACATCCATGCATGTTAACACTTAGGATTATTTTAGTCCCCCTTTAGAATTTTTCCTTTGTGATCCTTTTGGTTCTTCTTCTCTTCTTATCTCATAACTCTAAAAAACATCTTTAATAAGTTTGAAGTGATGTCTTGATCCATAGCCTTATCCCATGAGGTATGCTTGTAGTCTTCCCATCTTGGGATAGTACAAGTTTACCTTGTGATGCACAAGTCTGATCAAGGTATTTTCTTCATAAAAGAAAAGCATAAAAACACTTCTTCATCTGTAAATACCAAAACACTTAATAATTCAACAAGTTAGTGAGCTTAGGCCCTAATCTTTGGGATCAAGTTTTGGGGATCTTCTCCTTACTTGAGTGTGCTTTTTCTATTATTCCATCTTGGAATGTAGTGACAAGTGCACATTCCATTAAAGAGAGCTTGAGTTCACTTCCTTGTGACACACTCTAAAAGCTTCTAAAAAAACACCAAACAAACAATAAGCGTATTTCCTTCGGGAATTATTTTCTCACCTCATTTGCTCCGTCCGCGAACTTGCTCCTACTTGTCATCTTGCAAGACGGTTACACACTCGTCGTCCGAGTCTTCAACACCTGAGCAATGGCATAGGCAGTTCAAGCCTTAATTCACAAGCAATTTCCTTTTAGTACCCCTAGTTAGGGGAACTACGGCGTCTCTGATCCTCATTATCCTGATGAGGTACGTAGGCAGCGGGGTAGGGCCCGTTCGAGCACAATCTTTATTTTGCCTACATTTTTCCCCTTTATTTTCTTTTTAATTCTTTTCTCAGTTTCTTTTCCAGTTCATTTCTTTTCTTTTGCTGCAGTTTTCATTCCCTCACCCTTTGAAACAGTTATTTTTGCAAGCGTGGATCCCGTCGGGTACGGCGGACGATCTGGGTGCTAATACCTTCCCAGGTCGTAAGACTCCCGAACTCAGTCTCTTTGGTTCGTAGGACATGTGTCCTTCCTCTTCTTTCTTCTGGTTTTTGAAGCATTACCATTCTCTTTCTTCGGGATAAAAATGCCTGGCTGGCGACTCTATTCTTTTTCCGCGCCACTTTCGCGTTTGTACCAGGATGGAAATCCGGGGAGTGACAGCTGGTGACTCTGCTAGGGACCGAACCCAGGATCTCTGGTTCCCCTGTGAGTCTCTCCTAGCGCTTGTGTGTTGCTGTTTCGTTGGGTGATGTTTGTTTGCTGTGGCTTGTTGTATTTTATTGTTGTTTATTTACAGCTTTATTTACAGTTTTCAGTATTTATTTTCTGCATCATGTGTATATACTGGACTGTCTGGACTGGTTTTCTGTTTGGTGGGATAGGTGTTACTTGTTCTTGAGAGATGAGCCAAGTACCCGGCTCGAGTGCACTATAGGACTTAGAGTGGTTCCACTTTGGCCTCATGAGATCTTGTCATGGGGGTAGTAGTGAGTTCCACACCCAGGTTGCGATTGTCTTGGAAATGTCTTGATTTGGGGATCTTGCTCTCTCATTACATAACCCTGACAGTTATGTGCAGCTGGGGACCGATCATTGAGAACCTTGTGGAAACATCCCTCTTTAGTGATGACAGTGGCAGCCCACATTTTGTGGCAAACCCATTCGCATCCGAGGGCCCACCTGGGGATCACATAGGATGACCTTGTCTCCTGGACTCAGCTGAGGCCTCCCTGCGTAGTATATAATGCCAAACCGATTCCCTGATTTGGTCATGAGCCATTTCTCGGAGATGGTGACAGTATTATTGCTATTCGGCTTTGAGAGTCCGTGATGTCTGACCCGGAGCCTTTTACCAGTGAGAGAGGGGGGTGTTTACAGGTGTGCAGGAACCCATGACCTCAACATACACTCATCTATTCAGTGGTCCTTGTTATGATCTGTGGTCCTGTGATTATGATCTTTGGTTCTATGATTCTATGATTCTGGAGTTCTGGTTTTCTGGAGTTCTTGTTCTGGATTTCTTGGTACTGTGGTCCTGAGATCTTCAGAGAGTGTGACTCAGTGGACTTGTGGTTTTCTAGTTATTCAGAGGGGCCCTTGTCAGTGTCCAGTTCAGATGGTCCCAGTTGATCATGTGTTTGCATTGCATTGCATTTGCATCATTCTTTGCATTAACTGTTTATGTTTCCCATTTTTCAGGTCATTGTTCTTAATCTGCTCCCAGTCCTGGTAATCTTATCTCCATGGCAGAAATCAGAAGAGTTCCAAGGAAAAAGAATGTTCATTATACCTTTCTTCAGCCTGAAGTTAGAAGTGTTCAGAAGTTAGCAGGTCTGATGAACGATCAGGTCTTGGGCAATTTCAAGAAAAGATATGGCCAGATAATGAAGTTTGTGGACAAGCTCACTGCAGACCAGAAAGACAGTTTGCATACCTTGTTGCAATTTTATGATCCTCTGCTGCGTTACTTTGTTTTTCCAGGTTACGTCTTAGCTCCTACATTGGAAGAGATCTCCAGCATGCTGAATGTTCCGGTCAGAGAGACATTGCCATTCTATGGTTCTGAGGTTGTGCTTAAAGATGAAGACATAGCCAAGGTTTGTAGGCTGCCAGCTGCTTCAGTCAGGAAGGCTCTGCAAGAGAGTGAAGGCAAAGGACTACCCTGGAGTGTGATCATCCCAGAGGCAGAGAGATATGCTACAGAGGCTAAGTGGAATGACTTTGGTTCTTTGCTTGCACTGATGGTGTATGGGTCCAGCTTGTTCCCTAGAGAGAAAGAGTTTGTCAGCTTGGAGGTGATCTCAATCTTTGCAAAAGGTAATCCAGTGCCTACCCTATTGGGTGACTTCTACTACAGTGTCCATTACAGAAATGAGAAGGGTAGGGGTGGTCCAGTAGTCTGTTGTGCTCCTTTGTTTGCTGAGTGGTTTGCTAGACAGTTGCCTAAGTCAGGTGCCTTCAAGAAGATGAGGGATGAATGGAGATTGTCCAGAAGACTGATGGGGTTGACTGTTGAAGATATTGCCTGGGGATATGACAGGGATTTTCTAGGTAAGGAGTTGATGGTCAGTTGCGGAAGGTTTGCTGGAGTACCTTTGCTGGGAAGGAAAGGTGTCATCAGTTATTATCCAACATTAGCCAGAAAACAGTTTGGTTATCCATTGAAAGATCCTCCTCAGATGGAAGAGTTGGCTGAATCTTTGTTCTTTCCTGTTGAAGGGAACAAAGAGTTAGTTCAACAAGCAGTCCAAGCCTGGGCTCACAGGATAAGAAAGGGTAAGAAAGACTTCGGCCGAGTTGATCCCAAGACATATCCACCATATGCTGCATGGTTGCAAAGACATGTAGAAGTAGTTCTTATGCCTTTTTCAGTTGAGGCTCCACTGTATCCCAGAGAAGTGCCTAGTCAAAGCAGTACTGTCCCTCTTGAAGAGTACAAGAAGCTAGAAGCTCAATTGCACGAGGTCATAGTGGAAAATACTGAGATGGTAAGCCTGTACCACCAAGCCAACATGGCCAAGAATGAAGCTGAAGACAAGCTGCAGAAGCTCCAAGCCTCTCTAGAAGCCAAAGAGAAGGACTTTGCTGGTAGAGAAGCCCATTTCCACAGGTTGGGTATGATGGAAGCCCAAAGAGAAGCTGAGCGCAAGAAGACTCTAAAGACTCTCAAGGATGCTCGTCAATCCATTGCTTGGCTGCAAGGCCAAAGGGAGGAAGAGCAGAAGAAATTCAGAGAGAAGGAAGATTTATTTGAAGTTCATATGGCCTTCAAGAAAGAGGAGGTGGAGCAAGTCCACACCATCCGGAGGGAAAAGACCCAACAGCTAGCACAAAGTCAGTTAGCTCTGGAGGAAGCAAGGAGAGAGATCGAAGAGCTCAAGCTGAGAGCGGGTGTCAAGAATAGCAGAGCGGAGGTGGAAGAGCCTGAGTCCTTAGCTTAGTTGTTTATTTTCCAAATTACCTACAGGCCTGTTGTAGGAGTCTTGCTTTTATTGCTTTTGTCTTTATTTTATGTACTAGCTTGTAACCCTTCGGGAATATTTCTGGTTGTATTCTGACTTTTAGCCGGTAGTGGTTTGTTCATATCCAGTATTAATGTGCAAGTTATCATTTTGAATGTGCAAGACTCGTTTGTCTGATACTGCTAATGTCTGAACACTTATCAAGGAGAAAGCTTGAAAGTTAAACACTGAAAGTGATTGTCTGAGAATAGATGCCAGAACTGGGGCATGCCAAATGCTTTAAACTTGGGAACATGAACAGTTACATTGCATTTCATATAACCTGTTTGTTTGTTTTGCAGGTAGTGTCTCAGTTACTAACGTATTTTGTGTTTCAGGAACTATAGCTCCCCGTAAAGTTCGGGAACAACCAGTTGCACATAGATACCCAACCAAGATTAACAGAGAGCGAGTCATGGACCAGATGCAAGCAGACTTGGCAGATCGGAGGCTGAGAATGGATAACTTCATGACAGTGATGGCCGACATGGGTCAGAACCAAGAGCGTCTGCGGGAGATGATAGAGAATAATCAACCCAGGAACACTGCTGCTGCTGCTGCTAATAATCGTACCGGTACGGGCGCACGTCAGGTTGAAATCCCTATTGCTCAACCAGGGGTGACTATAATCAATGACGGGTTGAATAATATTCAGATGGATAATCATGACGACCAGTTCACTTTGCTTGACGAAGCTGAAGGTCAAGGAGCTGAGATGAACAAGAGGTTTGAGGAAATGGCCGAGCAAATCAGAGCCATTCAATCCCAGAGCTCTTTGGGATTTGACATAATAGATTTGGGCTTGGTTCCTGGGGTCAGGATCCCGTACAAGTTCAAAGTTCCAACCTTTGAGAAGTATAATGGCACTGCATGCCCAAAGACCCATCTTCAATCTTTCGTTGGGAGAATTGCTGCTCACACGGACGATGAGAAACTCTGGATGTATTATTTTCAAGACAGCTTAGTTGGAGCTTCGTTGGAATGGTACATGAAGAATGCAGAGTCAATATCAAGAGTTGGAAAGATCTAGCAGAGGCCTTTGTGAGACAATATCAATACAACATGGACATGGCTCCGAACCGCACGCAATTGCAGCACATGGCTCAGACGGCTAAAGAAGGTTTCAAAGAATATGCTCAGAGGTGGCGCCAGCTCGCTGCCAGAGTTCAACCACCGCTGCTTGAGAACGAAATGGCTGACATGTTTATGTGGACTTTGCAGGGTGTGTTTCTTGAAAGATTGGCGTCCAGTTCTGCCACTAGATTCAATGATATTGTTATTGCTGGAGAAAGAGTTGAGACCTTGCTGAAGATGGGGAAGATACAGGATCCTAGTGCTAGTAGTTCGAATGGAGCGAGGAAAGCTTTCGGTGGACCTCCCAGGAGAAGAGAGGGTGAGACAAATGCTGTATTTGGCCGAGGTCGGGGCCATGGTTATAGAAGACCCTATGAGCATGTGGCAGCAGTCACAATTCCTTCAACTCCAGTACAACAGATGCAACCTCCTCCTCAACAACAACAACAACAACAACAACAACCCCGTACCAGCTATCAGCAGAGACCGTATCAGCCAAGGCAAACTCGCCCGGTTAATAGGGTGATCGAGGCTATCCCTATGACTTATGCTGCTTTGCTTCCAAGATTGCTAGATTTGAATCTGATTCAACTGAGAACTTTGGCACCACCACCTCCTGGAGAGCTTCCAATGGGTTATGATGTCAATGCACGAAGCGCTTTCCACTCTGGAGCACCCGAGCACTCGACTGAGAAGTGCAGGGCTTTGCATCACAAGGTTCAAGATCTTATAGATTCCAAAGCAATCAACTTTGCTCCACCACCGAATGTTAACTCGAACCCTATGCCAAATCATGGAGGGGCAAGAGTTAATGTTGTTGAGGGTGGTGACAAGTTGAGTCTGGTGTTGAGTATTGATGAAGTGAAGACTCCTTTGAGGGTAGTGAAAGAGAGACTGCTGAATGGTCAAGTGTTTCCTGGTTGCTGTTTTGATTGTGAAGACTGTTCAAATGCTGTGAATGGATGTGAGAAGCTGAAGATGGGTCTGCAGGGTTTGATTGATGATGGATCCTTGCAGTTCAGTAAAGTTGGTGATACTGAAGCTGATGATGTGTCAACAATTACTATCTTCTATGATGAAGCTGACATGCCCGTTAGAAGAGAGCTTGTTACAATCTATGCTCCTCAGATTAGTCCCGTGACTATCACCGTACCTGGGCCTGTTCCATACACAGACGATAAAGCCATTCCCTGGCATTATGGCTCAGATGTATATGTAGCTAGACAGAAGATTGAGAGCAAATCTGGTGCTGTGGACCCGACTGTAGAGAATGTCGGAGGAGTTGGGGGTTTCACTAGAAGTGGTCGTTTATTCCCTCCCCCTGTGCTGAGTGGGGATCCTGAGGCTGAGGCTTCACCCAAAGCCAAAGGAAAGCAAGCTGTATCTGATGAATCAAATACTCTTGTTGCTGGGCAGGGTACATTTGAAAAAGAGGTCGAGGATTCATGAGGATTATTAAAAAGAGTGACTATAAGGTGGTTGATCAACTGAACCAGCACCTTCCAAGATATCCATCTTATCATTGCTGATGTATTCTCCCGCACACAGAGAGGCCTTATTGAAAGTTCTACAAATGACCTATGTTCCTCAGGAAATTACTGTCAACCAACTTGAAGCTGTTGTAGGAAGTGTCAACGCTAGCCATGGCCTAGGCTTTACAGACAGAGACCTCACGTCGGAGGGTCGAAACCACAACAAAGCACTACATATCACTATGGAGTGCAATGGTGCTGTGTTGTCGCATGTTCTTGTAGACATAGGCTCTTCCCTGAATGTGCTTCCGAAGAAGGCATTGATGAAGCTTAATGTTGATGGGATTGTCCTGAGACCAAGTGATCTGATTGTCAAGGCTTTTGATGGTTCAAGAAGATCAGTTTTTGGAGAAGTTGAGCTGCCCGTCAAGATAGGCTCTCAAGTCTTCAAAAGTGTTTTATATGTTATGGACATCCAGCCTGCATACAGCTGCTTGTTGGGTCGCCCGTGGATACATGCTGCTGGACCTGTTACTTCAACCCTGCATCAGAAGCTCAAGTACATGGTTGACGGCCAGGTCATCACAGTCTATGGAGAGGAGGACATATTCGTAAGCCACTTGTCGACGTTCAAGTACGTAGAGATGGATGGAGAGATCCATGAAACTTTATGCCAAGCCTTCGAAGCAGTCAACGTCAGCATCCTGACTCCTGCGGAGAAGAGCATCGAAAAAGAGGGTACATCCATCCAATCCTACCGAGAAGCAAAAGAGGTTGTTCAATCAGGCAGTGCCCAAGGCTGGGGCAAGCTGTTGGAGCTGGAAAAGAAAGATGATAAGTTTGGCTTAGGGTATCAACCTGGTGGATCTACTCCAAGTGGTAAGGCTATCACGTTTACAAGTGCTGGGTTGCTCGACCGCAACCAGATCTGTACAGCAAGCCAAGATGGGGATAGTGACGGTGACTGGGACAATTGGATCCACCCGTGTGCGCCCGACGAGGAGCTAACAAATTGGTCTGCTGAAGATATTGTTCAAGTCACCTGGCTCTCAGAGTAATTATTTTGTTTCCTTTTATTAGCATACTGCATTGTCAAATCCAGCATTCTTCCCAAGATGCTTGGATCCATTGTATTGGGCCACCATGTTTTGTATTGCATCTTATTTTGCTATAAAATAAAAGGACATTTTCAGACAAATTGTGTTCCCTGTCTTTGTTTTTAAACTTTTTCATAAAAATATAAAAATGGCAATGTGTTTTTCTTTCTGTTTTGTGTTAGCGACTCTTTTTCAAATAAGCAGATTCTGAATAAGCACATCATCTGTGCAGTGCTGATCATCCGGATTCCACCGATAACGTTCCTGCTATGACTATGCATGACTTAGACAATCCAGTCTACCAAGCTGATGAAGGGGTTGAGGAAGACTGTGACCTCCCTGAAGAATTGGTCAGATTGTTGAAACAAGAGGAACGGGTTATTCAGCCTCATCAAGAAGAGATTGAGATCATCAACATTGGCAGTGAAGATGCAAAGAATGAAATCAAGATTGGGGCCAGTCTGCAGGTCGATGTCAAGAAAGAGTTGATCAGTATGCTGAAAGAGTATGTGGATATCTTTGCTTGGTCATATCAAGATATGCCAGGGTTAGATACCAACATCGTGATGCATAAGCTACCTCTGAGAGAGGACTTTCCTCCTGTGAAGCAAAAATTGAGAAGAACTCGTCCTGACATGGCGATGAAGATCAAAGAGGAGGTTCAGAAGCAGTGGGATGCCGGTTTCCTTGCTGTGACTAGTTACCCACCTTGGGTAGCTAATATTGTACCTGTACCGAAGAAGGACGGCAAGGTCCGGATGTGCGTTGACTACCGGGATTTGAATATAGCAAGCCCAAAAGATGACTTTCCGTTGCCACACATTGATGTGTTGGTAGACAATACTGCTCAATTCTCGGTGTTTTCCTTCATGGATGGCTTCTCCAGTTATAATCAGATAAAGATGGTGCCGGAAGACATGGAGAAGACAACATTCATTACCCCGTGGGGTACATTCTGCTATAAGGTCATGCCCTTTGGTTTGAAGAACGCCGGGGCAACTTATCAACGGGCGATGGTCACATTGTTCCATGACATGATACACAAGGAGATTAAATGTTATGTGGACGATATGATTGCAAAGTCCCGAGACGAAGAAGAGCATCTGGTCAACCTGAAGAAGCTGTTTGATAGAATGATCAAGTACAAGCTGAGGTTGAATCCAAACAAGTGCACTTTCGGAGTGCGTTCCGGGAAACTGCTGGGTTTCATTGTTAGTCAAAGAGGAATTGAGGTAGATCCTACTAAAGTAAAAGCTATTCAAGATATGCCTGCACCGAAGACAGAAAGAGAAGTGCGCGGGTTTTTAGGGAGGTTGAACTACATTTCTCGGTTCATATCTCATCTAACTGCCACATGCGAACCAATATTCAAACTGCTAAGAAAAGAGCAAACGGTCAGGTGGAACGATGATTGCCAAAGAGCTTTCGACAAAATAAAAGAATATTTGCAGGAGCCTCCAATTCTAATGCCTCTAGTGGAAGGAAGACCATTAATCATGTACTTGACCGTGCTAGAAGGGTCAATGGGATGTGTTCTAGGCCAACATGACGAGTCTGGTCGAAAAGAGTACGCTATTTATTACCTTAGCAAAAAGTTTACCGACTGTGAATCCCGATACTCACTGCTCGAGAAAACTTGCTGTGCTTTGGTATGGGCTGCTCGCCGACTGAGGCAGTACATGTTGACTCATACCACATTGATCATTTCCAAAATGGATCCTGTCAAGTACATCTTTGAGAAACCAGCGTTGACCGGAAGGGTTGCTAGGTGGCAGATGATTTTAACTGAATACGACATCCAGTATACTTCTCAGAAAGCCATCAAGGGAAGTGTATTGTCGGATTACCTTGCACAACAACCTCTTGAGGATGATTATCAGCCAATGAAGTTTGATTTCCCTGATGAGGACATCATGTACCTCAAAGCAAACGATGGCGAGGAACCACTTCCGGAGGAAGGGCCAGACCCCGAATCCAAATGGAAGTTGATGTTTGATGGGCAGTCAATATCAATGGTCGTGGAGTTGGTGTCATACTCATTACTCCTGAAGATGTTCATTTACCCTTCGCTGCCAGAATTATTTTTGGCTGCACCAACAATGAAGCGGAATACGAGGCATGTATAATGGAAAAAAGGAGGCAATTAATCTTCGGATTAAGAACCTCGATATATTCGGAGATTCAGCCCTCGTCACTAACCAAGTCACCGGCAAGTGGTATACGCATCAGGAGCATTTAATTCTATACATGGATTATGCTAGAAAACTGTTGACGTTCTTCACGACAGTTAAACTTCAATACATACCACGTGATGAAAATCAGTTTGCCGACGCATTGGCCACTCTCTCTTTGTCAATCAAAGTCTTGTGTTGGAATTATGTGCCCAGAATTGATATATCCAAGCTTGACGCTCCAGCTCATGCCTTCTCTGTAGACGCCGTGTCCGACGAGAAACCTTGGTATTTTGATATCAAGCTATTCCTGGAAAAGCAAGAATACCCAACTGGGGCATCTTCCAATGACAAGAAGACCTTGAGGCGACTTGCTGCTAGCTTCTTCTTAAACACAGATGGGGTTTTGTACAAGAGAAACTTCGATATGGTCTTGCTCAGATGCGTGGATAGACACGAAGCAAGCCTGTTGATGCAGGAAGTCCACGAGGGATCTTTCGGTACCCATGCAGGAGGGCATGCTATGGCAAAGAAATTGCTGAGATCAGGGTATTACTGGATGACAATGGATGCCGACTATTGTTCATTCGCTCGTAAGTGCCACAAGTTCCAAATATATGCAGACAAAGTGCATGTTCCTCCTAGCCCGCTCAACTTCATCTCATCTCCTTGGCCCTTTTCTATGTGGGGCATTGACATGATCGGGAAGATAGAGCCAACTGCTTCAAATGGTCATCGCTTCATCTTGGTCGCGATTGATTACTTCACCAAATGGGTAGAAGCAGCATCTAATGCCAACGTCACTCGTCAAGTGGTGGCAAGATTTATGAAAAGGGATATCATATGCAGATACGGAGTGCCCGAAAGGATCATTACTGACAATGGTTCTAATCTCAATAACAAGATGATGGCAGACTTGTGTCGGGACTTCAAGATACATCATCATAATTCTTCTCCTTACCGACCAAAGATGAATGGTGCGGTAGAGGCAGCAAACAAGAATATCAAGAAGATTGTGCAGAAAATGGTTGTCACCTACAAGGATTGGCATGAGATGTTACCATTTGCGTTGCATGGGTACCGAACGTCAATCAGGACGTCAACAGGGGCAACTCCTTTCTCTCTGGTGTATGGCATGGAAGCAGTCCTGCCTGTTGAAGTAGAGATTCCTTCACTGCGCGTGATGATGGATGTCAAGCTTGATGAGGCTGAATGGGTGCGTGCTCGTTATAATCAGCTATGTCTAATTGAGGAAAAGAGATTAGCGGCTATCTGTCATGGTCAGCTTTATCAGAGGATAATGAAGTGTGCATTCGACCAACGAGTACGTACTCGAGAGTATCAAGTGGGAGAGCTTGTGCTAAAGAGGATCGTTCCTCCAGGTTCAGATCACAGGGGCAAGTGGTCCCCGAATTACGAAGGACCATTCATAGTGAAGAAAGTCTTCTCAGGAGGAGCACTGATGCTCACCACTATGGATGGAGATGACTTCCAGTCCCCTGTTAACTCGGACGCAGTTAAAAAATACTTCGCATAAAGAGACCCGCTGGACACAAAAATAGAATTAAAGTCCAGGCAAGAAAAGGGCATCCCGGCGAGCTAAAAACAGAATAAAAAGCTCAGGCAAAAGTTAGGGAAATAAATAAATAAAATGTACACCCGCTGAGTTGAAAAGCCACATTGGACAACTCAGGCAAAAAAGGGTATCCCGGTGGATTGAAAACCCGAAAGGGCGATCCACGCAAAACAAGGGAATAAGCGAACAACTGCGATCCGAGTTATCTGAACCACATCATTGTTTCGTACAACTTGACAATATCAGAAGGATAGGAAACAGTCCCCCCATCCTCTCGGAAAGCCAAAGCAGAATGGAGAGTCTCAAAGACATGCAGGTCATAGCAGGAATGTAACTCCTTGGAATGCCGTGTACATTGCCATTAGGATAGTTTCTTTTCTCAATTTTTATAGTGGCTACCTCTTTCCAGGTGGTTGCTTCCTGATGTAAAATCTTTGCCTATTCAGAGGCCATTCAATAAAAAGAATATTCAGTCAAAAAGCTGTGTGTGTTTATTTTTGTTTGCAAAATGTCTTGAATTTTCAGCAAAAATAGCATTGCATCTAAACATGGTGATAATTTTGAAAAGAAAATTGACATACAGGGAAACTATAACCCTCTTTGAGTGTCGGGTGACGATGGATGAACAGATCATACCATGCAAATCCCCGGGGCACACTTGTGTTTTCTGTTGTTGCAGGTTGCAGGATGGCGTCACATTCTCTCAAGCAATTTACTCTTCCCCAGTAGAGTATCTCCCCAAGCAGAGGTTTCTTCTCCCAACAGGTATCTGAAAGCCTGACATCTCCAGCAGAAATTTTCTCCAGCTAAGCCTTGGCAGCAGCCCAAGCAGTTTCTTCTTCCCCAGTGAAGTAGCAGTCCATTCTTCCCCAGTGGAGTAGGCCTAGCAGGTGTCTGAAAGCCTGACGCACCAGAGTTGGAATTATCAGAATTCTATCCTCAGTAAGAGTCCTTCCCAGCAGGTGGGACTGAAAGCCTGATATCCCCTCAGAGTCTTGAATCAGCAGATGCTCTCCCCAGCCAGAGTATTGTTCAAGCAGCTTCCCCAGCCAAGTCTGAAGATGATCCTGTCCACACAAAGTTCATATTTGATTTTCACCTCCGTCAGTGGAATATTTTCCCAGCGAAGTTGCCATACTTTTGGGTATTTTGATGATACAGTCAGGTATTCATCACCTCGGTCAGAGTCGGGTATTCAGACCTCTTGACTTGTCTTCTCCTGCAGAGTTGTATCTCTTGCTGGCCAATCAGGCATTCGTTTGTTGCTCGTCTGCAATTCTCAACACTTTCCTGTGTTATCCCTAAGCGGAGTCTTCCCCAGCAGGGACATGCTACTGCGTTGCTGTTGCTCGTCTGCATCTTTCAACACTCGTCTGTGTTGGCCCTTTGGCATTGCTCGTTTGCTTTCCCCAGCAGTGGTTTATGATTATCTTGTTGTTGCTCGTCTGCAATTTTCCAACACTCGTCTGTGTTTGAATGTACTCTCTGTTATTGCTCGTCTGCAACTTCCTAACACTCGTCTGTGTTGTATCTCATACGCTGTTGTTCGTTTGCAACTTCCCAACACTCGTCTGTGTTTGGTATTGGATCCTTTGCTGCACTCGTCTGTGCCTTGATATGTATTTTCTGCTTTTGCTCGTCTGCAACTGTCCAGCACTCGTCTGTGCTGATTACCGGTTGAAGCTCGTCTGCTTTGGTTGGATACTCGTCCGTATCATTTCCAGCACTCGTCTGTGTTTGTTTGAAGCTCGTCTGCTTTTATTCCCCAGAAGTCGTCTGTGTTCTGAAGCTCGTCTGCTTTGCTTGGATACTCGTCTGTATCATCCCCAACACTCGTCTGTGTTGACCATATGTTTGAAGACTCGTCTGTCAACATGTTCTTATTCCAGATATCAGTTTCAAATTGGAAGAAGCTTGTATGCTCTTTCTCCCCTGCAGTCCCCAGAGCGTCATCTGGTTGGGTTTATTTCCCAATGCTGCATTCTTCGTCAGAGTACAAATTTCTGGTCTTCTTGGTATTCAACCACAGTTTATCTTGAATGGTCGATAGCCCGTACTATCGTCCTTTTCAGATTAACTGATGATTGAATAGGGGCAGCTGTAACACCCCAAATTTGCCCTCTTCCTTTTAAGCATCATATCACATCATAATCATCATGCTCATATCATTTCCTCAGCATCATATCATGGAAAGATGAGGCATAACATCCCTCATGTCCTAACATCAAGCATATGGTCATCTGTGGAGTTCCTTGAAGCCTTTCAAGCCATGACAAGGGTCCCAATGAGTTTGTAAAAGTTCTATGCTGAGTCTACACTCCATTTACAAGATCAAGTCCATTGGCAAAAGCTCAGAAGATTGCATGATCATCAGAGATCTCAGGACAAGGCAAAGCTCCTATGCAGTGTACCCAAATTAGGGTTTGTGATTCAAGCACCAAGATCTCACAACTTTGGCCATTTCTTGTGGGCCAAGTCTTCTACATGTTAAGGAGACCCTATGTGTTAAATTTCATGAGAAAATTTCATGTGGAAGTCAGTCAATGCCTCAGTTGCTTGCAGATGAAGGAAAAAGTCAACAGAGCCCATAAAAAGTCAACTGTGCAATTTCAAGGGGTATAACCCAAATTTTTTGGTCAAGAGGGGTCCTTACAATGTTATAAGAGGTTTGTAATGCCTAAAGTTCAAGAATCATGGAGATTTGAGGGGTTTTGCAAAAATGGTACAAAGTTGGTTCTTGAAATTTTCCAAATTTTGCAAGTTTTGCCCTAATTTTCAAGTGGCCTTAACATGTTCAAAAATTCTTCAAATGGACCAAAGTCAAACATGAAAGTTGGAGAGTAAGGGCTCCCATTTTCAAAAAGTACAAGTACATTTTCACTGGATTTGTAGATCTCCTTGTAGGCCATTCGAAAATTCCACCTCCTTAGGGCATTTTTCAACTTTTCAAAAAGTCACCACGTGCAAGAAGGCTCAAATCTGATTTTTGTGAATTGGTACAGGCCCAAACTTGTTTCAAACTTAAAATACATTGCATAAGGACCAATTTGCTCCAAAGAAATGGTCATTTTCATACACTTTGGAAAAATCCCTCCAAAACATGCCAATTTGCAAAATTCATGAAACAAGTGTGACACTTGAATCTAAGGGCCAGGAATGACTGGATTTGAATAAAGGGTGGAAAATGAAACTCACACATGCTGAGAGGCCCAAGAGAGCATGAGCATGGCATTCTTATTCCACCAAGTGCACATGATGCATATTCATACTTTTCTCATTAAATTTTCGTGCATTTTCTTTCACACTTTCAGCACTCACTCTTTACATCATAACAAAGAGAATTAAGCAAAAACCAGATCTAAAATCTCTCTCATTCTCTCATTCTCAACTTTCTTGCATTCTTGCATTTTGCTTCATATCTCTCCATTCCTTACATTCTTCACAAACTTCTTCCATATTCTTGATCAGTGGATCATATAGATCAAGAATCATCCACTCATTCAAGCTTAAAGCACAAAATTGGAAGCTTGCCATTTCAAAGCCACTTGTTGAGAAATCTCAGATCCAAGCTATTTCAAGGCCTTAGATGCATTTATTTTGCATCTAAGGAGAAAGAGGAGTGATTTGCACGGATTGGTTGGAATTCTATCTTAATATTTCAAGGTCTCCATCTCAGGTATGGCTTGAAACTTCATGTTCTGGAAATGGAATTTAATTGTTGATTTGTGTTCCTTGTTCTTCCCTGATCATGCTGCACTTTGTAGATTTGATTTTAGTGCATTGTAGTGAAAGATATATGCATTTCAAGTTTCATGGTGACACTTTATTTCGTTTGATCCGGTTAATTCTTTGAGATCTAGCTATTTTTGATGCCATATTTGAGTTCAGTGATGTTGATTTAGTGGATCTGGACTATTTATTTGCAATTTTTGGTGAATTTTTGCTTCTGGTTTGGTCTCCGGTGCCGGAGCCCTAGCTCCGGTCACCGGAATTTGTGTTGCTCATTTTAGGGTTTTTCCATGAAGAAGATGAACTAGAACCCTTGGATCTACCATCCTAAGGCTCTCGGCGCGCCACATGTCCCCCATATACTTCAGCATTCATGTTATTTTCTATTTCCTTTTTTTGATACAGCGTGTGTTGCATTTCATTGTAATTTCCGTGAGCTCACCAATGCCAGCACTCCATTCCGCCACGTCATTTAATGAGTTTGTTGACTCCATCCGCAGGATCAATCTAGCGCCTCACATTTTTTCCAGCCATTTCCTCATAAATTCATTTAATATCCACAGTAACATCATGGTCATGCGCTGCAACCTGGGCCCTCACCAGTGTGCTATTCGCACCACCATCCTCCTGGCCCAATCTCATTTCCACGCAGCTCACCTGCTATATACACCACCTCCTTTAATTCTTTAATTTCTTTTTCTTCAATTTATTTTCATTTAATCCAGTTTCATTTTAATTCATATAAAATAGCTATAATCATCCAAAAAATCCTAAAAAATTCCTGAACCTTATTTTGTGTCTCTAGTATTTTATAATATTTTTATTTTATTTTTTTCATTGATTCACGTGTCAGAATTAATTCACCATTGCACCTAGCTTCTTTTTAAGTCCTTCTTGACCAGTCTTCCTTGTCTAATTTCCATAGTCTTCAATATTTGGATATTTGATTCCATTCTTTTTTCTTTGCATTCCTAACACATTGTAATTTTCATGTGATTTGTCTCTGGATTTTTAGAAACTTATTTGTTGAGTCTTGGTCTGGTAACTTGTGATGTAAGTTTTCTGCCCTAACTTGTGTTCTTGCCTCCATTTAACCTAGTTTGCTTCTGAATCTTTGCAAATACTTTTGGCTAGTTGATATAACATGTTTGAGGATAATTTGGTTTCAATTGTGGAATTTTTAGATGGCTGTTTGATTTATTGTGGATTTTATCTTGAACCTTGTCCCGTTTTGCTTCCTTTGAACCTTTAAGTCTCTCATAAGCCCAGAAGGGCACTTGTGCCCACTTCTTCTTCTCATTTGGGGTTCGTTTGGGGTGTGGGTACCTTCCTGGTCCTAGTATAGAGTTCGTGTCTTTTGGATTTTATTGTTTGCTTCTTCTTTAAGTTATTTGTTTCCTTAAGTGTTTTCACTTCATCTCATTGTTTCTTTTGCTTCCATTTTGGTATTGTTTGGTCTTGTGTGTCCATTCTCTTCATCTTGTTGGCTTCCTAAGCCATTATTCATCTCATTTTGGTTCTAGTTGTGAATTTTGTGTTCATATTTTGTGCATTTTTGCTTTACATATTTCATAAGTGTGCATTTGTCTTCATATGTGTTTCATGTTGCATCATTTTGAGTTGCATACTTCTTCTCCTCATTTCTTTGAGTTGCATTTGCATTGTGCATATGTTCATACCATTTCACTTCTGATTGTGTGATGTTAGCATGTTATCTTGCTAATTTTGTTTCACTTGTATGCATACTAACCTTGCAGGGGCTATGGTAAGTGTGAGATGTGGGAATTGAGTTCCACATCTCCAATTCTCATCTTCTCCTCTTATGTTTATTTTGTACTAACCATTTGTTGTTGGGCTTAGGCCTTTCTCATTCCTTCTTCTATCTTCTTCTCTTCTTTTTCCTTCTTTATTAGGATAGAAACCTCACTAACCCTTAGGATATCCATACATGTTAACACTTAGGATTATTTTAGTCCCCCTTTAGAATTTTTCCTTTGTGATCCTTTTGGTTCTTCTTCTCTTCTTATCTCATAACTCTAAAAAACATCTTTAATAAGTTTGAAGTGATGTCTTGATCCATAGCCTTATCCCATGAGGTATGCTTGTAGTCTTCCCATCTTGGGATAATACAAGTTTACCTTGTGATGCACAAGTCTGATCAAGGTATTTTCTTCATAAAAGAAAAACATAAAAAACACTTCTTCATCTGTAAATACCAAAACACTTAATAATTCAACAAGTTAGTGAGATTAGGCCCTAATCTTTGGGATCAAGTTTTGGGGATCTTCTCCTTACTTGAGTGTGCTTGTTCTATTATTCCATCTTGGAATGTAGTGACAAGTGCACATTCCATTGAAGAGAGCTTGAGTTCACTTCCTTGTGACACACTCTAAAAGCTTCTAAAAAAACACCAAACAAACAATAAGCGCCTTTCCTTCGGGAATTATTTTCTCACCTCATTCGCTCCGTCCGCGAACTTGCTCCTACTTGTCATCTTGCAAGACGGTTACGCACTCGTCGTCCGAGTCTTCAACACCTGAGCAATGGCATAGGCAGTTCAAGCCTTAATTCACAAGCAATTTCCTTTTAGTACCCCTAGTTAGGGGAACTACGGCGTCTCTGATCCTCATTATCCTGATGAGGTACGTAGGCAGCGGGGTAGGGCCCGTTCGAGCACAATCTTTATTTTCCCTACATTTTTCCTCTTTATTTTCTTTTCAATTCTTTTCTCAGTTTCTTTTCCAGTTCATTTCTTTTCTTTTGCTGCAGTTTTCATACCCTCACCCTTTGAAACAGTTATTTTTGCTAGCGTGGATCCCGTCGGGTACGGCGAACGATCTGGGTGCTAATACCTTCCCAGGTCGTAACCGACTCCCAAACTCAGTCTCTTTGGTTCGTAGGACCTGTGTCCTTCCTCTTCTTTCTTCTGGTTTGTGCAGCATTACCATTCCCTTTCTTCGGGATAAAAATGCCTGGCTGGCGACTCTATTCTTTTTCCGCGCCACTTTCGCGTTTGTACCAGGATGGAAATCCGGGGAGCGACAAGTAGGTTGTAGAGTGTGAATGAATTTGTGAATATTGTTGTTTTTGAAGGATTTGTGGGGTCACGTTTTGTGTGGAGCCTCATGTGTTGTACGGTGAGTGAGACATTTTTGCTGATGAAATTGTGAGAGCAACGTGGTTATGTGAAAAGAGAAAAGAATAAAAAAAGAAAGTGGGCCAGCTTGTGGTGAGTGCGTGAGGGAATTCTGTGGGTGGTGTATGTTGAGTGTGTTATGGGAAGTTTGTGGGAAAGAAAAAAAAAGTAATGGAATGGCTTCTTATGTGATGTTGTCCGAATGAATTGGTGTCTAATGAATATACTTGAATAAAAATGAAATGATGAGAAGGACTTTAAAAGGATATTATAAAAATGGACAGAAATGGGGTTGTTAGTTAGAAAACTGAATGAGCTTTAGATTTTGGAATTGGAAAATGGTGTTAGAAAGATGGATTAAAAAAATTGATTAAATGGATTTAAAAAATTGATATGGAGAAATAGATAAAATAAAATGAGTTTAGGAATTGGTTTGTGGATGGAATAAGAAAAGTTTATTTGGATTTTTGAATTGGATGGAATATAAATATTGAATTAGAAATGGATTATATAAAAAAGAAAAAGAAAAGTTTTGATTTGGTAATAAAAGTGAATAATGGTTAATAACAATTTATGGGAAAATGGATAAAGACGGTTAATGAAAATTAGAATTGCGAATACGGATTTAAATGTGAATTGCACTTGCAAAAATGACTTAGAATTGAAATGGCCTCTGAGGATTATCAAACATGAAGCCTTGACTTTGACACAACCTCGAAAATGAAGTGAACCTTTGCCTGACCAATATCATTCCAAACTTCCACTTGTATTTTGAACGTCATTGGACGTACACCTGCCCTGATAAAAATGTACACATACACCGTTGAACAACTTGCAACTGCGATGTTCCTGACTTTGAGATTAAGCTTCTCCTGAATTATTTGTCTAATAACTTGGTGAAGAATTCCACACAACGCAACCTGACCTTGGGCACGCACTGCCTGAGTTCTTGAGATGTTGAGAAAGAGGAAAAGCCTGAGATGTTGAGAAGACAAAAATATCCTTGTAACTTGATGAAGAAAAGAATAGTCTAATGCTTGATAATGGGCCTGATGCATAATGAATAGTCCTTGCAGACGTGAAATCCTTGAATAAAACTGAATTGGGGAAATAAAACCTAATTATGCGACAAGAGCATAAGAAGATGATGCCAATGATGACTGCATAACAAAAACCTTGAATTCTCCTGATAACCACAAATAGGGCGCGAAACCTTAATCCTCAGAAAATGTCGATCCCATGTCTCAGGAACCCATGCGAATGATATGACCTAAAGTATGATCTAATGATGATGCGTATGAATGCAAACGAAAAGCAGAAAAAGAAAGAAAATCAGAGGGAAAATTTGGGGTGTTACAATAAGCATAAGTCAGGGTCCAGAATCAATCTAAGATTCCAGGCCAATCCTCAGCAAATCTAGTGGGCGTTCCCCATGAAATCATTCTCTTCAACCTTTTGTTGATCAAGTTATTCTCCTCAGCAAGTTCAGTGGGTGTTTCCCATGGGATTTTTCTCTTCAACCTTTCATTGATGAAAATCAATTTCTCAGTTATCCAGTGATTATTCTCCAAGCAAAGTTCTTACCAAGTGTTATTCAGTGGGTGTTCCCTATTGGATTATTTTCCTCAACCTTTTATTGATCTCCCCAAGCAATCTTACTCAGTATACCAAAATTTCGCAACTAGTTTGTTCTTCATCCTTTTGGTGATAAACATTTATTCATTTTTGCTCTTACTTTCATCCTTTTGGTGTCGTTAATTTACTATTACCCTTTTGGTGGTAGCAAATTATTTTGTTTCAGTTCACCTTCATCCTTTTGGTTTCGGGAACTAACTATCAGCCTTTTGGTGGTAGCAAATTGTGTCTCTTCCTTCATCCTTTTGGAGTCGAGTTGGGAATTTTCTGTCACCCTTTTGGTGGTAGTGAATTATGTCGGTAATCTTCATTGTCATCCTTTTGGTGATGTCCTTTGTCCTTTTGGTATTGGAAATTATTTGTTAGTTATATCGTTACCCTCATCCTTTTGGTGTTGGTGATATTTAAAGTCGTATGCGTCAACTATTACCCTTTTGATGATAAGTCCCTCATCATTTTGGTGTCGAAAATCAAGTTTAGTATTGCCTACTATTACCCTTTGGTAATAAGTCTGTCATCCTTTTGGTGTTGGGATTTTTCTATCATCCTTTTGGTGGTAGCGAATTATGTTGTTAATATTTATTGTCATCCTTTTGGTTATGTCCATTATCCTTTTGGTATTGGAAAATCGTTATCAGTTATGTCGTTACCTATACCCTTTTGGTGTTGGTGATCTTTAAAGTCATGGGTGTTTATAGGTTTTTCATCCCTTTGGTGTCAGAAATCCAGTTTAGTAATTACTATCACCCTTTTGGTGGTAGCGAGTCGTGTGTCTACTATTACCCTTTTTGTGATAGGTCGGTCATCCTTTTGGTGTCGACAATCTTTTAGTCTTTGGTTTGTGTATCATCCTCTTGGTGAATGACAACCTCTAAAACTAGTGTGTGTTTTGTTATTACCCTTTTGGTAATATCAAGTTTTGCGGCCTTATTGTCACCCTTTTGGTGTTAGTGACAGTTACTGTGATCCAACCATCATCCTCTTGATGATGGCGATCTTTGTCATCCAGATTTAACCTTCACCCTTTTGGTGTTGGAGATCATTGAAGACGTTTGAGTTTTCTATCACCCTTTTGGTGGTAGCTAGTTGTGTGTGTTGATATTAATATTACCCTTTTGGTAATAGCAAGTCTCAGTGGGTAATTATCTTTCTCATTTCGAATTATTCTTCATCCTTTTGATGATGGTCATTACTCTTTTGGTAATAGCAATTTTTGTCGACTTCACTGATATCCTTTTGGTATCAGTGGCCTTTCCAGTTTTTGATCGTCAACTATTGTCATCGATCTTTCATCATACTTTCTTTTCAGAAAAATTTAGAGTCTTTGTAGTATCTAATTGACTTCTACCTTGAAAGTATGAACATTTCTTAAGTTCAACTTACTAGGTTTAAGCCATTTAGATAGGGGCAACTATCAAACCCCAAATTTGTCCTACATGTATATCATTTTTCACTTTTATTCAGAAAATCCAAAAAAAAAATTTGATTCTCTGTTAGTTTCAATCTAGGTATTGCAAAGGTGAATCAGGGTTTAATTTGAAATCATCAAGTCAAGTGCGTATGTGTGCAATGCTAAAAATCATGTGTTGTGTAGAGGCTTTTTATCCGATAATTTCCATCCATTAAATCCATATCTAATTACCATAGTCCAGTACAATTTTTTATCTTACTTTTTGAAATTACAATATATATATATATATATATATATATATATATATATATATATATATATATATATATATATATATATATATATATATATATATATATAAATCATTTCCATAATTCTTTTTTTATTATCCATTTTCTTCAAATATTTAATCCCCATTTTTTATCAAATTTAATTTCCATTTTTTTGATTACCTTTTTTTTTTTTTTTAAATTTCATTTTTAATCTCATCCATTTTTTAATACTTATTCTCAAATCCATCCAATTAATATTTTCTTTCTTTCACTCAGGCCCAACAACTTGTTTTTTTTTTTCACTTAAGCCCATTTTACATTTCAATCTTAAAATTTATCACAAAAAATTGAAGATCCATTACTTTTTCTTTTTATTGCAAACCATTTACATACAAACAAAAATTGATTGTGAAGCCACGACATTTCCACTCTCCAAATACTGCAGACTGACCCACTCAATTTCAATTAAAACCTTGAGCAAAATTTTCCTTAACTTGATCTAAAACAAAAAATGTTACAAGCCACGATGCATCACCATCATGCCCCACGTTGATTTTCTGCTTTCCCACAATTGTCATTTTATGCCTGGCCCAACATCAAAATGTAGTAACACAGAAACTGCATCAACCCCACGCATCAATACCATGTGATTCACCATTAACCACACCAATTGTCCTCCACCCACATTCCAATCCGTCTGCACGACACTTCCGCAAGGCAGAAAAAAACATATTGTACAAATTAACAGCCTGTTCAAACAAAATGGATTCTCTGATTCTTTGGCCACAATCTTTCCAATTTCACATGCATTTTCACACTTGATTAGCTCAACATTCACAACAAATATCTCCACTCTTTAATCTTCATAATGCCCTCAATCTCCTCTTTATAAACCGCCCCATTCTCACAATCAAAACAAGCTTGGACCAGCCAACAAATCCCTGCTAAAATACATCCAAAGCTCAAGCTTCAAAGACACTCCTCTCAACCACACCTTTTTCCATTTTTTTCTTCGTCACTTTTCCTGCAAACACAAACCATACAACAACCTTGACCTCACCACTCTTCTTTTCTCATTTTGCAGAAAAATAACATAAACTCATATATTAATCCTCATCAATAAACCCCAACAAAACCTATAAAAATCATTCTATACAACATTTCCATACACCACAAATAACAATAATCCTCCTTCAACAAACCAATTGCTTCAAAACTTACCTTCACCATGCCTTCAAATAACCTGAACTACCTTCATCCATAAAAGACCTTCGAATTACTTACTACCACCCAAACCCGCAGATCGAAACTTACCGTAAACAGAGGCAAAAACGTGAATCATAAAACCAAAATGAAGCACAAAACCGGGAGAGTGAAAGAGATGAAGAGAAGATGAGAACTGCAAAACTCTGAACCAAATCATTCATCAACCACAACAACAAACACCACCGTGACCCTCACTGCCGTGAAATTCTAAAGGGAAAGAGAGAAGCGAGAAATAACGAGAATGAGTAGAACCGAGAGATGATAAGAGAGATCCGCTGAGAAAGAATCATAAAAGAGAGATAGAGATCGTAGATTGGCGGAGATTCAAAAAGCAAAGGGTGTGTAATACCCCAATTTTTGCCCTAAGATTTCTTCGCATTTCATCTGTATCTTGCATACAATCAAGATCGCACTGGTTGCTCGGTTCTTCTCGGGTGTAGGTTTACGTCTCATAGGGGATCACTGTTTCTTTTAATTTCTTTATTTGTTTATGCTTACTAACCATTAATTAAATTCCAAAATATTTTGTTTTCTTTCACTAACATTTTCAGGAAGAGAACAGTTGAAAATGCCAAAAATAGTAGTTCTGCAGCTCGAATAAAATTTCACAGATAAAAGTTGAAGTTGATCCACAAATAATTCAAATTTATCTAATCAAGGATTTCTCAAGTTAATTGATTTTTTCAAAGAATTCCAAGGTTCATGTGTTTATTTCCATGCCTTCCTCGACGCGCAAAAGAATCGAGCCACAACCACCAAGCAATCACATTTAAATAAAATATTCAAATTTTAGCTTGGTTAATCAGTTAACCCTATGCGTTAACCGGTTAACCAGTGCGAAATTTGAATATTTTGTTCAAATTCAGCACACTTTGATCACTGATCTCATTTGGAATATTCTATATACATTTCCCTCTGAATTATCTACATCATTTTGATCATTTCCTACCATAAACCCTCACTAATCACCATTCTTTTCCATTTCCCACCAAATTTTCAATTACCAAGCCTAATTTGAATTACCAAAGCAAGCTGCATTCCACCAAATTCCCATACCTAAATTCTTTAAATAGGACCCTAATTTCATTCATTCAACAAGCTTTTGAGAGCCAAAAATCTCTTTCAAAATATCCCCTCAAACCAAAAATTTCACTAAAGCTCTTATTTCCTTCTTTTGAAGTTATCAATAATTCACATTAAATTCTTGATCAACTTGAGCTAAACCTTCATCCAACTCTTTTCTTGTTCATTAATTTCAGTAGATCTAGCTTGATTTGGTCCAATTTGAAGAAGTGCTTTTGATAATTCACTCTTTCCATGATTCCATCTTCATCATCAACATTCAAGATGTAAATCTTTGGTGCCTTTGATTCTAGATTCATTGGATCTTATATTGTTGTTTGATTGCAGGGATTTCACTGTATTTTGGTTTTAAAATTCGTGCTAATTCAGATCATGATCATCAAGTGTTTGAAAAAAGGTTTTGAAAATGGATCATGTTGAATTTTAACATTTTTTTTGCCATTGGTACAATGTTAACTGGTTACCAATTTCTAGTGCATTTTGGTTAACCAATTAACCAGTGTTATTTGGCACAGGATTTGAAAACTGGTTGTGTTAACAGGTTAACCTATTTGGTTAACCGGTTAACACAAGACCAGAAGCTGGTTTTGGCTTATTTTGAACTTATTTTTGGTTACCCTTTCTTCTTCTTCTCCCTCCTTTTTATTTTTACCTTAGGGAGCACTTTTGGGAGTGATTTCTCTTTAATTTCAATGGACTTTGGGTGTAGATTAGAGGAGTTAATTTTCATTAATTCAAAACTACTTTTAAGTGAATTATTTAATTTATTTAAGGTACTTTGCATTAGTGAGACATTTTCATGCTCGAATCCACCAAAATGAGTGATTGAACTTAAAGATGGAAGAATACCATAAGTGTAACTCAATTTGGTATTCATCTTTAGTTTTTTGCGGTATTGCATTCGGATAGCGATTTACATATCGTTTATCTCGCATGCGTTAGCACTAACATTGTTCACCTTAATTGGTGGTGGCCGACCTCATTTGTAGGGTAATTACTTCGTAAATTACTCGGAGATTGCTTAACATAGACCTAAATGTGTCCCGAATTCAGAACAAAAAAAAATCCAATTGGATACTTGCACTTTCGTGGACCGGACCTCTTGTTGGTCGCGTAATCTCAAAGAGATTGATCATTTTGCATTAAGAACCAAAACTTATGAATGTTTGATGCGTAGGTGCTTTGGGTCTCCCAATCTCCTTTCAAATTTCATTGAATTTGGTTCTATTTGCCTTGATTGATCACGATAGTGTAAGATACTAAACGAATCCGGTTGCCTTTTCGATTTTGGTTACTCTTTTGGTTGTGGATTATTAAGTTCACCATACCACTATTATGTATATTATTATACTATTATTATTACTAATATTTTAGATTATTTCATTTTAATTGCTTTTACTACTAACATTTAATTTCTTGCACCTTTATTGCTTTTATTTTATTATGCTTTATTCATCCATTTTCATGTTTATATTTCTCGCTCTTATTATTGTTGTGTTGATTTTCATTTTGTCCATTTGGAAACAAAAATATTAATAAAGGATTGAACCTCTAAAAAACTTGTGACTTTAATTTTTGGACTATGGTTACTATCCTTAGCATTGCAATGGAGATTTTGGACTTAGATTTTAGGACACCTCTCCTTTGCTTTGATCTTCATGAAGTTGGTAGACTTCCCTTTATTTGGACATTTTCTAGCTTATAAGGATGAAACTCTCGAGCTCATAGTGGGAAGCATCATCAAGTTTGGTTAGATCATTCCTCCTTTATTTTTTTCTTTTTTTAGGATAGTCCCTTCATCTCCTCCCATTCTTTAATTTTCAAAACTTCTCCCTTTTTCCAAAATCTTCTATGTGTTCAAACCTAAAACCACTTTCATGATCAAAATTTGACTTAGGTCATGTAGTTTTACTCTTTTTATTTCTTTTCTTAATAAAGTCTAAAATATCTAAGCATATTAAAACCTTTTTCAAAAGACTTTAAAAAATACAAAAACTCATTTAATTCTTTTTGTACCTTTGTGCACTCTTCTTTTAAACTTTTTCACATGTTTAGATATGATTCATTCTTTCTAACAAAATTATTTGCTAAAGAATGACGACTTATCTCTACATTTTAAAATTAATCTAACACACTAATGTCTTTTCAATATTTGTACCACGAACTACGGGGTTTTGACCTCGCATTGCACTTTGTGGGTACGTAGGCATGAGGTGGTAAACATCTCCAAACACTAAAACATTAAAAATTAATTCTTCTCTCAGCTCTCCATTCTCTTTTAACAAACCATTTTCAAACCAAAAACAATAAATTTTTCAAAGGGAGTACCACTGACATTTTGGGTCCGTAAAACCTTCCCATTGTGTAACCTCTCCCCTTACTTGGTTTCTTTGCTTGTTTCTTTTAGATTTTTGCTTTTAGATTCATTAGGATTTATTCGCTCTTTTTTCCTTTTCCTCTTGGAATAAAATAAAAGCGCGGTGGCAACTCTGTTTACTTTGAGTTAAGTTAACTAATAACTTACACTATGATTTTACCGCTACAGAAAAGTGGCGACTCTACTGGGAAATAGTCTCTAAGTGGATTCGGCCTACTTTGATTTATTTATTGCTTTGGTTTGATTTGTTTGTTATTGATTGTTCCATTTCGGTTTTGGTGATCCTCTGCGAGTGAGATAGATTCTAACCCAGATCTGAGTGAACTTATGATAGGACGACGATATTCAAAGTGATACGCAACAGAGTAGTCCATAGCGATATCAATTTGATAATCTCCACTTGGTTAGGCTCTCTTGGATTATTAATGTCATAACGAGTAGTCGTAACATGGCATTCTTTTCCGACCTTGAGCTGATCATACGGAGGACTGTAAAACCTTTAACCCATCCAAGCCAATTTAGGAACGTATTGAGGAAACTATCCAGGTGTAGACCTGAGGTGGTTATCATGCGATACTACACTTGGACGAGGTCTATCTTAAGAATGTTATTGGTTGGGGAGTAGTCCAACTTACCGATAATGTTCTAAAGATGGATGCTAACTCCGGGCATCTCTGTTAGCACCCTTTTGGTTTTTTGCAGGTACAATGAAGACAAAACCTTAGTAGTTACCTGTGTGGGAGGTGTTCTGTTACCTTGACTTCATGCTCGTGACTCGGAACCTAAAACTGTGTGCTTTGTGTGATATTGTTTGTGGTTGTTGCATACATGCACCCATGCATTAATGAGCATTGTTTTCGATATTTCAAGGGACTTATAGATATTCTTGCCAATGATTTCAGATGTCTATGGTTATGAATTTTGAAAAGAGGAATACAAGGAAGTACAGTTTCAAGAGTCCTAATCTAGTAGAGTTGAGAAAGCTAAGAGCTTTAGTGTTTGACATCGATGGGTTCTAGAAATTTTATGGAAAGCTTTTGTTCATCTTGGATACCAATGTACCAGAGGGGTTTCTCCCTACCTTTGTTAAGTTTTATGATCCGTTGCATCATTGTTTCACCTTTCCTGATTATCAGCTTGTGTCGACTTTGGAGGAGTACTCTCATTGGATGGGTTTGCCTATTTTAGAAAATGAGTTTCATTTCACTAGTTTAGAGAAGAAGCTTACGACCAAAGTCATCACCAAAGACCTTTTTCTTAAGGAGTCCGATCTTAGTGGGAAGTTTCTTCCAAAAGGAGGTGTTCGTGGTATTAATGCCAAGTTCCTAATGGGGAAAGCTTCTACTTCTCTTACTTTGGGTCATAAGGATGCATTTGAGGCTAATCTTGCTTTTCTCATATATGGAATTATTTTGTTTCCTAACTTAAATGGTATTGTTGATGAGAGTGTTATTCATATTTTCTTGAAGAGAAATCCAATACCTACTTTTCTTGGAGACATGTATCATGCTATTCATCATGGAGTTTCCAAAGGCAATGGAAATATTGTATGTTGTGTGCCTCTTCTCTATAGGTGATTTATTTCGCACCTACCAAAGTCCGATGTCTTCAAGGATAATAGAGAGAAGCGAAGATGGTCTCAAAGGATTATGTCTCTTTCTCATAAGGATATGACTTGGTATTGTTCTTATTATGATACTGGAATGCTTATTGACAACCGTGGAGAGTTTCCTAATGTACCTCTTCCTTGTACATGTGGGGGAATTAGTTACAACCCTATTCTTGCTAGGCGACGGTTGGGATATTGCTTGAAGGACATACCAAGCAACCTTTTACTATCTAGTTTCTTCTTTCTTAATGGTACTAGCCATATAGAAATGAAGAAAATGATTGCTCATTCTTGGCATGCGGTTCATCAGAAAGAGAAAGGTCAATTGGGAAGACAACACCTTGCTCCCTCCGAGTGTTACATCCAGTGGGTTCGATCCAGGGCTTCCAAGCTCAAGATACCTTATCCACCAGAGGAGCATTTGTTTCCTATACTACCATTGTCCGCTTTTCTTCCTCCCATCGATAAGAAGGTCGCTCTTCAAGAAGAGTTGGACAAGATGAAGAAAGTGAAAGAAGATTGGCTACTTGAGAAGATGACAATGCAAGAGCAACTGAAGGAGAAAGATGATCTCATTGAGTTACTTGAGCGACGTGTTACGAAGAGGCCGAGAGAGGATTTATTTTCCTCTAGTACTCCATCTACCATTCCTCCTACATCCAGTGCTTGGAAGGCCATTTTTGACCAGTCGGTGAAGGATAAGGAAGACATGGAGAATCGGTACAAGAAGGAGATTAAGAGGATTCACATGAAGTATCAGCCGGGATTTGGATCTTCTTCAGGTATGATCCCATAGGCCTAGTTTACTTTTCTATCATGTATTAGGATTATTGAGACTTGTACTTCACTTGTAATCCTTACTTCGATTTTAATGAGAATGAGTTTTTAGTACTTCAAAAAGCGTTCCTTTTATAAATATTGCAATTTATCCTATAGTCCTTTGAAATCTTTGCATTTGCATATGCATACCATGCATTATGCTCGCATTGGTCTTGCTTCTTGAGAGTTGTACAGGGATCTTATGTTGTTTTTTGGTCTTCATTCAGTTCTCCTGTCAAGCTGACTCACCAGATCGATACTCGAGCTAATCGAAGAAAGATGTTGGAAGCCTTACAACAAGAGTATCGTGAGAGGCACGACGAAGTTTCATCTTTGAAGGATAACTTGGAAAGGATCACTACCATGATGAAAAGCTTGGTTGCTGCTCAGAATCAGCCACCCCCTCCTCCTAATTCTTCGTTACAACATACAGTCATCTCTGAGATTGTCACTGCATCGATTCCTGCTGAAACTGTCATTTCTCCTTGCTACCGCATGCCTTCTAGCACACCGCGGGGTATGCCAGTTGATTTCATTCCTGCTGGTTTTTGTCCTTCTCCTCCTGAGACTGTTGCATTTAATATTCTTCAGCCAGTGATGAGTACTGCACCGCCTGTGATGCACACTACTCCACACCTTGATGAAATGATTTACTATGCTGAGCCCAGTGAAAGCGCTGATGTGATTGAAAGACTTGATGACTTTCAAGGCCGTTTTGCAGAGATGCAGAAAGTGATGAAGACTTTGAGGCATAAGGATTTGTTTGGTAAAGATGCTTATGATCTCTGCTTGGTTCCTAATGTCAAGGTTCTGCACAAGTTCAAGCTGCCTGAGTTCGAAAAGTATAAGGGCAATACTTGTCCTCCGAGTCCTTTGACTATGTATGCTAGAAAGATGTTTGCTCAGACAGAGAATGATCAGCTCCTGATTCATTATTTCTAAGACAGCCTGACTGGTGCAGCTATAAGATGGAATATGGGTTTGGATAGCAGCCAAATCAAGACTTTAAATGAATCCGGAGAGGCTTTTGTTAGGCAATACAAGTATAACGTTGATATGGCACCGGACAAAGATCATCTCCGTGCTATGTCCTAGAAGGACAAAGGAACTTTCAAAGAGTATGCATAGAGATTACGCGGGTTAGCAGCTCAGATTGTTCCTCCTTTGGAAGAGAAAGAGATGACGAAGATCTTTTTGAAGACTTTAAGTTCTTTCTACTATGAGAAGATGATTGCAAGTGCTATATCTGATTTCACTGAAATGGTGAGTATGGGGATGCGACTAGAAGAAGGTGTCCGTGAGGGATGGTTGAGAAAATATAGTAGTACTGGCTCAAGTTCTAAGAGGTTCAACTTCCGTATAAAGAAAGAAGGTGAGACTAATGTTGTGTCTCGTGAAAGTTACAGAAGACCTTGTGGTTGTGAGAATCGTCATCAGCAGCATGTAACTTCTGTAACTCCGATGATTAATGTGACTCCAACTGTGCCAGTAGCTCTAAAGTATCGGTCTCGTTATCAACAACCATATGTGTAATAAAGTGGTAATCAACAGGGTCGTGCTAAGCCGAATTTTGATCCTATTCCAATGTTGTATGCAAATTTGCTTCCATCTCTGATCGAGAAGAATATTGTGCAAACATGTTCTCCGCCTTCAGTTCCAGAGTCTATCCCATGGTGGTATAAGCTAGAGGCTCACTGTGCTTTTCATCAAGGTGCTCCGGGGCACAATACTGAGAACTGTTATCCATTGCATTCTGAAGTGCAGAAATTGATAAGGAGCAATGTTCTGTCTTTCAATGATGTTAATCCAAATGTGAAGACAAACCCGCTTCCGAAGAATGGTAATACGTCTGTGAACATGGTTGATGGTTGTCCTGGTTTGTTCAAGATTTATGATGTCCTCCATATTCGAAGGTCTCTGGTTGAGATGCATGCTTTCTTAAGTGAATATCATGATATTGATCACGATTATGCTAGATGTTGCATTTGTTCGGTGAACCCTCATGGTTGCATGATTGTTAAGAGAGACATCAAAAGATGATGGATGATAAGTTGATTGAAGTGACAGCGAAAAGAGATGAGTATGACAATGAAGTGAATGTTATTGTGCCTTAGTTCAATATTCCTGAGAAGGTTGTTCATGAGAATGTAGTTATTTCTTTTGATAGCCGCAAATATGTTGTTACTCCATTGGTGATCAATTTGCCTAGTTTAATGCTGTATGAGTCTAATAAAGCTGTTTTGTACCGGTATAATGCTACGATGATAGAAAATGGTAAGGAAGTTCCTATTCCTTCTCCAAAGTCTGTGGTTAGCATTGCCGATGTGATAAAGGTTACTCGAAGTGGTATAGTTTATGATTTGGATCCTCCAAAGATAGATGAAGATACAAGTGCGAGTAAAAAGATTGAGGATGCTGCTTCCTGATCAGGTCAATTTGGTGATTCTAGTTTGAAAAATAGTGAAGATGAGGTGTTGAAATTGATAAAGAAGAGCGAGTACAATGTTACTGAACAACTGTTGCATACTCCGTCGAAGATATCAGTTTTATCACTCTTGATGTGCTCTAAGGCTCATAGACAGTCTTTGCAGAAGATTCTTGATCAAGCTTATGTTAATCATGATGTGACTATTGACCAGTTTGATAGTATTGTGGCTAATATCACATCGTGCAACAATCTGAGTTTCTGTAATGATGACTTTCCTGAAGAAGGAAGGAACCATAATTTGGCTCTGCATATTTTAGTGAACTGTCAGGAAGATGCTATGTCTAAGGTGTTGGTTGATACAAGATCTTCTCTGAATGTGATGCTGAAGTCGACTTTGTCAAGGCTTGCGTACCAAGGTGCTCCCATGAGGCATAATGGGATTATTGTGAAAGCTTTTGACGGATCGAAGAAGATGGTGATTGGTGAAGTTAATCTTCCTATTTTGATTGGATCGTTTATATTCCAAATTACTTTTCAAGTAATTGATATACGTCCTGCTTACAGTTGTCTCCTTGGAAAACCCTGGATTCATGAGGCAGGAGTTGTGACATCTACTCTCCATCAGAAGCTGAAGTTTGTGAAAGATGGGAAATTAGTGACTATTGGCGGTAAGCAGGCGATGCTAGTGAGCAATTTGTCATCTTTCTCCTATATTGATGCTGAAGAAGAGGTGTGAACTTCATTCCAGGCTCTTCCTGTTGTTGATAATGCTGCTAAGAAGAATGTTATGCCTATGCCTTCTTTCAAGGATGCTTTGCGTGTGCTTGAAACCGGTCGAACTGATGGTTGAGGAAAAATTATTGATGTTATTGACAACAAAGAAGGATTTGGTATTGGTTTTGCACCAGGTGTGGCTCTCAATGACCCGAAGACTATTCAGGAAGGATTCCGAAGTGATGGGTTTATCAACGATCATCCCGCTGCTGCCATCATTGAAGATGATGAAGATGAAGAAATGCCTAACTTTGTTACGCACGGAAAGATTTGCAAGAACTAGGTTGTTGTTGATGTTCCTTCTATTGTTCATGCTTCAAAGTAATTTGTTTTATTTTAAAAACCCTTTCACTATGCCCAAGGTGAAAGTGATGTTTGTTGGATTTGTTTTAAATTTTATCATCATCAATAAAATGTTATTTTGTTATTTCCATATGTGTTTTTTTTCTCCCTTTTTTGCTTTATTCTGAAAAATGGTAACCTAAAAAACCCAAAATAATAATCATTGTTTATCTGCATAATGTTTGTACTTTTGTTCATACTCTAAAATAAAAATAAAATCATTGTGCAGATTGATTGATAAACCCATTGAAAATAATGATCCTATGCCCACTCCCAACTTTGAATTCCCTGTGATCGAAGCTGAGGAAGAGGATGTTGAAGAGATTCCTGATGAAATTTCCCGGCTGCTTGAGCACAAGGAGAAGATTATTCAGCCTCATGGAGAGTCCATAAAGATGGTCAACTTGGGTTCTGAAGATGATAAGAAAGAAGTCATGATTGGAGAATTGCTTGGTTTTGATGTTAAGAAGAGGATGGTAGAGCTTCTTAGATAATATGTTGATGTATTTGCTTGGTCTTATCAGGACATGCCAGGTCTTGATACTAATATTGTGGAGCATAGATTGCCGCTGAAGCCTGAATGTCCACCTGTGAAGCAAAAGTTGAGAAGAACTCATCCTAATATAGAAGTAAAGATCAAAGAGGAGGTTCAGAAGCAGATTGATGCAGGTTTTCTTGTGACATCTAATTATCCTCAATGTGTGGCCAATATTGTGCCTGTTCCAAAGAAAGACGGAAAAGTCCGAATGTGTGTTGATTACAGAGACTTGATTAAAGCTAGTCCAAAAGATGATTTTCCATTACCACACATTGATGTGTTGGTAGATAATACGGATAAGTTTGATGTGTTCTCCTTTATGGACAGATTTTCCGGTTATAACCAAATAAATATGGCACCCGAGGACATGGAAAATACCACACTTATTACACCATGGGGAACATTCTGCTATAGAGTGATGCCCTTTGGATTGAAGAATGCTGGTGCGACATACCAAAGAGCTATGACCATGCTTTTCCATGATATGATGCACAAAGAAATTGAGGTATATGTTGATGATATGATCTCTAAGTCGAGGACTGAAGAGGATCATGTTGAACATTTGCTGAAATTGTTTTAGAGGTTAAGGAAGTTTAAGCTTTGTTTGAATCCGAACAAGTGCACATTTGGTGTATGTTCTGGAAAGTTGTTAGGTTTTATTGTCAGCCAAAGATGCATTGAAGTTGATCCTGATAAAGTGAAAGCTATTCGGGAAATGCCTGCTCCAAAACCTGAAAAGCAAGTAAGAAGATTCTTGGGCCGTTTGAATTATATTTCAAGGTTTATCTCTCACATGACTGCCACATGTGCTCCGATCTTCAAGTTACTTCGGAAAGACCAAGGTTGTGTCTGGACAGATGATTGTCACAAGGCGTTTGGAAATATCAAAGAGTATATGCTTGAACCTCCTATTTTGTCTCCTCCGGTGGAAGGAAGACCATTGATTATGTACTTGAATGTGTTGGAAGATTCCATGGGTTGTGTGCTTGGTCAACAAGATGGATATGGAAGAAAAGAACATGTGATCTACTACTTGAGTAAGAAATTCACTGATTGTGAGTCTCGGTACTCCATGCTTGAAAAAAACTTATTGTGCCTTAGCTTAGGCTGCAAAGCGTCTTCGCTAATATATGTTGAATCATACAACTTGGTTAATCTCCAAAATGGATCCGATCAAGTATATCTTTGAAAAGCCTGCTTTGACTGGGAGGATTGCTCATTGGCAAATGTCATTGTCAGAATATGATATCGAGTACCGAGCTTAAAAATCTATAAAAGGTAGTATCTTGGCTTACCATTTGGCACATCAACTGATTGACAATTACCAGCCTATCAAGTTTGATTTCCCAGATGAGGATGTGATGTATTTGAAAATGAAAGATTGTGATGAACCTTTTATTGAGGAAGGGCCGGAGGCTGGATCTCGATGGGGTTTAGTTTTTGATGGCGCTGTAAATGCACGTAGAAGAGGAATTGGGGAAATGATCATTACACCCCATGGTTCACATATTCCTTTTGCTGCAAGGTTGACTTTTCCTTGTACCAATAATGAAGCTGAGTATGAAGCCTGTATTATGGGTCTTAAGGAAGCTATTGATCTGAGGATTAAGCATCTTGATGTGTATGGAGATTTTGCCTTGGTAATTAATCAGATCAGGGGTAAGTGGGTAACTCATCAACCCCACTTAATCCCTTATAGAGATTATGCCAGGAGGATATCAACTTCCTTCACTAAAGTTGAGTTTCATTATGTACCTCACGATGAAAATCAGATGGAAGATGCTTTGAAAACTATAGCTTCTATGATAATGGTGCACCAATGGAATGTCGTTCCCATGATCAGAGTGATGCGGCTTGAAAGACCAGCTCTTGTGTTTACAATTGAAGACAAGCCTTGGTATCATGATATTAAATATTTTCTCCAGAGTCAGGAATACCCACTTGGGGCATCCGATAAAGATAAGAGGACTTTGAGGAGATTGGTAGGAAATTTCTTGTTGAATGGAAATGTGCTTTATAAAAGGAATTTTGACATGGTCTTACTCAGATGCATGGATAGACACGAAGCAGACATGTTAATGAAAGAAATTCATGAAGGATCTTTTGGTAGTCATGCCAATGGGCATGCAATGACTAAAAATATGTTGAGAGTAGGTTACTATTGGCTGACAATGGAATCTGATTGTTGTAAGTATGTGAAAAGTGCCATAAGTGCCAAGTGTATGCTGATAAGATTCATGTGCCACCAACTCATCTCAATGTGATTTCTTCCTCGTGGCCTTTCTTTATGTGGAGAATTAATATGATTAGTTTGATTAAACCCAAGGCTTCGAATGGACATCGTTTTATTCTTGTGGCCATTGACTACTTATCCAAGTGAGTGGAAGTGACATCATATGCTAATGTGACCAAGCAAGTTGTAGTTCAGTTTATCAAGAATAACATTATCTATATATATGGTGTTCCAAATAGAATCATTACTGATAATGGTTCGAACTTGAATAATAAGATAATGAAAGAGCTTTATGAATAATTCAAGATTCAACACTATAATTCTTCTCCTTATAGACCGAAGATGAATGAGGTTGTTGAAGCTACGAATAAGAACATTAAGAAGATCATTCAGAATATGGTTTTGACATATAAGGACTGGCATGAGATGCTCCCTTTTGCTTTACATGGGTATCATAAATTTTTCCGCACTTCAACAGGGGCAACCCCTTTCTCGCTTGTTTATGGTACAGAAGCAGTGCTCCCTGTCGAGGTTGAGATCCCATCAATGAGAGTTCTGATGGAAGCCAAGTTGACTGAGGCTGAATGGTGTCAGAGTAGATTTGATCAGTGGAATTTGATTGAGGAAAAGAGAATAACAAATTTGTGTCATGGTCGATTGTATCAGCAAAGAATGAAGAAATCTTTTGACAATAAAGTCAAACCTCGTGTATTCAGAGAAGGCGACCTCGTGCTAAAAAAGATTCAATCTTTCATTACAGATTCTTGGGGAAAGTGGATTCCGAACTATGATGGCCCATATGTTGTTAAGAAAGCCTTCTCTAGCGGTTCATTAATTCTTGTAACTATGGATGGTGAGGAGATCATTCGTCATGTGAATGTGGATGCAGTCAAGAAATACTTTTCCTAAAAAAATAAAAGAACATCTCGCTAAGTCGAAAACCCGAAAGGGCGGCTTAGGAAAAAATGAGCGTCTCAGTGGATTGAAAACCTGAAAGGGCAATCTCGGCAAAAGTTATGGACCATGGCAAGTAACTGCATCGACAGACTGGATCACTTATAGCAACCGAGGATTTCATATTCTATCTCTCGGGAGAATTGCCCATCAAATATTCTTGACTGAAGTTTCAAAAACAGTGGAGTTCAAAGTTGATAGGGAGAATAGTGATCATTGTATTTCAATGAAGCCCTTTTCCATGTATTTACCATTTTTCAAACTTGTAATGATCCATGAAGTCATGCCATTTGCTGACTACCATTTTATCAATGAATTTGAGATTTTATCCAATTGTTTGCAATTATTTATGTTGTTTCTGTTACAAATTTCAATTTATTTTTATGATAATTTTTGAAATAAATATAATAAATTAATTTTTGAAGATTATAAAAATAGTTTTCTTTTGAAATGTGAATAAAGAAAGGATATCAACAGTGATTGGTTTGATCTATTTATTTATGTACGGAATTTCCGAATTATCTTGGTATGTTGATAATAATGATGTCTTGCTCCCTAAACGGCAGCTATGAGCAAGGATGGTTTATTGTATGAAGTTCCTAGTATGAGTTCCAATGTCTTCCCTAGAAGAATTGTTGGAAGGGATGTTCTTGAGAATCCCCAGCTGAGTTTTGATCTCTTCCTCAGCAGTTTATCTTTGACTTGAGAAGCTTTAGGAATCCGTGGTCGAGTTGGTTGTATCCACTAGAAGAAGTATTGATATAGCAGTAAGTTTAGAGGTTTTCTTTCACTTGATGGTGGGTATTGATTTAAAATCCCTCGTAACTATCTGTAAACACCCCAAATTTGCCCTCACTATGTTCACACCATGGCTTGTGATCTTTCATATTTGCATTAGTTCAAACATATCATATCATATTGCATATTTGTTTCACTGCACTAGTTCAAGTTCATCTGCATCTAGGGTTTGTGATCTGAGCAATCCAAAGATTCAACTGAGCCACTCTAAAGGCCTTCAATCATTCCAAGAGGATCCATGTATGTTCAATCATCATATTTCATCCCTCAAAGATCAAGGAAGTCAAAGAATCACAAGAACTTGGAAAGCATGGAAGCAGAGCTAGGGTTTCACTGCACAAATGACCTGAAATTAGGGTTTTGGTTTCAGAGGCCATAACTCCAATTTTTTTGGTCATTCTTGTTTCTAATGGTCTAAATATGTTATAAGGATCATGTGTACCAAGTTTGATGAAGAAATTCATTGTGGAAGTCATCTGTTCACTGGGTAACTTCTTGAGCAAGTCAGAGCAAAATCAGGGCATCTGAGGCCCCAACAATGGAACCAAAGTAGATTTTTTTCATCAAATTGAAGTTATATGATCTTTATTTGATCATTGAAATGCTTGGAAGTTCACAAAATTGAAGAAAAATGAGCTAAACCAAAAGTTGCCAAAAATGGAAATGACTTGTAATGCAAACTTTCCATTTTGGGAAAGTTTTTCAACCTCCTCTTTCTCAACCAAAAATGCTTCAAATGGAAAATTGTTGGTCATGAAATTTGTATATTGGATCATTCCCTTTTCAAAAAGTACCAAGAACAATTTCTAATTCATTATGGAACTCAAGTTATGGCTTGTCAAAGTTGGCAAAAATCACATAATTTTCAAGAATGCACCAAAGAGGGATTTTTGCAAAACCACTTGCCAAGGCATTTTGTGACTTCAAACACACTTCTAAGCATCATAACATCATAGCACATTGCCTAAAACTCAGAATTGGCCCAAGAATTTCAAGTTTTCATGCCTTGCACATGAAGAAATCTCAAAGGGGCCAAAACTTCATAAAATTGCAAAAGGGCACATAACCTTTCATCCACTTGCTGAATTGCCTCAAAATGAATTCCATGGACATCCTTGATCTATGCTGAACCAGACATGCCTTTGTACCACTTCTGTCCCAGCCCATACCTCAAGGACAAAAACTTTTGACTTTTTTGCAAGAAGCCCATACCAATCAGCTGCAGCCACCACCCACTCTCTGGCCTATCACAACTTGTTATGTGGATCAAACCAAAGCCATAACACACAACAAGCCAGCCTGAAACCTCAGATTGCCCAAGTTCTCAAAAATCCCCTCATTTTCAAAATCCCCCGAATCTCTCTACTCACACACTCAAACTCAAAACCAATTTTACCATTCATCTCAAAATAATCTATAGAGCACAAAGCAACCATAAAAACAACCAAAATCACCCCACAACCAAAACACGATTCTGGTGCAGCAAGGCTTCATTCTCTCAAACCAGCCACTCTCAAAGCTTTTCAAGCTTCACATCATCCTCAGGGGGTTCATTGAAGCTGACTTGCACGAAGGGGGAGGCCAGAAAGCTCAAAGTTGCAAAGCTCAAGCTCAGGTAACCATCCAAAAACATTTTTCCAGAACTCATTTCTTTTGTTGCAATGTGATTCTATATGTTATGCTGGTCACACTGATGTATTTATTTTTGAAAATGGTTGGAATATGAGTGTGTATCAAGTTTCTAAAATTTTGCCCGTGGAACTTGTTTGGTTTGATTCTCTTGTTTGATGCGAAATAAATGAATTTAATGGTCTGATTCTTGTTTAGATTGGTTTGGGGGATGTTTCTGGAGAATTTGGGGGTCTGGGGTGGCTTGGAATGGAAGTTAGATTGAAGGTCTCGCCGGAGAAGACGACCGGAAGTCTTCTCCGGCCACCTGAAAGTGATTAAGGTTGATGACATGTTTAGGGATAGGTTTAAATCTGGGCCGTAGGATTTGGATTAGGGTTAGGCTATGGAGGGTCCAGATTAGATCATTAACTTAAAATCAGGATTAATTAATTAATTAATTAGGTTTTAATAAATTTGAATTCTGGCCTTTAGATGTGGCGCGCAGTCAACCCAAATCCCCCAGCTTTGAATGTGAACCCTCAGATCATCTTACTTTTATTTAATTCAGTTTTTAATTCATTTTTTCTCATTTGTTTTGCATATTTTATTTAAAATACCTAGAAAATCCTAAAAATATTTTCCTTTTGCATTTTCATTTCAAATATTTTTCTCAACCAGAAAACATTTTTCTTTTTATTTTTTGCATTAAAAAATCATTTTTAAAATATTTAAATTTTTATTTTAATTAATTAATGGAAATTAATTAATTAAAATATCATTTAGGTTTCTAAAAATTCCAAAAAAATTCACATTGCATCTTAGGACATTTAGAAACATTGTCAAACCATTCATACAAATTTCTTTTTGGTTTTGAATCAATCTTGACATTTTTCTTTGAAATTAGGGTTCATAAAATCCCATTTTTGAACCCTAACTTCAAGAATTCTTCTCTGCCTAACCATGAATGGTATGACATTGATTCTTTTTGCATTGATCTTCATATAGCATGTAGTATCTAGCATATGTTTGTCACAAATTTATCTTGCATTTTCCATTTGATTTGCATTTTTCCTCTTAAGGTACCTTAAAACCCTAGATAACTTAGAAAAATCATAACTTTCTTTAGGTTAAGAGTTAGAACTTCTCCTTTGGGGTGTAATATCATATGGGGTTAGGGTTCCTTTGAGCTCATTTGCAATTTTTTATCTTATGATTTTCTTCTGTTTTTGACTTTTGCATCTCATGTGCATTAAAACCCTAATTTCTCATGTTCATTTGCATACATCTTGCATAAGCATCCATTCATGAACTTGCCATGACATTTCTTGCATTCACATGACATCTAAGACATCATAGGACACATTAGAATCATGCTTGATCATTTTTTCGTTCAATTTCCATGATGTGCATTCATTTCATTCCATGAACTTTCATGTGCTTTCATGCTTCCTACATGCTTCATTTGCATTCTCATCCCTTGTATGAACATTCATAGCACTTTACATGTCTTTGCATCATCTCATAGCATCATTTGTATCATGTTTATGCTTCTGGTTTTGGTTTTCATCTTTGCATTTGCTTCATTTTCATTTCATTTCATTCCTTTATGCTAACCATTTCAGGTGGTAAGTAACTTGAGAAGTGAATTTGCCTTCACTTCTCATCCCTCTTCTCTTTCCCTTATGCATCATTGCTGCATTTTTACTTTGCTTTAGAGTGAGCTTGCTCATTCATGTTCATAATTCACTTTCTTTCTTCAATTAACTTATCTTCTTCAATGGAGTAAGTTAACTTGTTTCTTCTGCTTCTCCTCCTTTCATCTGCTTCTTCCCTTGGTGGCTTCTCTGAAGATGTCTTCCAAGCCTTACAAACCATAGGAACATCCAAGCATGACAATAATTAGGGTTTTGATTAGTCCCCCTTTAGTTTTATCTTTGTGTCTTCTTTTGTGTCTTTCTTCTCATCTAATAATCAGAGACTAAACCTTTAAGGTTTTAAGACTTTGTGATTAAGGTTATGCCTGCATCCTTCTCTTAGGATGGAGGTATAACTTTAATCCTAAGTGTTAAACCTTTAATGTGTTTAAACCTCTTAATCAATCCATCTTAATAATCACTAAGACAATAGCTTGTAACTTGGACCTTGCATTAGGGTTCTAATTCTTCCTTAATTGGTTAAGAAGGACCAACCCTAGTGTTAATGGACAAGTCCCCCTCGAGTTGTCTTACAAATCATAAAACTCACTTCTTAATCTCACCCTTAATTTAAATCCACTCTAATAAAGGTTTGTTTTGTCATGAGGTTAATCCCTAATCATGGATTAAGTTGAGGTATCTTCCTCAGCTTAAGTGTGCTCATCTATTATCCTTCTATTAGGATGGTGTAATGGGTCCATTAAATCCTTGATTATTGCTTAAACTCATTACTTAACACTAAACAAAAACACCAAAAACATCTAAATAATCACAAGTAGGTTAATGATCTTAATTCTACATCATGGCAATTAAGTTTGAGATGTTTATCTCCTACTTAAGGTATTCTCGTTATCCCTAATCAAAGGGAGGATATGATGAGTTTACTAACCCTTGGTTTAGGCTTAAGCTCATTAACTTATGACAAACACAAAAAGCAATAAAAGATTGAAAACACCAAAAACAAACAATAATCGTCTCCTCCGAGATTCTTTTCTTATCATCTTCACTCACAAACGAGAACTTGCTTCTTCCGTCTAATGCAAGACAATTAGCACCTGAGCCAGACATGTCATACACTTGAGCATAGACAAGCAGGCAGTTCACAGTCAATTCATCTTTCAGTCTCTTTGAGTCGAACTACGGTGTTCTGACTTCCTCATTGCACGAGAGGATACATATGCATAACTTAACTGTTATCGAACAAAAGTCTCTGTCTCTTCCCCCCTTTTCCAACATTATTCTTTTAAGCCTCATTCCTGAGCACCTCACTTCATTTTTCTTGCACTGACACTTGTACATTCTCTTCCAGCTTTTGCACACAGATAGCACAAACACTACCCCCTTAAACACAAACTTTCAAGCGTGGATCCCGTCGAGTACGACGGACAATCTGGGTGCTAATACCTTCCCAGGTTGTAACCAACCCCCTTTCTCAGTTTCTCTGGTTCGCGACCGTCTTATCCGTATCTTCCCAGGTTTATGCAGCATTACCTTTCCTTCGGGATAAAAATGCCTAGCTGGCGACTCTATTCATCTTCGTTTCATTCTCTCCTTCACCGACCGTTCGCGTCTGTACCCTATCTGACCCTGTGTCACTTAGCGGGAGCGACAGCTTGGCGACTTTGCTGGGGACCCTTTATATTGCAACCAGGGCTTCTGGTTCTTTTTGTGGGTTCCTCCTAGCGCTTGTTTGATGTGTGTTTACGGGGGTGTTATGTGCTACTTGTGCTTGCTTGTTTGCTTTATTTATTGCTTTATGTACAACTTTATTTACTACTTTCCTTTACAGTTTTATGCATTTTCATACTGTCATTATCATTGTGCTGGATTTGTGTTCTCCTTGGTGGGTGGGGTTTCATTGAGTGGTTAAGGTCCTATACCGGGGACCTGAGTGATACATAGGCTAGAGTGGCTTCATATTCTTTACCATTCCATTTCGGTCTGGTGCGGGAATATGAAACACGGTTCAGGCGTGGGTTTCTTCTTGAGAACTCTGTGCTACAGATTTCCTGTAGTACTAGGGCTATCTGGGAAGCTTGCTAAGTCTGGATGACCTTTATATGACCTTCAACATCTGAGGTGAATTAGAGGAGGATCTTTTATGGTTATTGTAAACATTGTACCTCCGGGTTAGAAGTGTTTACACTTCTCATAACTGATCCAAGTCTGAGGATCCTTGTTCTAGAACATTACATGTGAGGGGGGTTGGGTTGTTTACAGGTTTTGCAGGAACCATTGGCCACATCATACCCTGTTACTAGTATTGTTTTAAGAATACACCACTTTGGACAGTTCTTGTGATTACCCCGGACTTGTGACTCTTTATTTGAGTCCCCCACCTGGTTACGGGATTTCTAAGCCTCCATCCGGACTTTTGAACATACATGGACTTTACCAAGGCAGATAAACAGATCCAGCTCTTGGTCACAAACTCTTGCATATCATTTGCATACATCATTTTTGCATCATTTAACATTTTCTTATTTGTTTTACAGGGTATCCATCCTTTCATCTTTGGTTTGGTTTTGACCCCTTCTGCTGCTAGACTGCTTCAGCTTTCTCCTCCAGCTATCTTCATCAGAGACCCATCTCCAGCTTCTCAGTCAGTGACCTTCATCAGCAGTTACTCTCAGCTTCTTCATCAGCACCCCTTATCAGTATGGACAGTTCAAAAAAGAGCAACATCACTTACCACTTCTTTGAGCCCACCCTGACTGGCATCAGGCAGGTCCAGTCCCTCATTACTCCAGACCATGTCCCACTGTTTAGAGAGCATTATGGGGGCATATTAGACATGATCATGGATCTATATGCATCTCAGAGGAGTATGATCCATACTTGCTTGCAGTTTTATGATCATCCACTCAGATGCTTCACATTCCCTGATTTCCAATTGGGACCTTTGCTAGAAGAGTTTTCCTTGTTGTTAGGAGTTCCTATCAGGAGAGGGATTCCTTTCAACCCAGAGATGGCTGCTCCCAGAAATGAAAACATAGCCAGGGCATTGCATTTGGAGCCTGCCCTCATTGATCAGAACATGACAACCAAAGCTGGGGTTCCAGGCCTCCACCTAGACTTCTTGATCTCCCAGGCTACCTTGAAGGCTGCAGTAGGAGAATAGAAGGCTGTCTGTGCACTTTTAGCCCTAAGTATATATGGGGTTATCTTGTTTGCAGATGAGCCCAAGTTTGTGAGCAAGAATGCCATTCATCTGTTCTTGCTGAGGAACCCAGTGCCTACATTGCTGGGAGACTTCTACTACTTAGTACATCAGAGGAATGAGAAGCAAAGAGGAAGGCTGGTCAGATGCTGTGCTCCTCTTTATTACTCTTGGCTGCTAAGGCACTTGCCAAAGTCAGATACCTTCTTGAACCCTCATCAACAGAAGAATTGGGCTAAGAGATTCATTGCCTTGACATCGGATGACATCAAATGGTGCACTCAGAACACCAAAGGCAAGGACATCATTACTAGTTGTGGGAAGTATCCTAATGTGCCTTTGATAGGAGTGAAGGGTTGCATCAACTACAACCCTTTACTGTTTAAGAGACAATTGGGATATGCTTTGGTTCATCCTCCCAGAGGACAAGATTTGGCTGAGACCCTTTACTGTGAAATCCAACCAAACTCTGTTGTTGTCAGACAAGCTGCCTGGGCTTGGGATAACATTCAGACCAAGGGAACAACCATCCTTGGCAAGTTCAACAACATTGCTTCAGCACAGTATTCTGATTGGTCTCGTACCAGAGCTTAGATCACCCGGATGCCATTCGCTTCAGAAGATGTACCTGGACCTTCTAAAGAACAACCTACAACAATTGTCAGCCTGGAAGAATTTGAAAAGCTGAAAGAGAGGAATAATCAGCTATCTGAAGCATTGAAGAAGACTCTCTGGGAGAGAAATGACAGTCGTCTAGATAATGAGAGATTGGAAAGGCTCAGGATTGAGCATTTGGCCAAGATTGAGAAGACAGATGACTACATCAGGAAGGCAAGAGCAGGGGAGTTGGTACTGAAGAATGCTTGTAAAGAAGCAAAGAACCAGAAGGCTAGGGCAGAGTATTATCTGGAGGAAAGCCAGGCTAGGTGGATCAGGATCACTGAAGCCCGTGCACAAGAAGATCAAAGGACTCAGGCTAAGATAGAGCAGCTGGAGGCTAATGACAAAAAACATCAGGAGGCTTTGCTGGCAGCTCAGAGAGAGATATCTGAATTGAAACTCCGGGCGGGGTTGAAGAGGTCAAAGGATCAGGATAAGCATAAGAGGCTAACCAGTGCCATTGCTACCAGGAACCTCCTCATCAGGACTATTACAGAGCACCCAGTAGGGCCAATGACTGAGGCCCTCCCGAAGGAAGTCAGAGAGGATGGTTTTAGATTGGATGTCTGATTCTCTTTTGCTTGTACTTTTCTTTTATTGTACTTTTTCTTTTGTTGTTGTATTTCGACCCACCATGGGCATGTATTGTAATCAAACTATGTATTTTCATCCTTTGTAATATATCAGTTTGTATTATTGGTGGGCTTTATCTATCCACATCATCAGCATTTCCTCGAGGTCTGGAAAGGTCAAAACCAAAGAACCAAACCGGATACCCTTGGAAGACAAATAAGCATATTGCATTGCATACTAACACTTTCTTTGTTTTATAGGTTTTTGTTTTTATTGCTGTTTCTCACTTTGTTGTGGTTTCAGGAAACATTGCTCGGAACACATTCTAAAGATTCTGAAGTCATTATCTCCAAAGTTCAAGTTCTGAAGATTCTGAAGACAGGGTTCTATAGAACAAGTTCTGAAGACTCTGAAGACAAAGTATGCGCTTAATGAAATCTGAAGATTCTGAAGGAAAGGTTCTGGTTGAACGAGTTCTAAAGACTCTGAACATAATACTTCTTGAATACCAATTGCTGAAGATTATTACGACAAGATTCTGTTGAGCGAAGATCTAAGATTCTAAAGACTTAGGTTTTGAAGATTGTAACAACGAATCTTCTACAACAAGATTCATCAAATAAATATTTGAAGCCTCTGAAGATGCTAGAAGACTGAAGATTGGAATGGTATTATGTTGAATATAAAAGTACTAAAATTGTGTGACTTCTACCTCAATAAGGTGGCGCAAGAACATATTTTCAGTAGTATGATGTTGACCATTCCTTCAAATGAAAATTGGGATTTAGATTTTGGAATATGTTTACAAGATTTCCCTCCAACTGGACTATTTTCTGTCAAGATCTATAAATTGAAGACTTAGAAGATTGAAGAAAGTGTTATTGAGTTGTTAGTTAGCTGGAAGCTAGCGACAATATGAACAACAACGAAATCAAGATGTTCATGCTAAGTGATTTAGAAAACACGCGTATGTAAATCAAAGAGCCAAAATGTTTATTCATGAAATGGTATGAAATACCATGGAAGCTGCTACAATCTGCTGAAGAAGAATTCAAGTGTGCAATGTCACAACAATGCAAGCAAGCTATGAAGATACTGCAAGTTGAATGTCAAAGAAGATATGAAAAGAAGCCTTTGTGTCTCAACAAATAAAAACTGAAAATTGTTGTATGTATGAGTGTACAACGATGTTATATGCTAAAACCATGTGTAACTAGTAAAGTGAGACATCAATAAGTGAAGCATAGTAACTTAGTTGATCTTGATGGTTAAATTGGAAGTAGAATTATATGCTCAAGAAAGGAGTACATAAATAAGAAGTTTAAAGCTCGTGAAAAGAAGCTGTAGTGGTCATTAAGAAAGCTTTTAAGCAATAAAAAACTAGTGTACTTTATAATCTCTTAGAGATTTATCATTAGATAGTTATGTATTATAAAGTAAGGGGTTGCTTCTCACATCTTGCTAGAAACACTTAGGTGTTCATGTACTTCATTTTTGTAATCTGCTTACTAGAAGCACTATTTGTACATGAGAAAATCCTTTGTTTAAAGGTGGCATAAATCCATGTGAAGGTAGCTTGAAAATCCTTTGTCTAAAAGTTGGCGTAAATCCTTGTTGAATGTTGCTTGGAAAATCCTTTATGTTAAAGGTAGATTAAATCCTTGTGAAGGTAGCTTGTGATTTCTTGAATGGCTATTTCTATAGTCTGGATACTCGAGAGCGCCAAGGGCGTTCCTGGAGATTTAGAGGTTGATTCCTTAAGAGGCTTTTAGAGCCAGGATTCTCAAGAAGGAAATGATGATTTCCATTAGGGTTATAATAATTTGATGGTTATTGGATTAATTCCTTTTGAAAAGGAAAATCACCTCGATGGGTGGATTGGAGTAACTTCATTAACAGTGAATTAGGATTAAAATAATTGTGTCATTTATTTATATTGTCATTGTTAGATTTATCTTTCTAATTCTACAAAAGGGGACAAAATTTGAAATCCAATTCAAACCCCGTTTTCTTTTATTTATCAACCTTCAATTGGTATCAGAGCCCCGGTTCTGTTATTGATGTTTATCAAACACTTGACTGTGTCAGATAAATATCTCGCCGAGCTTTTGAGAAAACACTCTAGTAAATCTACTCATTCACCTGTTGTTCCAATCTCAAATGTGCTTGATTCTATTGTTCACTATCATTGGTGAAAAGATTGATTGTTGGAAAGATAAGCTAGAAAGATTCCTTCTGGTAGGTGATTGTGATCCTAAAATACGAGAGTTGAGAACTTCGTATTTTTCTTAGGTGAAACTGAGACAAGGCTTGGATGGAAATCCAAATAATCTCAAAGGTTATATGAATCATCGGGAAGCAATATATCTTGTTTGATGAAAGTTAATTTTTATTGAGTGTTGCGGCCGACATAAAATTTAAGAGTCACCGCCATATTTTTAAGGAAAATAATGATAAACCTAAATCCCAATATTAGACAAAATTGGATAAGAAGTCGGTTAAGTGAGAGGAAGGTGTTAGGCACCTCTCACCTCTATTATAACTAATAGGACCCTCTCTAAGTTTCTAGGGTATGCTTTGTTTGTTTGTTTGTTTAAATAATCTAAAATAAATAAATAAATAAATAATAAACCCAAAACCCTAATTTAATCCTAATTTTATTCGCTAGGGTTTTACAATCTTATGCCTACGTACCTTCAATTTGAAGGATCATAGTATCGTAGTTCAACTCCCTCAATCCCTTAAATCCATAAAACACCCCCAAAATATTTAGTAAAATACAACCCCTAAAATTAAATATTTTTTAATCCTTAAAAAACCAACATTAAAAACCCAAAATTTAATAAAATCCCCAAAACTTGATAATAAATTAAAACCCCAAAATAATTTCTATCCCCAAAAATCTATTCAAAAAAATAGAATTTTAAATTTTCAAAAATAATAAGATTAACAAATTTAATCCCAAAATAATATATTTTTAAACCTCCAAAATAAGCCAAAATTCCCAAAATAAGCATTTACAGAATTTAAAACATCCATACTTTTTTTAAATAATATATCTCCAACATATTATAATAAAGTCCCAAAAACCCAATAAAAAATAAACCCCTAATTTCCCTTTTTTAAAACTCCATTAAGTATCCCTTATATGAAACCCCTATTTATAAATCAATCCCTTAAATCCATAAAAATCCGCCCAAAATATTTAGTAAAATACAACCCCTAAAATTAAATATTTTTTAATCCTTAAAAAAAAAAACATTAAAAACCCAAAATTTAATTAAATCCCCAAAACTTGATAATAAATTAAAACCCCAAAATAATTTCTATCCCCAAAAATCTATTCAAAAAAATAGAATTTTAAATTTTCAAAAATAATAAGATTAACAAATTTAATCCCAAAATAATATATTTTTAAACCCCCCAAATAAACAAAAATTCCCAAAATAAGCATTTACAGAATTTAAAACATCCATACTTTTTTTAAATAATATTTCTCCAACATATTATAATAAAGTCCCAAAAACCCAATAAAAAAACCCAAAATAAAAACCCAAGCAATAAAATAATTATTATTTTTTAAATCCCTAAAACTAATTTCCCACGTTATAATCCTAAATCCTAAGTTGTCTCCTTTATTAAACCCTAAAAAAACTAATTATATAATTAAACTAAAAACAATAATTAAATTAAAATTAATTACCCCAAGGGGGTGTATTTTATCGTTGAAATAATAATGGGCTCCAAACAGGGGGTGCCAAGAGCAAGCAAGGCGCAAGGCCCATCTGTCTTGAACCCAAACCTTTAACTGTCAGTCGTTCCAAAAACAAACAAAAAAAATATCCTAAATGAGTGACCGGTTATGGCCAATCCAGGTTATCGGGTAACATGTTGATGCCCTTATAAAATCCTAGCCCCTTCTATCTCGTCCCATTTTTCTCTTTTCTATCTTTCTCTCTCACTCTCTCTCTCTCTCTCTCTCTCACACACACACACACACACATTATCTGACCCCTATTCGCTCAAACCATCACCTGAGGTATAACCTCCTTCCGTTGCCTGCCACCACCCCCTTCCTAGTTTCCAGTTGAAGTTCAACCAGGAACTTCAAACATTCATAAAAGATCCCAACAACCCCACGCTCTCCCTTCAAATCTGGATTCTTGGATGAACCCTAAGGTTCAAACTTGATGAACCCTAACCCTCTACACTCACACAAACCCAAACCCCCATGAACCCTAACAACTACCAGACATTTGAAAATGAAGTTGTTAATTTTCATCATATGAAAAAACATTTGAGTAATAGTTGATTGACTCGCGGTGGCACTATGTTTCAAGTGTTTTCTAGCAAGAATAGATTCGTTACCACTTTTATCTCTAGTTTAGAATAGATTAGATCAAATGAGGAATTAATAGACCCTTTTATCTATTTTCTTGTCTCCATTTTCTTCACTTCCAGTCTCTCATTTGCCAATCCAACCAATTTTAGACCTTTTGTTCATTACATGTTAAAGTATTTTGCGGAATCAGTTTATGTTATGTCCTAATGATGCTACAGAACCAATACTAAAGGAAGTTCTGATGCTACAGTGGTAATAGGAATGCTTAACAAGTCTCGAGCCATTACCGAAAGTTCGGGAAATTTTTTTCTAGTGTTCTTCCACCATTGTAGTACATCTAAATGCTATGGGTAATCAAGATCCAATTCCAGCTCTTCCAAATACATGTCAAGTTGACTTTTACCATTTTTTTTAGCCTTACTAGATTGTTGTCTACCCAATCTTATTTCCTAAAATTATGACATTGAAAAATAACATAAAGTTAAATGAAACCAATTAGTAGATCATGATTTCTTATTATTTGGAAAAAATTAATTAGTAAATCATGAACAACAAACTTACATCAAATAGGCTTGGCTCAGTTGACATAGTTGAAGAGGTAGTTAGAGGAGTACTTGAAGTATTGGAAGAAGAAATAGAATATTCTGCAAATAGCTTGTACAATTTCAGCTTTATGTTTTCCAACTTCAATTCCTAATTTAGTTGATTAATCACTTTATAACAATAGCCCAATGAGTCCAACTTCATTCTTGGATCTAAGATAGCCCTAAATGCAAGAACAACACTATATTCATCCCAATACTTCTCAAATTTAAAAATCATGCTTTCAGCCATTTTTTATATAACTTCATCTACCTCTTTTTGGTTGTCTATCAAAAGACGTTGAATTTTCCAAATTTGCAAGAAGTACAAGTTGGAAGTGGGATAGCTTGTTCCGGACATCAGAGTGGTAATTTCATAAAATGGTAATAAGAACCTACTCATTTTTTCAAGTCTCACCCATTCTTCCTTTGAAGGATTACTTGTATAATTTGCATCACAACAATGAAGGTTTTCAAATACCCGTTGATATTTAAGAGCACTTTTAAGCATCAAATATGTTGAATTCCATCTTGTAGGCACAAATGTAACCAACACATTTGATACATTAATGTTGCCAACCATTTCAATGCATTTCTTAAATTTTACCATCCTACTCTCTGAACCCTTCACATGTTTGATGATTTCCCTAATTTTTTGCAAAGCACTGGAAGCTACTTTAAGACCCTTTTGCACAATTAGATTTAAGATATGTGCAGAACAACGAACATAAAAGAACTCCCCTTCACATAACAACCAATTTTGAAAGGCTAGTTGACTTTTCAAAGTTTTCTACATGACATCATTTGCAGAAGCATTATCCAAAGTAATGGTAAAATCTTTCTTCTCTATTCCCCAATCATTCAAAAACTCAGATATTCTCTTACACAACTCAAAACCAGTGTGAGGATGGGGCATGTGACCAAAGTTGATGATTTTACTATTTAACTTCCAACTTTTATCACCATAATGAGCAGTTAAAATAATATAGCCCTTAGTATTAATTGATGTCCATAAATCAGAAGTTAAAGAAATCCTACAACGAGTCACTACAAGAAAAAAAGATTTACGACACTTGAGTTGCGACAGTTATCACAAAACTGTCCTTATTCCTGAATTGCGACGGTTTTCAAGACGGTTAGAAAATTTGTTCAAGGTACCAACTATTGTTGAAACGGATGATTCTTGCGATTTATGTATGTAACTTGTTAGTGAAAAAATTACATCGTTGCAATCAAATTTAACACTAGAACAGATCTGTGAAAAATAAGCGGACCTGATATAGTTTTTGTCTGTTATCTTCTCCTTCTGGTTCAAGAATTAGAGAATAAGTTGAACAAGTTACGCGGAGGTGTTACTTTGGTGAAGCTAGAAGAACGTGAGTTAGTATAGAGAATTTTTTCAAAGAAACTAAGTCAGTGGAGAAAATGCAAAAAGAATGTTCATGGATTTATGGACCACCCTAACAAAGAACTCAACTAAGGATCCTAAAGAATTTAAGGTTTCTTTCATGGCATGTCACTACTCTAGTTTTTCTTTTTATTCTTGTGTCCTGCCTAGTACTAGTACTTCAAATATAATTGAATATTGATGGAGGAGATTGGAATAGAATATGATGAAGATATTGAGCTTGGAATATAATTTTATGTTTTCCATACTTCAATAATCTTCAAGTGTTTTTAAATTAATCATCTTTCTTCGTTAATGCATAGTTTAATTACTTAAGTAATGTTGATTTGTATTGTTATGCAGCGATTATACTTCATGTGGTTAAATAATAACATCAGCTTCTTGTTACTTTGCTTCTCTGTAATGTTGTTGCCATGGAGGTAATTCAATTTCAATCATAACTATATTATGCCATGTTTGGATGTGTTTATTTGAGCTTATCTATATGAAAATAATTTACATATTTTATGATAAGTGCTTTTTTATATGAAAAATGATTTATGAACTGTGTATCCAAACATAATCTTATTTATTGTGCTTTATTTTGATTCTGTTACACTTTAAACTACCGATTCCTAAAAGCTGTATAACATTTTGACAGCCCTTGGCTTTCAAACTTCCAATCTGCAGGATCTTCCTATATATCTAGATAAACTCTTCAATCAATTTCTTGTTATCATTCTCTTTGTTACGTTCATTCTCTTTTTCAACGAGGTATGTTTTTTTTGTTGATATCTTTGTACTTCACTGGTTTCGTCTTGGCCTTTTTACCTCAACAATTTTATGAAGTATTTATCTGTTTTTAATTAATAATAATAACTTTTATCTCTGATTTCAGGTTATTCTACAAGCAATTTGTAGTAGATATGGTCTTGCCATAGGTGCAAACTTTGCATGGCTTGTGAGGATTTTAATGGTTGTTTGCTATCCAGTTTCTTATACCGTTGGAAAGGTATATTCTACTACTACATAAGTTGTTCCATGTCATTCTTTTGGTAACTAATATAATGTAGTACTTGATAAGAGGACTAAGAAATGAAAGTTAACAGCTTATCATCGCTTGGTGTATTATTTCCATGACACATCAATATGAAAAAATGTTATGTTAATTACGATATGATAATGCATATCCTATTTAGGCCTTTTAAAAGTTGTTTTCTGGAGACAATCATATATGTCTTGTCTAAGCTAAAGAATGTTCTTTTGGTGCAATGACGATATAAAGTTATAAATATTATTGACATTTGCTTATGGTTATTATCTCTACATTACAACTTTTGTTTTCAATATGTTGCTTCCATGTATTTCTTTTCCTAATCTTAACAAATACTTGTTCAAGGTTATGGATTATCTATTGGGGCATGATGAGGCGTTATTTAGGCGAGCTCATTTAAAAGCTCTTGTCTCTATTCATGACAAGGAGGTATGAATCAGTATTCTTTTTTTTTTTAAACAGAATAAGTCTTGTCAACTTTGGTGAAGCTGCTAAACTATTTTTGTTTTGGTTTCTGATTTCATTATCATTGAACTTGCTTATTTTTTAGGTTGGGAAAGGAGACGAGCTTACACATGATGAGACCAAAATTATTAATGGAGTACTTGATCTAACTGAAAAGGTGAGTGCTACAATTCACCTTTCACATTCACTGTCAACCTATTTGTTAGTGTTCCTTTCATGTCAATACAAATTTCCAAAGTATCATATTGTTTGATGAAAAACAATATGAAGTTCCTTACCTTTGTTGAGTTTTAATATAAATTAATAATGGTGGAAAGTGGAAGCATGTGAAGGTTGTATCATTTAAATAGTGGAAATTGGAAGTAGTGAACTCGTGTTCCATTAGCAATGCAATCTCATGCATACTTGAGTTCTCTCTTTGCTTTGCTTCATTATTACATATAGCATGTTGTAATACATTTGCTTGTATAAAGAGTATATTTAGTGCATTACGTTTCCATATTGTTATTTAATTATCCTTTTCCTTTTATTTTGTTTTTTTAACAGACTGCTGAGGAGGCTATAACTCCTATTGAATCAACATTTTCTTTAGATTCTATGAATTTTGGAAGGTGGAAGAGGTTTGCATTAATGAGATACAAAGAGTTAGTGGGCATGAAGTAATAAGAGTAAAAAATAGAGACATTCTAAGTCCATAATTCAGAAACCTCTGAGACTATCTGAAGTTGAATATGTACTGAATTTATTAAAGAGTATGCACTTGTATGTAGGAGCAAGACGGTTCGAGAACTTTTGAGTGGTACAATTTGGGCTGGTGCATTATTTGTCCAGTTTTATGTACTATCAATTTGTATCATATTTGTCATGTGTTAATGTTTGGGGTATGTTTAAGTAGTACGTTTTGGGTTGGTGCATTATTTATCCAGTTTTATGTACTATCAATTTGTATCATTGTGTAATTAAGTGTGTCTTCCAGTTTTATATACTGTGAATTTGTATAATGGTTGAATGAAGTGACATGGTGCTTCTATAAATGTAATATGATATATATGTTTAGTTGAATGAAGAATATGTGATTTTCTGCCTCATTCTTTTCATATTTCTACAAACAATTATTTTTTTAATTTTAAAATAAATTACCTGCGGATTTATCTGTGGAAAGAAAATTTCCTACGGATTTACCTGTAAGTGTACCTGTGGAATAGAGAATTGCAACGGTTGGAACCGTCGTAATTAAGAATAAAAACAAAAATAAAATGGAAAGTTACGTCGGTTGTAACCGTCGCAATATGCTAATTACGTCAGTTCTCAACCCGTTGTGAGAGATATTGACGGTTGGTGTGACGGTTTTGACAACCATCGTGAAACAGCCTCGCGACACATGTTTCAGCAACAGTGCTACAACCGTCGTAACTTGCTTAAATAACCGTCGCAATCTGCCAATTTTCTTATAGTGTGTGTTGGCCATTTTTAGCTTAATCTTTTCCTTTTTCCCTTTTGTATATTCTAACAACATCAGCCTTGGAGGTATTTCTAGTGATAGGAATGTAATCAGGATTCAATTACTGAAGTCAAGTTGTAAGCTCTTCAAACTCAACAAATTTAAAAGGAAGATCCCGCTTGATAAATAGTCAAGCATACATTTCACGAGATACCAAATTATCAACCTTTGATGATTTTAGCTTTCCTTTCATGTCTAACTTCATCTGACCAACATCTCCAAAGTTAACTTTCTTACAAACATCAAGATGACATTTTAGAGAAGTTGTCCCATATCTTTTTCCTCCACATGCATATGATGTTCCACATGCATTGCATTTTTCTCTTTTCCTTCCCTCATTATACAACCCTTTTGTCATAGTAAAAAACTTTCACACTTGAGATTTCGGCTTTCTCTTAGTGTTTTTTTTTTACTAGGTTCCCCTAACACATTACTATTAGGTTCCACCGACTCACAATCTTATTCAACAGTTAGATCCAAATCTACATCATCACTCTCATCAATTGGAGCTAAGAAATCCATATCCAAATTAAGTCCTAAAACACAATAAACACAATTAAATATTAAAAACCCACTTGTAAAAGTGTAAGCATATATAATGAGTCATACATTTTTTAAACATATTGAGTTATATATATATATATATATATATATATATATATATATATATATATATATATATATATATATATATATATATATATATATATATATATATATATATATATATAACAGTACAACAAAATAGAACAGAGAATGGGGAACTTTTGTCTACTATCTGCAGCATCGTGCACTACCTTTTATTTTCAAGGAAACAATTTGAATCCACTTTTTGAAACCATAAACTCAAACAAGGTAATGGGGACCTCATATTCCACAATTGAACATTGGTGTTACATGTCATTAGCAACATCAATCCATTTGGAAATTATTATGGTGAATGAAAGAAAAAAATATACCTTTACTTTACCACCCTAGGATTCTAGATGAACCAAAAACACTATTGTATTTTCTTTGCTCAGAAACAATTTCATATCATTGTCCTGAAAAGTGATTATTTAAAAATACAACCAAAGTACAAAAATGCAAGCATGCTCAAACTTGTTATATAATATTAATATAATCATATACATATACTGCCAATATGAAATCATTTTCCACAACCATCATGTCATTGCTTTCACATAAGTTGTTATTTGCATTCTAAATAGTCATAAACCAACAAAAATATAACCTAAAATTATTCAATCGTTAAGTCGCTTAGGAGTTTTCAGATTATATCATATGGGATCGATAATAAAAAAATAGCAAGGTGTAGAGCAAAACTATTGTTAACTTGTATATAAAAACTTGCATAATCAGATCCAAAAGCTTAACCAGATTTAAAAAGTTACAGTAAAACCAAACAGATTATCATAAAACAAAACTTTGATAGAAAATTAAACTTAAAAGAAAAGCATATGAGAGAATGAGAAAAGGGTATGGAGATACAAGAAGAATAAGATAACACGAAGACAGAGGAGGGGAATAGTACGAGTGACTGAGTCTAAGACAAATGAAAAAATAGAAGCCGAAGACTGAGAGAGAAAAATTCAGGTCATACTCATTTTACTTTTTTAATGGGGCCATCCCATGTGTATTTTATAAGTAATTTTTTTCTCATATTTTTTAACGGGCGGGCAGACCAACCCCGCCCCATTATGTATTTTGCCCGCTGGATTTTTTACTTTAGCGGGGCGGGCGAAACTGGTTGACGGGCCTAAAATTCCAACCCAACACACCATTTTTGGCGGGTTGCGGGAGCCTCAGCCCATTTTGCCACCTGTTCGCTGTTGATTTTGATGAACAACCGTTGGTTTCCTAATCTTAACGAATTGGTTTACTTCCAGGATCAACCATACAAATCCTAGGACACATGTGCTTTTCTACAAACTTTTTGTCTTAACAATCTTTTGTGTATATGCAGAATTTGATTAAAGAGAGGAGTAACAATACTTGCGAAAGTTAAATAAAGTAACTTGAACAATGCATAAATAAATGTAGAAGAAGAAAATAAATAACTTGCAAAGTAAAGAAAATGTAAAAGAATTTGAACTTTTATTTAAATTTTGATGAAATAAAATGGTGTTATTCACACGTACATTTTTCAGATAAAACTCTTTTCTCAACGGAGTTACATTGAGTATTTTTGCAGGAATTTTGTACAAGTTTTCTCACACACTAATTCTGATAAGAACTATCCTATTTATATACAAATAAAATAACTGTCACTAACGGATAAATCCTAAAACTATGACATTTGGCCTTCGGCATGTTTCCTTTTCACCAGGTGTTTCCACGTGTCTATCTGCCAAACGTAACAACTCTTAAATTTAAATTTCTTCGTTTGCGTCGAAACAATGCATCTCCTCACGTCAGTCGAACTTTGTCGAAAACGCATCCTTGTTTAGATCTTTCGAAAAATGCTTTTCTCAGCACATTCTTTAATTCTTTTCTTTCCCAGCTATACACACATTTTCACCTGTCGAAATACATGTCTACCTCATGGCGTCGAAATGCTTGTTTACAAATTTCCCCCCAGCAAAGATTGTAATACTTCAAAATTTTCCCTCTCATTTTTCATGGCATTTAGAATATCACTTTGCATACTCAAATTTATAGCATGACCCAAAACATTGCATCATAACCACCATTGCAAAGGCATAGGTTTGTGATCAATTATTGAAGCAGTTGATGACTATCCAAAGACAATAAAAGGGGAAATTTGACTTCTCAAAATTGTGCAAAGGGTTCACAATATCCCACAAGTCTTCATTTGAAGTCACAAGTCATGGAAAGAAGTGGATTGATCAGAGGAGTCAAGTAGTGCAACATCTCCTGACAAAACAAGGCCAAATTAGGGTTTCTGATTAACTGGGTTTCTCCGGGAAATTTTGGTCCAAACTTGATTTCATTGTTATCCACATGATATTGGGTACCTGGGGTTCAAATTTCATCCATTGAATCATCTTGGAAGAGGTTCAAATGGTCAGTTGATTGAAAATCAAGGAATTGGGGAAAAGTCAACCAGGCTGAGTAAAAAGTCAACTCTTGACTTTTTGAGATCAAAATCATGCAATTAGGGTTACAAGGGTCCTATGGTTCAAATTTTATCAAGAGATGATGGAGGAATCATGAAAAAATCAAGAAAACCAAGACTTATCATTTTTGGAAAATTAGGGTTTCCAAAAATGGCAGGTTTTGGTCATTTTTGCAGCCACTTCAAGAGAGGCCTTCTCCTAAATTGAAAAGAAAATGAAAATTCTACTTTGATTAAATTAAAGAGGGCGTCTTAAGCTTCAAATCCATATGTTCAACACACCCATAGCATTAAAATTGAGAGAGATATGATCATGCAAAGATTGGACAAAACAAGGCAAAAAACCAAGTCATGGGCGAGGCAGCCTGGCAGCCTGCGCGCGTGACTTTCCAGGCATTTCATCAAACATATGTTGTGCAACATATCAAGCCATTTTTCTCCATCAAGAAGGCTTCAAATGAATTTTCTTTGAACATCAAAGTTGTTCATTGGCATGTCCTCTACAACTTTGATGTTTAAAGATTTTTTATTTGGTCGATGGTTTGAGAAATATTGAGGGGCAAAGTTTAGATCTCACAATTGGTCAGCCATAGGCCATGTTTCCAAGGCAAGCCAAGTTCTAGCAAGCAAATGGTGCAGTCTGGATACATGAAGTTCAATGACCATTTTGAAGCATCTAAATGTCATGTCTCATCTTGGTACAAACATGAAAATTGTTCTATGACATGTTATCTTCAATTTGAACCCAAGGACCATATGTGTAGGTGACTTGATCATGAAGAAAACCCCTTGGAAGACCATTGCATCCAACTGTTTGCTTATGTAGCAAGGCAATACAAACTTCACCTCAGCTAAACTTCATTGGCCTCACTCATTACATTTCTGAGGTGGCTTGATGACTCTTCTCGACCTTTCTCTTGCCAGTAGGTAGTCATTATCAGTCTCCTCATCTTCAATAGCAGTTTCTGCTTCTTCTTCAACTTTATCTGGATCATGCAATTCAACATCACTATGTTCCACCTCAACAGGAATTTCTCCCTGTTCCATCTCTTCGACAACATCGTCAGTTTTTTTGAAAGCCATCTCAGCTTCATTGAAAACTACATCTCGACTGGTAATACACCTCCTGTTAAAATCCAAAAACAAAATAAAGGAAAACTAAGGCCATAACTGATCACCACAAGAGAATAATACCAAACACATTTTTATTATTATTAGTTTAAATAATGTTAATTAATTAAATCAAATTAAATTTTGGTAAATGATCACACTACACAGAGTAGTTGGGGGTTCCGCTGCCTGATCAAATTAAATCAAATTATATTTCGGCGTCATTTTTCGCATCAACACTTAATACTTTCCATAAAATTAAAGCACAACTTTTGTGCCATCATAACCTTAATCACATACCTCTTTAACATCACAAGCCTTATGTCGTCATGAAACCTAATGCAACAATTGCATACCGTCAAAACACCATGATCTAAAATTCAGTATGATTGATCGACATGCCATTGCTTCACCACACTAACATCGGATTTCGAAGCAAATGAACATGGATCGCTCAAAGGAATAAAAATAATTACATGATTTGAATGGACGGAATACAAACAATATATCAAATATATCATATTTACATCAGAATTACTTAAATCACATATGAATTTTGATCGATCATATTTCTTTAACTTAAGGATGATCGATATATTGTTGCCTCACCATACTAATGTCGGATTCCGAAGCATATCAATATCAATCATCCAAATCATACATATCCTGATGCCAAAATTCAATTACTCGATTTTACTTTAATCTTTTAGGTGTTTTAATCAAATTAAAATATAAAATACACTAAATAAACAATTATCAGATGCATGGTTTTGTAAGTGGCTATGATACAAGTGAAGGGAAATCGCGATCTAAAATGCAGCGGAAATTAAAATTTCCCTTTAGAGATCCTTACGAATGGGCATGATCAGTGATAAAATCAGTTACCTCTTGTGGCGATGAAACCTTTGATTCTGAATCGAAGGAATGATCAGGAGCGCTGAATGATGATCATCAACACCTCTACTCATTCCACACGAACACATTCCTTCAGTCTCGGGGCTAGCTACTATGATTCAAGGCTTTGAGTGAGAGAGATAGAGAGAGAAGGAAAAATATGGCTAGGGTTTCACAACCGAATTTTCATCAAGTGTGAATGTTTTTGCATAAGGGTTCTATTTATATAACCACGTGTATGGGCTGTAAGCTAAAAATCCCATTTAAGTTTACACACACCATATCTTATGAAGAATTGTATATCACTTATGCACATGGTATCTTACCACATTCTGTATTCTACTTAAGTGTATTGTACCTTATGGTGTTCTATATTTACTTAAGTGTATCGTACCTTACATTGTTCCTTATTTATCTCAACCTCTTATCAAATTTTCCTTATATGTATGACTTTGAAGGTTTCCGCGACATTGGAAATTATATTAAATCATGCATTTAACATAATAAATAGTGAGCGGTATCTAGTAACACATCACTTCTATCCAAGTCACAAAAATGTCATGTGATATGATATAAACTTTTATGATAATACTTGTGTGTACAATTACCCTTTTGCCCTTATGTTTATATTGAACACAAGGCATATACCGTATCATCCTTATCCAGTTCAATATTGGGCCCTTAGACATTTATCATGTTATGCATGATTGGAAAATTCCAACTAGGACACTCGTGTCCCTCAACATGTTTTGTTAAGTACCCATTAATTGTATTTATGGTCATGTAGTTACAAATAATGTTTGATCAACAATAAAGTACTCGACTATATATCTAGGATCCATAGTGGTTTCAGGTTGAAGGGTGGTATACACCACTATTACCATGAGAGTAACTTATGACACTTTACTTAACATTATATGTAGTAATCTCATAGAGGGTCAATCCAGTATAAATATTACTCCTAATATTCATACTTATGTTAAGACTTGATAACTCCTTATCCATGATCCATGTGATGTAATCATCAGTATATCTATATAATCGTTTTAATGCTTTAAGGTTATCCCACTTGTAGATGTTAGAAATTGGCAGAATTTTTGACAAACAAGAAGTTATGTACTTAGTTCAGGACATCAGGATGTCACACCAGATGTTGTGACATTGACAAACAAAGTAAAAGTTATGAACTTAGTTCAGGACATCAGGATGTCACACCAGATGTTGTGACATCGCAAAGCTGCTATCTGACTTAAATGATGCGTAACAGAAGTGATTAAATTCAGGAGAAAATATCTGGAATTAATTGTAAAAGGATAAGCACTCCAAGGCGCATCTTTAGGAAGCTTAGTTATCTGATTCCAGTGTAAAGGAAACAGAAAAACTAACTCACCTTGATTCAAGGAGATAACAAACTAACTCACCTTAATTCAAGGAGATAACTGTGGGATTTATTAAAGTCTGGATAATTTGCAAAAAGCCCACAAACCAAGCATCTATTTAAGGAACTGAAACACTCAAGAAAAGAACACGAATTTTAGAAGACTGTCAAGGGTGTTAGTGAAGCTAGTTATTTTTAAGCAGGTTTTAATTGTTGGTCACTTTATGAGCTTTTAAGCAAAAAGTGAATTGTGTCTTGATCGAAACTATTAAGTAAGATCAAGCTGGTGTGTATGAAGTGTGACTTCAATTTTATTAATCATTGTAAAGATCACTGTGTGATTGAGGGGGAGTGAGTAGGTACTCATATCTAAGTAGAGTCTTAGGTAGAAATTGCCTTGGGTAGATATTAAGTGAAGGATTAAACTGATTGGTTTAACTCCATAATTAATATTACTTATATTGGATTTCCTTCCTGGCTTGGTAGCCCCCAGATGTAAGTGTGGAGATACACTGAACTGGGTTAACAATTTCCTGTGTCATTTAATTTACTAGCTCATCAATTTTTGTTTAGGATTTAAGTGTCTAAACATCTGGTTCGACATCACATATCTGATCCCAGAATTTCAATTGGCATCAGAGCAGGCACCCTGCCTGTATAACTGGGTGAGATCTAGGGACTGCAAATTTTGGGAACATGGACAGAGATGTAGGATCTGTGAATCGACCACCTATCTTGGATGGATCCAACTATGATTACTGGAAGCCAAGAATGGTAGCATTCTTGAAATCTCGTGATAGCAGGGCTTGGAAAGCAGTTACCAAAGGATGGGAGCACCCTGTCAAAGACAATAAGGATGGGGCAAAAGTGATAAAGCCTGAAGAAGAGTGGAGCAAGGAGGAAGAAGAGTCAACACTTTGAAATTCCAAAGCCTTAAATGCCTTGTTCAATGGCATTGACAGGAACATATTTAGGCTTATGCATCACTGTGAGCTAGCCAAGGATGTTTGGGACACCCTCAAAACTACTCATGAAGGAACATCAAAGGTGAAGATGTCAAGACTTCAACTTCTCACCACCAAGTTTGAAAACTTGAGGATGAAGGAAGATGAGACCATTCATGAGTTTTACATGAACATCCTGGAGATTGCTAATACTTCTGATGCCTTGGGAGAGAAGATGAGTGATGAAAAGTTGGTAAGGAAGATTCTCAGATCACTGCCAAAGAGGTTTGACATGAAGGTCACTGCCATAGAAGAAGCTCAGGACATCTGCACAATGAAAGTTGAGGAGCTCATTGGTTCTCTTCAAACCTTTGAGATGGGAATGAATGATACTATTGTGAAGAAAAACAAGAGCATAACCATGGTCTCAAACACTGATAAGGAAGAAGAAAGTCATGAAGCAGGCTCTGAGGACAACTCATCAGATTCAATTGCTATGCTTGGGAGACAATTTAACAAAATTCTCAAAAGAATGGACAACAGGCCCAAACCAAGTGGAAGAAACTCAACCTCTGAGAATAAAAGACCTTATGACTCTAATAGAAGGTCAAACTATGATGAGAAGACTACCCAAGGAAAAGGGATCAAATGTCATGGATGTGAAGGTTATGGTCACATTATAAGTGAATGCCCAACCTATCTAAAGAAGCAAAAGAAAGGTCTTTCTATGTCCTGGTCAGATGAAGACTCGGGTAGTGAGTCAGAAGAAGAGTCTGCAAAGCACATCACTGCTATAGCTGGAGTATGTGAAACTGAAGGGGGATCCAGTGATGAGGATCTGACATTTGAAGAGCTTGAAACATCTTACAGGATGATGTGTGAAAGGAGCACTGAAGTATGCATGGAAAGTAAACAGAAGAAGAAGCAGATTGAGGAATTAAAGGCTGAGAAGGCAAGTCATCTAGAGATCATTGACACTTTGAAAAATGAAGTCAGCCTACTCAACTCCAAAATGGAGCATATGTCCAAATCTGTCAGAATGCTGAACAGTGGCTCAAACACACTGGATACCATTATCAACAACAATAAGCACTCAGGGGATAGGACTGGGCTTGGATTTAATAAAGCTCAAAACTCTGAGGCCAGCACCAGCCAAACAACTCCAAATCCCATGAAGTCAAACAAGATGTTCAAGCAGATGTCTCAACATCATGACAAAAACATGATGAAAAAGAAATATCAAAGATGGAGATGCCATCACTATGGAAGGTTTGGTCACATCAAACCTTTTTGCTACAAACTGCATGGATACCCCAATCAGAGTTCCCAGCAACTTCCTAAGCAGAAGACAGAGGTCACCAAGAAAATTTGGATACCTAAAGCTAGTATTTATACTGATCAAAGCTACCAGTACATGCCTAAGAACAAGTTAACCAGGAAACCTTGGATCTCTAGATATGGACACTACCCAGGGCAGATGCATCAAAGGAAACCTCACAACAGGCACAAATGGTCCAAGCAGGTTGTTGCCTTTATAGCACACACATCTCTCAGAGTATCTGCTAAGGAAGACTGGTATTTTGATAGTGGCTGCTCAAGGCACATGACTGGACTGAAGAATCTGCTGGTAGACTTAAAGTCACACTCATCCAGCTATGTAACCTTTGGAGATGGAGCAAAGGGGGAAATCAAGGGAGTTGGGACCCTGAACTGCTCAGGTGTACCAAGTCTAGATGGTGTGCTGTTGGTAAAAGGATTAACTGCTAACTTGATCAGCATAAGTCAGTTATGTGACCAAGGTTACAGTGTCAACTTCACCAAAGCTGAGTGCATAGTTTCTGATAAAGAACAGAAAGTGGTCATGAGAGGAGCCAGATCAAAAGATAACTGCTATATGTGGGAACCCCAAGATTTCAGCCTCACATCTACTTGTTCCTTAGCCAAAGAAGAAGAAGTGAAGTTGTGGCATCAAAGACTGGGTCATCTCCATCTCAGAGGAATAAAGAAGATCATATCTATGGAGGCTGTAAGAGGGATCCCAAGACTTAATATTGATGAAAGTAAAGTGTGTGGTGAGTGTCAAATAGGCAAGCAAACCAAGATGTCACACCCAAAGCTTCAACATCTGACAACTTCCAAAGTCTTGGAATTATTGCACATGGACCTTATGGGACCAATGCAGGTAGAGAGTCTTGGTGGAAAAAGATATGCCTATGTGGTTGTTAAGGAACGCTTTTGATGTTGATGTTTGTGTCCTAGGAGCTCTGATATGTAACGGGAATGGGGATTTTTATTATAATATTTCATTTGATTTTTATAAACTTTTATATAACTAAGTATTGAGTTAAGGATCAGTGTTATGAATGAATTGTAATGCTTTTGAGCAATTTGATATTAAAGCTTTATTTCCGCTGCTTACTTTTGAATAAAAGAATGATGGTTGATTGATGATGTAGCGACTCACTTTAGTTGATTAACTCTGATTAATGAAAAATTTATATAATTTTGAAAATGGGAAAAGTGGGTGTTACAATTGGTATCAGAGCTGGTCGGTCCGTCCGGCCAATGTTGTCTAACGTTGTTAATTCCTTAGTACGCGGCATGTGTGTGAAACACTGTCGGTACTTGTTGTTAGTTTCTAGTCTTTTCCTGCAGGTGTTTGTTGGAATTAAGTGGGGGAGAAGCTTGACTCCCAGACTGTTGTTGGAATGTCGAAGTTGGTTCAAAGTTGATGTTTATTGCAAGAGTGCAAGGTTGTTGAAGAGATGTTGTTGCAGACCGGCAAGAGCATGGACTCATGAATTCATATCGGTCGAATTTGAGAAGTGCGTATATTTTATATGAGAATTGTTTGAGGAGGAAGATTTATTTTGATGGAAATGATAAGTTGAAGGACCAAGTCGGTATATTGTTTCGCTTTGAGTGTAGTTGGATTAAGTCGGGTAATTTTCAAAGTTGGAAGAAGAGTAAGATTCTTGGTAGAGCTTGGAAGTAAGAGCGAGAGAGATAAAACTTATGTTCGCCAATCTCAAAAATCTGGTTTTTGCAATGTTGGAGCAGCTGTCACGAGAAGTGGCATAACTTTTTAACCGTGAATCGGATTGAAGCGGTTCTGGACTTTTTGGAAAGCTTAAAAAATTCCCTACAATTTTCTTATAAGATTTTCATTCAGGAGGTTTATAATTAGGGAGATAAATGTATTTTAATAATTGGGTCTGCTGCGGATTTTTTTTTTTTTTGAAATTCTGCATACGGGAATTCTAAATCAGTCTCATTGTAAGGAGGATAACTTCTTACTCGTAAGTTGGATCCAAGCGATTTTTGAAGTTCTGGAATCTTCACGAAATTCTCTTCATGTTAGAATATAATTTTGTGAGTTAGAGATTTTTATTGGAAGATATAATTGTGTTCGAAGTTGAACGTCTATTGCTGAAAATCTGGAAAGATGAAAATGTTATTAAAGAATAAAATGTTGGTATCGGAGAATGCATAAAGATACAATTTATGTCGAATGAGGAAAATTAAAGTGCCTATTCTAGATGATGGTGATTTTGAGAGGAAGACCGAAGTTAAGTAGTGTTGTTAAATATTTTAACTTGGATGAGAGTTGTAATTGGAGCGAACCGAATTGGATTATGTTGATGTTGTGGCGACTCTAGTGTTAGAAGGATATTTAAATTTGTGTTGCGCTTGGAGCATGTATAAGAGATTGCGTATCGAATTTTGGATGCGTTGGTATAATTGACAAAGTCGAAAATTTTAGAGACTAAGGAGAAGTGGATAAGCCGTAGAAAGTTGGCAGAGCATTATACTTACAGACTTTGGGCACAAGTTGAAGTATGATATTATGTTGAGTAATGATTATTTATGCCATCGTTATGGTTGACGGATGTCTATTGACAAATTGAGGAACTGATCACCCTTAATCTATTGTTGATAGAAGACGAAATTATAATGGATGGATAGATGTGTCATACCTACTAGTATGGTATATGAGTTAAATCAGTTGAAGTCGAGCTGGGCAATTGAGTATTGTTTGAATTGTTCATGAAGAATCATGTATAAGAATGTTAGTCAGATTTAAGAATGATGGTATGAAGTTGCGTTGGGATTAAATAGTATTATGGAAATTCGTAGTTGAATGCTGGATAATGAGAATGTTGTTTGTGATGATTTAAATGGTACGAGGCCTGGAGTTTTCTTGGGGATAATTCAAAAGTAAAGTATATGGTAAAGTAAAACCAAGATTGTCAAGAATGTAGGATAGAGTTGAGTTGCAAGAGCCAGACGAAGTGGAATTATGAGTGGGTTTATTAAAGCGTGATTTTTCCCCCTCTACACGATCATATGCACATATTGAACCTTCAACTTTATCCATTGAAAAGGGGGAATAAACCTCCTTATAGTCTCTAGGTTCATCGTCTAGAACCTCACTTGCAGAGATTAAGGCATAAGCTATAAGATATCCATACACGATCATATGCACATATTAAAGCGTGATTTTCCCCCTCTAGACGATGAACCTAGAGACTATAAGGAAGTTTATTCCCCCTCTAGCCATTTAATAAGACTAAATGGCTGAAGGCCATGGATGATGAGATGAAATCTCTTCATGATAACAATACTTGGGAACTGATCAAGAAACCTGTTGGAGCCAGGTTTCTTGATCATATGTTTCTTGGACTTCTACATGGTTGAATGATCGTGTAGAAGTCTTACTTCTCCCGTTCTCTATGGAATCCCCTTTGTACCCTAGGGAGGAAGTACCCTTGGATTCAGTGCCTCTCAGAGACTACCAGAAATTGGAGGCCTTGGTTAAGCAGCTTAGGATGGAGAATCAAGAAGCCAACAATTCATGCCAAAAGTTGAAGATTCAGAATCAGAAGTTGGAAGAAAGAGCTCACCAGGATGAAGAGATGGTCAGGCTTAAGCAGTAGGACTTCCAGGAGAGAGAACTCTACTTCAAGAAAAGAGGATTAGCTTAAACTCACAAGGCGAGCCAGCGCCGAAAATATAAGAAAGCTTTTAATGAAGCTAATTAAGCTATAACCTTGTGGCAGGAGAAATGGGAAGACAACTTGAAGAGCAGAAAGAGTTGGAGGCCAAATACAAGCTAGAAATCAAAGGTCTTTGGGATTCCTTAGCTGAGCAAAGAGAGTTGCTTCAAAAGGCCCACCACCAAGAAAGGAGTCATCTTCAGGATATGGCAAAGAGTCAACAGACTTTGGAAGATGCTCAGAAAGAGATAGAGGAGTTAAGGCTTCGGGTTGATGTTAAGAAAACCAAGACTGAGTTAAGTGCAAGCAAAGAAAGTGAGAAGGTGTTCCTATAGCAAATTGAGGATTTATATGCTTCTTTTGACCTCAGGGATCTCCTAATCCAAAAGCTCATACAGGAACCAGATCATCCGGACATAGCCCAGTTGCTCCAAGGTGTCAAGCGCCTTAGCTGGAGGTTGCAGGATGTAGATTTTCCTAGGCTTTAGTCTTGTATTCACATATCTGGATTACCCACAGGCCTGCTGTGGGATTCCTCTTTTTCTGATGTACTTTGCCTCTTGATATATGAACTGGAACCCTACAGGGACTTTGTTATTCCATATTTCTTTTGATTTGCCTTAAATCTCTGGTTGTTATCTTTTGCAAGGATACGGGATATTAAATGCTACCTCTTCACATCTGAATATCACACAAGGTCTTCCTTCAAAGGCTATTCTTTTAATACCGGAATGGGAAAGTAAAACAATACCCTTGAGGATAAAAGGAACACATCATTGCAAACATATCATTTGCATTTTTCTTTCTTTTGCAGGTTTCTCCAGGTTACTATTAACTTATCCATTTTCCAAGTAAAGATTGCGAGAGCAGCCAGGACCCGTCGTCCCAGACAGAGCATTCCACACTGGTACGCTACCCACAACAATCAAAGAAACATCATGGAAACTGTGCAGACAGAGCTCAACGAACTCCGCACCCGAATGGGAGAGTTTATGGTTATGATGCGGGGCATGGCCCAAGGTCGGCAGGAGTTGAGAAGTGCTATGCATAGGCTCACTCCTCCCCAAACTGACCCTCCAATGGTTACTCCAGAAAATCCACCTAACAACAACAGAGGAGGTGGACCTCCAGACCCGAAAACTGACATGCCTACTCTTATCCCTGTGGAAGATCACCAGGAGGATCAATTCCCTCCTACTAATGATGATATGGGAGTTGGCATGGGAGGAAACTTTCAAGATTTTCTGTTGCTAGCTGAATAGGTTAAGGCCCTTGAGTGTAGAGACGCTCTTGGGATAAATGTATCTGATATGGGCTTGGTTCCCGGAGTGATCATTCCTCCTAAGTTCAGACCACCGAGCTTTGATAAGTACAACGGCAATTCCTGCCCCAAGACATATCTACAGGATTTTTACCGGAAGATAGCTACTCACACTAGAGATGAAAAACTTTAGATGTATTATTTCCAGGACAGCCTCTTTGGGGGCTCATTGGATTGGTATATGAAGCTAGAAAGGAACTCTGTCCGAAACTGGAAAGAGCTTGGGGAAGCCTTCCTTAAGCAATATCAGTACAACATTGATATGTCTCCTACTCGTACTCAGCTCCAGGGTTTATCGCAGAAGATTTCAGAAAGCTTTAAAGATTGTGCTCAAAGATGGCGTGAGGTTGCCACCAGAGTACAACCACCCTTGCTGGAGAGAGAAATGGTGGATCTTTTCATGGATACCCTGCCGAGGAATTTCATGGAAAGATTGGCAGGTTGTTCATCTAGTGGGTTTTTAGACATTATCTTGACATGTGAGAGAATAGAAAGTTGGATGAAGCAAGGTAAAATTCAGAATAGTGGAGCGTCAACCTCAAGTATAAATAAACCATTTGTGAAGCGCCAAGAAGGAGATACGGGGGTTGTGTACACTCAGGACAGAAGAGGCAATCAGAATATGTATCATCAAGCAGCTCCAGTTACCATTGTTGCTCCAGCAAACCAACCACCAGTTCAACAACAACAACGTCAACCAAATTACCAGCAATAGAGGGCTCCTAGGACATATTATCCTTCTCTACACAAAGACATGCATCTTGAAGCACCACCCATGTCATATTCCCAGCTCCTTCAGAATCTTCTACAACGGCAAATGATCGAGCTAAGGACCCTACAACCTCTAAGACCGGGGAAAATCCCTAAAGGGTATGATGCCAATGCTCACTGTAAGTTCCATTCTGGGGCTCCTGGTCACAGCACGGAGAATTGTAAAGCTTTGAAGCATGTTGTCCAAGACTTGATTAATTCCAAATCCATTAATTTCGCTCCTACTCCTAACGTAATCCAGAATCCTATGCCTCCCCATGGGAGAATTGTGGGGGCTATTGATAGTGGTGAAGGTTTAAATTTGATATCTGATGTTAACGACTTGAAAAATCCACTGATGTCAGTTAAAGCTTGCCTAGCCAAGAAAGACTTGTTCCCGGGTTGCGGAGAGAATTGCACAGATTGTCTTAGTTCCCTTGATGGTTGTGATCAGCTGAGATCGGGGATATAGACGTTGATCAACGAAGGCAGCATACAGTTTGATAAAGTTGTGAAAAGCAAGGACATATCAACTATTACCATCTATTACAACCCAACACAGGTTCCTGTTGCAGCAAGAGTTGCACCCATAACCATTACCACTGCTGGTCCGGTCTCGTGCCAGAGTGACAGAGCCATTCCTTGGAATTATGGGGGTGAAGTGTACTATAATGGCCATAAGCAGGACTTAACTGCATCCACTTCTTCTCCATGCCAAATTGAAAATGTCGGAGTTGGAGGGTTTACCAGAAGCGGTAGGTTATTCGCTCCAGAAGCTCTGAGAGGTAATACAGTGCCACCAAAAGATACAGTCGAAGCTCAAGCAAAAGCCAGGGGCAAACAACCCATTACCAATGATGCACATGCACCTTCAGTAGATCCTGACATCGCTTTTGATAAGGAGGCGGGGGAATTATTAAGAATTATTAAGAAAAGTGACTACAAGATCATAGATCACTTACAGCATACTCCCTCAAAGATCTCAATCTTATCCTTGTTAATGTGTTCAGATTCCCATAGGAAGGCCCTGTTAAAAATCATGAACAACGCATATGTACCACAGGATATATCGGTGAATCAGTTGGAAAAAGTGGTGTCGAGTGTAAACTCTAGCCATGGCTTGGGCTTCACAGATATGGATTTAACATCAGAAGGACGCAGTCACAACCGCGCCTTGAATATCTCCATGGAATGCAAGGGGGATGTACTCTCCCACGTGCTGGTCGACACAGGATCATCATTGAATGTATTGCCAAAGAAAGCCCTTATGAAGTTGAACTATGATGGAGTCGTGATGAGGCCAAGCGTATTGGTGGTACGAGCATTTGATAGCTCATGGAGGTCAGTGTTCGGAGAAGTGGAGTTGCCTATCAAGGTGGGACCACAAGTCTTCAATGCTACTTTCTACGTAATGGACATTTATCCTGCTTATAGTTGCTTGTTGGGAGACCATGGATTCATTGAGCAGGGGCAGTATCCTCCACTCTTCATCAGAAGCTAAAGTTTATGTGGGAAGGGCAAATTGTAACAATGTCAGGAGAAGAAGACATCTTTATCAGCCACTTAGCCTCATTCAAATATGTGGAAATGGATGGAGAGATCGTCGAGGCTCCTTGCCAAGCTTTTGAGCCCGTCAAATCTGAGATCGCATCAGCTGCTTCATATGAAGACTCAAAGAAATGAGCTTCTATAATCTCTTACAAGAAGGCCTTGGAAGTGGTAGAGTCAGGTGTGAAAGAAGGCTGGGGCAGGACAGTTGAGATCCCAGAAAAGAAATATATGTATGGAGTGTGCTATCAGCCAGGTCTGTCAACGCCTGGACAAAATGCTAGTGGTCGGAAAAGCCCAATCACCTTCACCAGTGCTAGCTGGATTGATTACGGCAACGTTTGTGCTACACAAGAGGATACGACTGACAGTGATTGTGATATAGACGAGTGAGTCAAGCCTTGTGCTCCAGGGACACAACTAAACAACTGGTCTTCAGAAAATCTCATCTCTGGCACTTGCCTTGAAGAGTAATAGTTTGTGTTTTGTTTTCCTGTATTCAAGTCCTATGCCTTGCCCGAGGCATAGAGACTAATTGTAAGGGTTCTTTTGTTCATAATATGATTTCATAATCATCAATAAAGCGGACGTTTTTTTGCATTCATGACATGTTATTCCCTGTTTTTCATTTTTGTTTTCGTTTTTAAAATAAATGGCAATGTTTTTCACATCTCAAATGGCTTCTAAATCTAGCATGAATCATCATTCATGCAGATGCTCATCCTCGGGTCTCATCAACGACGACCTTGTTATGGCTCAGTATGACTTTGACAATCTAATTTACCTAGCCGGAAAGGAAGGTGAAGAAGATTGCGAATTGCCCGAAGAGCTAGCCAAGTTGCTTAAACAAGAGGAGAAAATGATTCAGCCATATGAAGAGGCTATTGAAGTGATAAATCTGGGCACCGAAGAGGACAAGAGAGAGGTAAAGATCGGGGTTACGTTAGAAGAATCTATCAAGATTCGTCTAATTGTCATGCTTCGAGAATGTGTTGATGTCTTCACCTGGTCTTATCAAGACATGCCTGGTTTGGATACTGATATTGTGATGAACAAATTAACTCTCGGGGAGGAGTGCCCACCTGTAAAGAAAAAGTTGAGACTCACACGCCCTGACATAGCCATTAAAATTAAAGAGGAGGTGCAGAAACAGTTTGATGTCGGATTCTTGGTCGTAACCAGTTATCCCCTATGGGTCACAAATATTGTACCAGTCCCTAAAAAGGTTGGTAAGGTTAGGATGTGTGTGGACTATAGGGATTTGAATCGGGCCAGCCCTAAAGATGATTTCCCTCTGCCTCACATTGACGTGTTAGTTGACAACACTGCTCAATTTTCCGTATTCGCTTTCATGGATGGCTTCTCGGGCTATAATTAGATTAAAATGGCGCAGAGGACATCGAAAAGACTACATTCATTACACCCTGGGATACCTTCTGTTATAAAGTTATGATGTTTGTTTTGAAGAATGATGGTGCAACCTACCAACATGCGATGGTGACATTATTCCATGATATGATTCATCACGAGATTGAGGTCTATGTTGATGACATGATAGCAAAGTCACAAACAGAAGAAGATCATCTAGTCAACTTAGCTAAACTGTTTGACAGACTCCAGAAGTTCAGACTAAGGTTGAATCCGAACAAATGCACCTTCGGGGTACGTTCCAATAAGCTACTGGGCTTCATTGTTAGTGAACAGAGAATTGAAGTTGACCCTACAAAGGTAAAAGACATCCAAGAGATGCTTGAACCAAGAAGTGAAAAAGAAGTACGCGGTTTCTTAGGGAGGTTGAACTACATCGCACGGTTCGTCTCGCACCTAACAGCCACGTGTGAGCTTATTTTTAAGCTTTTGAGGAAGAATCAGACTATCAAATGGAATGATGACTTCCAACAGGCCTTTGACCGAATCAAGGAATACTTTCTAGAGCCTCTGATTCTCATGCCTCCAGTTCCAGGGAGACCATTAATCATGTACCACACCGTACTCAAATGATCAATGGGATGTGTGTTGGGTCAGCAGGACGAGTCTGGTCGAAAAGAGCACGCCATTTATTACCTTAGCAAAAAGTTTATCGATTGTGAGACACGCTACTTACTACTCGAGAAAACTTGTTGCTCTTTGGCATGGGCTGCTCACCGGCTAAGACAGTACATGCTGACTCACACCACTTTCTTAATTTCCAAGATGGACCCTGTAAAGTATATCTTTGAGAAGCCGACTCTAACAGGAAGGGTAGCTCGATCGCAGATGATTCTGACAGAATATGATATCCAATACACTTCACAAAAAGCAATCAAAGGGAGTGTATTGTCAGAATATCTAGCCCAATAGCCAATTGACGATTATCCGCCCATGAAGTTTGAGTTTCCGGATGAGGACATCATGTTCCTCAAGTTGAAAGACTATGAAGAACCACTTCCAGAGGAGGGGCCAGACCCCGAATCCAAATGGAAGTTGATGTTTGACAGAGCTGTGAACGTAAATGGAAGCGGAGTAGGTGTTGTCATCATCTCACCATAGGGGGTCCATATGTCTTTTGTTGCTCGGCTAACATTCGAATGTACCAACAACGAAGCAGAGTATGAAGCTTGCATCATGGGGGTTAAGGAGGAAATCAACTTGCGAATCAAGAACCTCGAGATCTTCGAAGATTCTACTCTGGTGGTGAACCAAGTCAATGGCAAGTGGTTAGTTCATCAACCTCACCTGGTTCCTTACAGGGATTATACCAGGAGGTTACTAACTTTCTTCACCAAGGTCAAGCTGAATTATATTCCACGAGATGAAAATCAGTTTGCTGATGCTCTAGCAACTTTATCATCCATGATTAAAGTTTGTCAAGAGAATTACGTGCCTCGAAACATGGTCTCTCGTCTCGAAAGACCTGCCTATTTCTTTGCAGTTGACGGGGTGGAAGATAATAAACCTTGGTATCATGATATCAAACAATTCCTGAAGTCTCAAGAGTACCCGACTGGGGCATCAAGTAAAGATGATGTGTTATACAAGCGAAACTTCGACATGGTCCTGCTCAGATGCGTGGATAGACACGAAGAAGACCTGTTGATGCAAGGGGTTCATGAATGCTCCTTCGGTACCCGTGCTGGAGGGCATGCTATGGCAAAGAAGCTATTATGATCGGGGTATTATTGGATCACTATGGAATCCGATTGTTGTAAATATTCTCGCAAGTGCCACAAGTGTCAGATCTATGCTGATAAGGTCCATGTACCTCCAAATCCATTGAGCGTCATGTCTTCACCTTGGTCGTTTGCCATGTGGGGCATTGATATGATTGGCAAGATCGAGCCAACAGCTTCCAACGGTCACCGCTTCATCCTAGTTGTTATAGACTACTTCACAAAGTGGGTCGAAGCGACATCCTATGCCAATGTTACCAAGCAAGTGGTAGCCCGGTTCATCAAAATAGATATCATTTGTCGGTATGGAATTCCCGAGAGGATCATTATTGATAATGGTTCTAACCTCAATAACAAGATGATGGTTGACTTGTGCTGGGATTTTAAAATCGAGCATCACAACTCTTCGATGTACCGCCCGAAGATGAATGGTGTTGTCGAGGCGGCCAATAAGAATATCAAGAGAATTGTTCAGAAGATGGTTGTGACATATAAAGATTGGCATGAGATATTACTGTTTGCACTACACGGGTACCGAACGTCTGTGCGTACTTCGACAGGGGAAACCTCGTTCTCACTGGTGTATGGTATGGAGGCAGTCCTACCGGTCGAAGTTGAGATCCCCTCGTTGAGGATAATGATGGATGTCAAGCTAGATGAAGCTGGATGGCTCCGAGCCAGGTATAACCAACTGAGCCTCATTGAAGAGAAACACCTAACAGTTGTATGCCATGGACAGTTGTATCAATGGCGAATGAAGCAGGCTTTCGACAAGAAAGTACGTCCTCAACGGTACATACCAGGTGACCTGGTGTTGAAAAGGATCCTTCCTCTTAACAATGATCACAGGGGCAAGTGGACACCCAATTATGAAGGTCCATTCGTAGTTAAAAAGGTCTTCTTGGGCAGAGCCTTGATGCTAACAACCATGGATGGCGAATACTTTCATTCTCCCGTCAACGCAGACGCAGTAAGAAAATACTTCATGTAAAGAGACCTGCTAGATAAAAACAGAATAAAGATCCAGGCAAAAATGGGCATCCCGGTGAGCCAAAAACAGTATAAAAGGCTCGGGAAAAATTTAGGGAAATGTTGAAAAAAAATGTGTACACCCGCTGAGCTGAAAAGCCACATCGGACAACTCAAGAAAAAAAGGGTATCCCGTGGATTGAAAACCCGAAAGGGTGACCCACGCAAAAGAGGGACTAGCACGAACGACTGCGGTCTGCGAAATTTATGATCCATTTGAAACTAAAGGCATTTTAAGGGTTGAAGACCAATTCAATCACGTTCCTCAAAAGCAAAGCAGGCGGAGAGTCATGAAGATATATGAGTCATAGCCAGGTCAGAGCTTGATGAGATATGTTCTTCACATTGCCAATAGGATAGTTTGTTTTCTTTTGGGTGATTTCCCCTTTCCAGAGATTGCTTCCTAATGTAATGCCAATTCAGGGCCGTTCACCAAATCAATAAAAATCAATTTTAGTCAAACCTATGACCATTTCCTTTTTTTTCATCTAACATTGATTGATTGCAAAAGCGTCCAGCAAATTGTGATTTAAAGTTGTTATGAACATTTGAATGCTTTCTAACTCATGCGGGAGGATAGAAACATTTAATGTAACTCTAAAAAGCGTTAAGTGACCGGGATGGTGACTTATGCCATAAGCCTGGGGCATACAGGCCAAACTAACTCTCTGTGTTGTAGGAACTATCAGTTGTGTTTATGCAGGTACATGTTCAGGTGTTTCAAGCAGAATTAGAGCAAACTTCCAGGAGGAATCTCTCAACAGAGGCTTGGACAGAATTCTTCAACAAACATCTTCCCGTTTGTCTTCTATTATCCCCAGTAGAATGGAAGTTGAAGCCTTCCCCAATAATGGTGAAAGAAGATTGATGGTCTCCCCAAGAAGAAATTTTCTTTCAATACAGGAGCAATCCCCAACAGTACAAGGAGTTTCTTTCCTCCCCAGCGGGTTTCTACCTCAACAGAGCATCAACAAATCTGATTCCCCGGCTGAGTCAGAAGGTTGCCACTTCCCCAACTAAGTTCAACGGGTAGCGTACCTCGCAATCAAGATCATTCCCCAGCAGGTCTTGGCTTTCCAATCTCAAAGTCCTATTTAATTTTGGCAGTGGCGGCAGTTCAGAGTCGGCGTATCAGTGACAATATCCCCCACAAAGTTGTTTTCTCCTCACAAGGATTGACCAGATCAATGTAGTGATCATTTCTCCCCGATCGAGCTACCTGGGATACTTGTTATCTCCTTATCATGAGATCTTTTTGCATTCGCGTGCGCATAATCATAATTGCATTTGCATCCTCAAACGCGTAGCATTTCCATCATCATGGAGCATTACGCCATAAGTTCAAACATGTGCATGCCAGCATGGGCCAGTTTTGGGGTATATTACATAAAGACCCGAAACATCATTTTTAATCTGAAGTACTCCCCACAGAGGATACCAATATCATTTTCCCCACAGGCTGGATTCTTTCCAGGTTGTAATGAAGATTGTTTTTATTGTGCCTACAGACCTGATAGTTGCTGGAAGTTGAAAGATGGTATTCAACGCCTCATGGACAATTACACTATATTGTTTGAGAGGACACCCTCTGTGGAAGGTATGGTTGAACATCTAACTCAAGGTACGAAGGTTGAAGATGTGGACATGGTTGATAAAGTGCCAGTGAAGATTACCTCCAAGGGCCCTGTCAAGATCACTTCCAAAGGATCTATCAAGATTACTGCTGAAGGCCTTGTAAAGACGGTTGCTGAAGTTAGGGTGCCTCCCATGATTATTACTACTCCTGGCCCTATTCTGTATACTTCTGATAAAGCTATACCCTGGAATTACGGTTCTGACGTTTATATCCATGGTGTTAAACAGGAACCTGTGACTGACACACCTGTTTCTGAAGATAACCTTGATGTTGATAATATTGCTGGATCTAGTAAGATCACCAGAAGTGGAAGAATTTTCTCTCCTCTGGCTACCTCAAAGAATACAGTTACTCCAACTACTACCTCCACTTCTGAACCAAGTACTGATGCTCGGGGCAAAGGTCCTGTGGTTGAACCTGTGCAAGCTGAGGCACCGACTGCCGAGAATCTTTCTAAACAGATGGAAGAAGTGTTGAAGATCATTCGCAAGAGTGATTATGATATTGTTGATCAGTTAGGGCATACTCCCTCCAAAATTTCCATGTTGTCTTTGTTGCTGTGTTCTGAGGCTCATGCTAAAGGTTTGATCAAGTTCTTGAGGACTGCTCATGTACCAAATGAAATTTCTGTGGATCAATTCGAGAATTGTGTGGCACATTTGACTTATGAAAATGGGTTAGGCTTTTCTGATGCTGACCTGACTCCTGCTAAGAGAAACCATAACAGATCTTTGCATTTCTCTATTGAATGTAGGGGCACTACCTTGTCTCATGTGTTGATAGACAATGGTTCTTCATTGAATGTACTTCCCCAAGAGGTTCTGAACAAGCTTAGTCCTGAAGATGTTGTGTTAAGACCAAGTAATATAGTGGTGAGGGCCTTTGATGGTTCAAGAAGAGTGGTGCATGGAGATATAGATCTCCCGATCAAAGTAGGCTCTCAAGTTTTCAATTCAACCTTCTATGTAATGGATATTCGTCCTGCGTACTCTTGTTTGCTTGGGCGCCCCTGGATCCACGGGGCAGGTGTTGTGACTTCCACTCTACATCAGAAGTTAAGATATCCAGTGAAAGGAAAGATTGTCACTGTTTATGGAGAGGAAGAATATATGGTCAGTCATGTGAATACATTTAAGTATGTTGAAGTGGAAGGTGAATATGTTGAGACTCCTTGCCAGACATTTGAAGTAGTTCCTTGGGTCGTTCCTGCTACTGAAGCTCCTCCTGTTGTTAAAAGAGTTCATGTGGTTACCAGAGTACCTCCTACAATGGCTTCCCTCAAAGATGCTAGAGATGTGGTTGAAGAAGAGTCCCAGAAAGCTGTTCGTCGTGCTCGTGTTGTTCGTATCACCAATCAAGGGATCATGAAAGATCAAATCAATGTTGTGGGTGATTGTAATGAAGACTACAACCTGGATGAATGGATTTTCCCTACTGTGGGTGATGGGCTCAACAATTGGAAGGCCGAAGACGTTATTCCTATCTCCTTTAGTCAGGAGTAAATACTATTACTGTGTTGTTATTTTTAAGTTTGTAATTTTGAACAATTAAACTTTTAAGCCTTGTGTCTTACCCGGGGCACAATGGTATGCTTGTTACGGGATGTCATTTCATTTGCATACTTCATTCAATAAAAATCAATGGACGTTTCGTTTTCGTAAATATTGTGCTCTTTGTCTTTCTTTTATTTTATTCTTGTTTTATCAAGCTATGTGTTCTTACACACACCCACATCACTAAAATGCAGATCCTCATCCACTCTGGATCCTGTTGATAACAGTTCTACTATTGCCAATTATAATTTCGAGAATCTGATCTATCAGGCTGAAGATGGAAAGGAGGAAGATTGTGAAGTACCTGTGGAGCCTGCTAGGTTATTACAACAAGAAGAGAAAGCTATACAGCCACATGAAGAGCCAATCGAAGTTGTGAATCTGGGAACTGAAGAAATCAGGAAAGAGGTCAAAATAGGGGCTGAATTAGAAGATGGTGTTAAGAGTAGATTGATTCAGATGTTACAGGATTATGTGGAGATCTTTGCTTGGTCCTATGAAGATATGTCAGGGTTGGATACAGACATTGTGGTTCACCGTTTACCAGTAAAAGAAGATTGTCGTCCAAAGAAGCAGAAGGTTCGTCGCATGCGTCCTGAAATGTCAGAAAAGATTAAAGCAGAGGTAATGAAACAGTTTGATGCAGGGTTCTTAGCTGTGACTTCTTATCCCAAATGGGTTGAAAATGTGGTACCAGTACCTAAGAAAGATGGTAAGGTACGTATGTGTGTAGACTATAGGGATTTGAACAAGGCCAGCCCTAAAGATGACTTTCCACTTCCTCATATTGATGTTCTGGTAAACAACACTGCTCATTATAAGGTATTCTCTTTCATGGATGGTTTCTCTGGTTACAATCAAATCAAGATGGCACCTGAAGATATGGAGAAGACTACATTTGTTACACAATGGGGCACTTTTTGTTATAAAGTTATGCCATTTGGTTTGAAGAATGTCGGGGCAACATATCAGCGTGCTATGGTGGCTTTGTTTCACGATATGATTCATCATGAGATAGAAGTATATGTGGATGATATGATAGCCAGGTCCCAGAATGAAGTGCAACACCTTGATCATCTGCATAAGCTATTTGAAAGATTGAAGAAATACAAGTTGAGATTGAACCCAAACAAATGTACTTTTGGAGTTAGATCTGGTAAACTCATGGGTTTCATTGTCAGTGGAAAAGGTATTGAAGTGGATCCTGCAAAAGTGAATGCCATACAAGAAATGCCAGCTCCCCGTACTGAGAAGGAAGTTAGAGGTTTCTTGGGACGACTGAATTACTTTGCAAGGTTTATTTCCCAGTTAACTACTACTTGTGAACTAATCTACAAGTTATTGAAGAAAGATCAGGTGATGGAATGGAATGACGAGTGCCAGACAACCTTTGATGAAATCAAGAGATATCTTCTAGAACCTCCAATTTTGATGCCGCCAGTTGATGGAAGACCCTTGATTATGTACATAACAGTATTAGACAACTCAATGGGGTGTGTATTGGGGCAACATGACGAGTCTGGTCGAAAAGAGCAGGCAATATACTACCTTAGCAAAAAGTTTACCGACTGTGAAACAAGATACTCACTGCTCGAGAAAATTTGCTGCGCTTTGGCATGGGCTGCTCGCCGACTAAGACAGTATATGTTGACTCATACTACCTTGTTAATTTCAAAGATGGATCCAATCAAGTACATATTCGAGAAACCTGCTCTCTCCGGACGAATAGCGAGATGGCAAATGATCTTAACAGAATATGATATACAGTATACTACTCAAAAGGCCATTAAAGGAAGTGTGGTAGCTGATCATTTGGCTCATCAAGCAGTAGATGATTATCAATCAATGATTTTTGAGTTCCCTAATGAAGACATTATGATTATTACTAAAGAACCTGGACAATATGACGGACCTGAACAAGGATCCCGATGGACTATGGTTTTTGATGGAGCTTCTAATGCACTTGGTAATGGTGTTGGTGTTGTGATCATTTCCCCTGAAGGTTGTCATACCCTAATTACTTCAAGACTTTGTTTCTATTGTATGAATAACACGGCTGAGTATGAGGCATGTATCTTGGGTATCAAAGCTGCCATTGATATGAAGATTCAGTTCCTGGACGTATATGGAGATTCAGCCCTGGTAGTGAGTCAGATTAAAGGAGATTGGGATACCAAGCATGAAAATCTCATTCCTTACAGAGAGCTTGTGTTGTCTTTGATCCCATATTTTGAAGAGATTACATTTGGACATATTCCACGAAGAGAGAATCAGTTGGCAGATGCATTAGCCACCATGGCATCTATGTTTGAGATTAGCTGGGATGATGAAGCTACCAAAATTACCATTGATAGATTTGAAAAGCCTGCATACTGCAATGAGATTGACACTGAAGGAGGAGAGGGGAAGCCTTGGTTCTATGAAGTGAAAAGATATCTTGAAGCTCAGGAGTTCCTTGAAGGGGCATCTATCAAAGATAAGAAATTTCTAAGGAGGTTTTCTGCTAAGTTCTTTTTGAGTAATGGAATTTTGTACAAGCGTAATCATGATTCAACTTTGCTTCGTTGTGTGGATAAGAAGGAAGCAACAGAGATTATGGAAGATATGCATGATGGGATCTTTAGCACTCATTCTAGTGGTCATACCATGGCAAAGAAGATATTGAGAGCAGGATACTATTGGTCTACCATGGAAGCTGACTGCTATCAACATTCCAGAACATGTCACAAATGTCAAATCTATGCTGATAAAGTACATATACCTCCAGCTCCATTGAATGTATTGACTGCTCCTTGGCCTTTTGCCATGTGGGGCATTGATATGATTGGTGAGATCAAGCCTACTGCTTCTAATGGGCATCGTTTCATCCTGGTTGCTATCGATTACTTCACAAAGTGGGTGGAGGCAGCTTCATTTGCATCTGTTACTAAGAATGTGGTGGCTCGATTCATTAAGAACAATCTCATATGTAGGTATGGCATCCCTGAAAGGATTATCATAGACAATGGCTCTAATCTAAACAACACTAAGATTACTGATCTCTACACACAGTTCAAGATTAAGCATCACAACTCTTCTCCGTATCGTCCAAAGATGAATGGGGCAGTAGAAGCTGCTAATAAGAACATTAAGAAGATTTTACAGAAGATGATTGTCACTTACAAGGATTGGCATGAGATGTTACCATTCGCTCTTCATGGTTATCGTACTACAATACGTACTTCAACAGGGGCAACCCCATTCTCCTTAGTCTATGGTATGGAAGCAGTTCTGCCCATTGAAGTTCAGATCCCCTCCTTAAGAATCATGAAGGATGCAGGCTTGGATGAAGATGAGTGGATTCAGACTCGACTTGACCAGATAAATTTGATTGATGAGAAGAGGTTAGCAGTTGTGTGTCATGGTCAGATGTACCAAAAACGGATGATCAAGGCTTTCAATAAAAAGGTTAAGCCAAAGGTATATCAGGCTGGTGACTTGGTAATCAAGTGTATCATATTACCACAGGGTGATCCTAGGGGCAAGTGGACTCCCACATATGAAGGACCATTTGTATTCAAAACAGTATTCTCAGGAGGTGCCATGATGCTTACTACTATGGATGGTGAAGACTTCCCACAGCCTGTAAACGCAGACATAGTTAAAAAATACTACGCATAAAAAGAGACCCGCTAGGTTGACTGGCCTAGGCAAAAATAAGGGCATCCCGACGAACCAAAAGGGTTCGGGCAAAAATTAGGGATATATATAAAAAATGTACACCCGGCAAGTCGAAAACCAGAAAAGGCGGCTTGGGCAAAAAAGGGTATCCCGGTGGATTGAAAACCTGAAAGGGAAATCCAGGCAAAAGTTAGGGATTAAAGCGTATGACTATGTCTCGTTTGGATCACTCATATAGCCACAGTTAGTTGTGTTACTTAACCCAAGTTCGAACAGATAAAGATCAATCCAATCGTTTCCGTCTCAACAGCAGAAGATGAGATACTTGAAGATAATGGCAATAGTAGAATTGAAACTCAATAGGATTATTTCTCACATAGCTAATTTTCTTTGTTTTGTAAAAAAGGTTTCACGACAAATTCCTCTTACTAGGATTTCTGTCTCCTTGTAGAAACTTGCCTATGTATAGGTCACTTTGTAATATAAATAAAATTTCATCTTTGAATCCAGATTTACTTTTACCCTATTTACATAAGCGAAAACGTCCATTGGTTGTGTTTGAATGTATGTATGCTTTTGAATATGATTGATGTTTACCAGAAATGCATAAAATGCAGTAATAGTATTTACTAAAGACAAACGAGGGTAGGAATTCAACGAAGCTTCGCCGGTTCATTCTCATAAGACAACTACAAATCCCCAGTAGAGCAAATCTATCTTTATAGATACTTCGAGTTACATCTCCCCTTGAATTTATGTCCATCTCTTTTATCCTCAGTCGGGATACTCAGGAACTTATTCCTTCAATAGAAGTACGACGAACGAAGATGGGAGGTTATAAATACTACACTATCAAACAAGACGGGAACAAGTCCCTCATATTCTTCAGCAACGAATCGGGATTTATTTTCCCTAGCCAGCAGTTGTTATACAAAGATATCCAGACGCTTCAGGCTGCATGATTCATACATACATCATTTACATCATGCCATAGCATATCCATAAATTCATAATACATTTACTTAGATGCATCATGCCATGCATACATACATATTGCATAAACTAACATTTTCCTTGCAGGATAGTTATATACAGATAAAACAACATCAACAGTCCATAATAGGTCAGAAATGATCTATACATTGCTTGATATGTCCTCGGAGAGTAGGCAAACAGTCTGTACAAAGATCCATTCCCTAATCCAGGATATTTTCAGGAGATTTAATCCTGACACTCTTTTGTCCTCGGAGAGTAGGCAAACGGTCTGTGCAAAGATCCATTCCCTAATCTAGGAAATTTTCAGAAGATTTAATCTATTTGTTCTTGAATAGTAGGCAAACGGTCTGTACAAAGATCCATTCCCTAGTTCAAGATATTTTCAGAAGATTTAATCTATTTGTTCTTGAATAATAGGCAAACGGTCTGTACAAAGATCCATTCCCTAGTTCAAGATATTTCCAGAAGATTTCATCTATTTGGTCTTGAATAGTAGGCAAACGGTCTGTACAAAGATCTATTCCCTAATTCAAGATATTTTCAGAAGAATTAATCCTGATATTCTTTCGTCCTTGGAGAGTAGGCAAACGGTCTATACGAAGATCTATTCCCTAATCCAGGATATTTCCAGAAGAAATAATCGTCACGAAGATCTATTTCCACTGGTCTATTCAAACCATGTTGCATAAACGATTCAGAGATGGCCTGTACGAAGACCTAGTACTGATATCCAGTATCAACATCAAGATATTATCACCTCCTAATATTGTGGATGGCATCTATAAGCCCATCTCCAGTTCTTCCAAGTGGCATCTTCAAGCCCACTCAAGCACATACAATTAGTCATCAGCTTTACTTTACGCACCGATGAGTGCAAATTTTTGGGCTTTTGTGTTCAATCCCCTTCAATCTTCCAGGTCACGAATGGCACATATACCAATCTAACCCCTCAGGTTTCAGAAAATTGAACAGGGGCAGCTGTTGCACCCCAAAATTTGCCCTCCCTAAGACAAGACATTGTGTACTAAGAGGTTCACAAGGTTCACAAGGTTCACAAGACATCTCATAAGGTTCACAAGGTTCACAAGATTCACAATTAGTCAGAAAGTTTGGCAATTCCCTCAGACAATGCATTCTCCTAAGCAAGGCATCCTAAACTAGGGTTTTGACTTTAATCAGGCTAAATGGACTTCCAAGACTTCAAGTGAGCTTAATAGCATCATATATGTGTTCAAGAATCCCCATGTCAAGTTTCAAGACTTTCCCCAAAGGTTTGCTCAGTCAGATGATCAGATAGGCTAAAATTAGTCAAAGTAGGTAAAAAGTCAAATTAAGGTCAACTGTGGTCAAACCAAAGTCAAACTTCATGATTTTTTGCCAACATCAAGTATATGAAGTAAAATTCATCATTTGATCAAGGGTTGATCATGATTCATCAAGGAAGTTTCAGATCATCAAGAATCAGGAGTTTCTAGATTAGGGTTTTCATAGGAAAAGTCAACTGAACTTTGACCTGCCATAACTTTCACATGCTTCATCAAAAATTTTCCATCCAAAGCTCATTTTGAAGGAAATTGAATTCTCTACAACTTTGTGTCTCACAAGCCAAGCCCAAAAATGCTTCATTTGGAAGGTATGAACTAAGACATTATAGATCCTTTTAAAAGTCAACAAAAAGTCAACAACTTCCAAAGAGCATAACTTGAGAATGGTAAAAGATATGGACATGGGACCAAAGAGGTTGGTTAGAGGACTCTTTAAGCTTTCCAAAATGTCCAATAACACCTTCATAGCATTAAAATTGAAGGATTTGTGCCCTTGCAAAGTTGGGAAATTTTTGGGAAGTTTATGAAGCAAATAAGGCCTTAAAACCAATTTTTGCTAAATGAGCCCATCAAATTGCCATCCAATCTTTATAATATCATCAAGAACGACCCAACCCATACATTTTCTGATTTTTTATATTTTATTTGATATTTATTTGAATTTTATTCATTAAATTACAAATTAAATTAAAATAAAATATGAAAATCATATATTTGGAAGAGATTGTGATTCTAGAAGGTCATAAACACCATTCAAGACTAATTATTCATATCCAAATTCGTGCTAGACCAAGATAGCAAGGATATATTGTATTTTTTGATATTTTTGGATGAGAGATTTCTTCATAATCAAGTAATCAATTTTCATGATACAAAGCCCATTCTTTTTTACCTAATTCAATCCTTATATATACATGAACACACTGCAAGCACAAGGACACGATTTTCCAGCCTCCACACATATCATTCAAACTTCAAAATATCTAGAAAAAAGTCACATTCGGTTTTAGACTTAGAGGGACTCTCAAGACAAAATAAAGATTGCAAATCGTTCCTTGAAGGTCACTGAGTGTTTCTGGATCATAAAATCATCCATTCATGCACTGAATCATGCTAACCGAATCCTCACATTCTTGTTTTTTTTGAATTTTCGATTTCATATATTCATGTAATATAAATTGTTTTTGATCATTGATACTTGTTTGTGAAGGTGTCTGGAATGTTTCTATGTGTTTGGATTGAGTTTTCATTACAGGTTGAAGGATTCACCATAGCTAGGGTTTCGGCCTCTCATTTGGGGTTTCATGATAATCCAAATATAAATGACTTTTAAAAATATAGGAAGATCGTATGAGTCATAAGGATCACATTGCACTAATTAATTTGAAGAAATTTTACCATTTACTTGATGTTTGAGTTTCGTAGGTCAAAAATATGGAAGAACACGCAAGAAAATTCGCAGGAAACTCTGAAGGAGAATTCGCAGGAAATTGGATGAAGAAGATGAAGTTTTTGGCGCTAAAATCAAATTCAAATATGTGTTTTAAAATATATTGTTTGATTGTTGGTTTAATTTCAAACGCGCGCAGTTAGCTCAGTTGGTTGGTGTATTGGTCTGTGAACGCATGGTCCTGGATTCGAATCCCCCCAGGCCATTTTGTTTTGTTTTATTTTTTGGTGTTTTTGCAGGTTAATAATAAAAGAATTGTTGCCCCAAACATTATCACATGCGCGCGTTTGGCCTGGTGGTAGCAGTGTGAGTCCAGGGGAGCAGGGCCTAGGGCGTGGGTTCAATCCCTGCCCCAAGTAAGTTTTTTTACTTCATTTTCTCATTATTTAGTTTTACTATTTTGTTTTATAATTAATTTTAATTATATTTCTTATAAAAAAATATATTTAAATAATAATATGTAAATATATATAACCTCATGTTTTCTAAAAAAAATTCTAGTTTATTTTCTAAACTTTAATTTAATTTATATTTAATTTTAAAAAAAATTATATTATTATTGTATATATATATTTTTTAAAATAATTTAATTAAGTTTATATTAAATAATCAAAACCCTAATCCTGATTTTTCTTAATTGTAAAATTAACCCTAATTCCAAACCCTAATTTTTGTTTAATTTTAAATTTAATCAATTTTTCTAATATCTAATTAAATAGTTAATTTTGTTTTTTTTTGTAAATAATTATATTGTTTATTATTACTATTATGATTACTTTCTTTTCTCTTAGAAAATTCTTCAAAAAATTATTTTGTTTAACTTAAAAATATTCTTTTAAATTCTACAATATTTTTGTATATTTGTTCTAACCTCTTCTTCTTATAATTATTCTATCACTAACCATTTTAATTATAATTTCTTTATTAATTTTCTTTATTATTTATATTATAATGTAATTGCGAAAGCCTTGTAATAGTCGTAGTTTATTATTGTTCTATTTTTTATAAATATTTTTGCCATGGTTAGTAACTATAGGGAGTGATAACATGTTTGTAAATTAAAATTAATTTAGAATGACTTATTTAATAAGATAAATATATGAATATGAACACTCACACACGTAAGTCGATCTTTGATCGCCATCCTACACTTTCTAAGGTTACTCCTCATGTTGCCTAATTATAAGGTCAAGTAAGGTGTCTTAAAGCAAAGTCCCTTTTCATAAAATATCATCAAGTCCCTTTAAGATTATAAGATCAAGTCCCTTCGAGGTTGCCTACGATAAATGATCTTGTCCCTTCGAATAAAAGATGATAAGTCCCTACGAATTGCTAAAGACACCTTACAGTTGCCTAAATACAGATGTCCCTCCACATGTCCCTTACAACATCCAAGGTAATGACTACCTATTCCTTAATAATAGGGATAGTCTTACCATTGAAAAAATATATAAGAACAGTAAAGATTTAGCATAGGGTAGGTTCCTCTTAAGTACTTGCTCACTTTTCTTCAAAATACTTCATTACACTTCACATTTCAAACAAATTTTCAAAACAAAGTCTTTATATACATCCATACAAGGATCATTATAGAGTACTTAGAAAATTTTTAAACACACACTATACTTTTCAAAACAGTTTAAAGTGAGCTAAGTAACTAAGAGCCCATGGATAACCATGGATACAAAGGGTGCTAACACCTTCCCTTTGTATAACCTACCCCCCGAACTCAAAATATTTTCAAGGTCTTTCTTGTTCTTTTATGTCCTTTCCTTTTGGATAAAATAAAAGTCGGTGGCGACTCTTGCTATCCGCAACATTTAACTAAAGTCAGTTCCCCCACCGTGTTTCAGAACTGGCGACTCTGCTGGGGATTTGATATCAGAGGGGTACCCTTAGGAATTAGATCATTTTAAATTTGTTTGCTTTGTTTCCTTTACTTTACTTGTTGGGTGCTCTTATGTGTGAAAGATCATAACCCGGATCTAGTGTACCTTAGGTAAATGGCAATAGACCAAGGAAATTGTACGGCGTATACCGATATGGTTGATCTGGTGGCCATAGTTAGTGTGACTTCTTGGTTGGTGCTTATGTTCCTTAAGAAAGCTGAGGATAATATGAGGCTGCCATATGTTGTCAATATACTAACTGACTTTTAGAAACCTAGTCATCCCATCTTGGCCTTTAGAAAGTAGTGAGATAACCGGCTTTGGTGAAGACTGAAGTTGGTTGATACTCGATGCTACACTCATTGAGATTCTGAACCTGAAGGGTTTTGGTTGGCAAGTAAGTTGCCTACTGAACAACCACCCTTGTGAAGGATCAATGATATTGAGATCCCTTAGAACCTGGTTACTTTATAAGACAGGATGAACCAACTAAACTTCAGGGGAGGGTACTTACCTTTAAACCTCATGCAAGCCTGCAAACCTAGGGCTATTGTGTGACTTGTTTGTGTGTGCCACATGTTTGTGATTGAGTATAACATCATAGCATCATCATACATCATAAGCATAGCATTTTCACTAACCATTTCAAGGGCCAAAGGATTTATCTTTGTTCTTTGTTGCAGGTCATGGCTTCTGCTCGTAGGAATACTATCCGGATCAACTTTGTAGGAATACCTCCTAAGCTTAAGGAGTTGGTCTCTCAAGTTTCTGAAAACTCCCAGTTCATCAAGAGGCATGGTCACCTACTGGATCTAGTCACTTCAGGGTTCAATGAAGACATGATGAGTGTCCTGTTTCAGTTCTTTGACCCTAAACATCATTGTTTCACATTCCCCGACTATCAGCTGGTTCCTACAATGGAAGAGTTCTCCAAGATTCTGGGTATACCTATCCTCAATCAGAGACCATTCATAGGCTTAGAGAAAGAGCCTAAACCTGAAGTCATTGTTGCAGCCCTACATTTGAAGAAATCAGACATTGTCCTAGAAACAAGGAGTGGAGTTAAGGGTATTCTTGCTAAGGTATTGATGGAGAAAGCTCAAGTGTTCCTGAAAGCTATGAGTTATGATGCTTTTGAGGAGATCTTAGCCCTATTGATCTATGGCTTAGTGTTGTTCCCCAATCCAGACCAGTTCATAGACGTACACGCCATCAACATATTTCTGACTCGCAATCCAGTGCCTACATTACTTGGAGACATCTTACACTCTCTTCATACCCGTACTACGAAGGCACGAGGAACTCTGATGTGTTGTATACCTTTATTGTCTAGGTGGTTTATTTCTCACCTTCCTCGATCAGTGATGAAAAATGAACAAGGGTTCAGGTAGTCCAAGAGGATCATGTCACTTTCACATTCAGATATTCATTGGTGCTCTAGATCCATGGAGAATGTTACTATCATTGACCGTTGTGGGGAGTTCCCTAATGTGCCACTCCTTGGCATAAGAGGGGGCATTACCTACAATCCTTCCTATGGAAGCTTATCTCAGATGGGTGCGATCTCGTTCTCAGACTCTTATGATGCCATATCCTGCTATCCTGCCAGTTACCATGGAGCTTGTTGCTGAAGGAGATACTTCTTATATCATTCTTCATCCAGACATGCCCACTGACATGGAGGAGTTACAGAGGTCCTGGATCCAGTTGAAGGAGCAAAGGGATACTTTTGAGACTCATTTCAAAGCTAGTCAAGAAAGAATCCTGGAGCTAACAAAACAACTTCACGAGGAGCAGAATCTCAACTCATACCTCAACACAAAGAGGAAACGTTCATGGGAGACTTAAAACCCCATCTTTGTACTCATTTCATTTTTGTTGTAAGCCCAAGGGGCAAACAAGTTTATTGATTACTAATAAAAGTTTACTTTTATGGTTGTTTAAACAAAGTTAAATCCTGCGGTCCTTGAAAACATTGCATATGCATTTACACACCATATCATTGCATCACAGGTTTCTTATGAACAGGTTTCTCATCTTCTCGCTGTTTATTTCAGCAGAAATGGCTCTTGAACAGACAGTCAAAGATCTCCAGGCTCAGAATGCACAATTCCAAGAGTTGATTCTGAACTTGACCAAGGGGCAAGATGAGCTTAAGACACTGCTGGCTAAGAAGAAGAAGAAGAAGACCAAGAAATCAGGAGGCCTTATCAATCTGGGAAGAAGGTTCAGAGGTCCCGTCAAGGTTAAAGAGAAGGTTGAGGATTCTGAGTCTGAAAATTCTGAGAAAGAGGGAGGTAGTCTCCATGATACTGTGGGAGATTCTGATTCTGAAGCAAACTATTATCGTGACCCTAGTGAGGATAAGTACAAGATGCTGGTGGATAGAATGAATGCTATGGAGTTACAAAAATATTCTGGGCTGGATTTTGAAGACCTGAGTTTAGTATCTGGAGTGGTTATTCCTATTGGTTTCAAGGTTCCTACTTTTGTGGTATACGATGGTGTCTCATGTCCCAGGCTGCATTTAAGATCCTATGTTCGGAGAATTCAACCACATACTGCTGACAAGAAGTTATGGATTCATTTCTTCCAAGAGAGCTTGTCTGGAGCTCAATTGGAATGGTACTATCAACTGGGAAAGCATTAATATTCGTGATTGGAATGATCTTGCTGAGGCCTTCTACAGACAATACCAATATAATGCTGATTTAGTCCCTACTCGCATGCAGCTCCAAAGCATGTCAATGGGTGCTAAGGAGAATTTCAAGGAGTATGCCCAAAAATGGAGAGACCTGGCTGGCAGAGTTCAACCTCCTCTGACTGACAGGGAGCTAGTGGATATGTTTATGAGTACATTGAATGGTCCTTTCTATAGTCACCTCATTGGAAACTCATCATCTGGTTTCACTGAGCTGATAATGACTGGAGAACGTGTGGAGAGTGGTATAAGAAGTGGAAAGATACAGGTGGGTGCCTCTTCATCAAGCACTTCAAAGAAGCCCCTAGTGGGAAGAAGGAGTCTAATGATGTGTATGGTCAACCCAGTCGTAACAGAAGTCACCAATCTGTGGGAGCAATTCACATTTCTAATCCTACTCCTGCAGAACCAGAGCCACAACAAAACAATCAGCAGAAGCCTAGAAGACAATTCACCAAGATCAACATGTCACTGGCCCAAGCCTTGCAACACATGTTGAAAGGGGAACTCATTACTTTGAAGGACCCTCCTCAGAATCCTAATACTTCCTCTCCTCGATACAACCCTAATGCACGATGTGCCTATCATTCTAATTGTCCGGGACATGACACCAACAACTGCTGGATATTGAAAAACAAGATTTAAGATATGATTGAAGCTGGAGAGTTGAATTTGACCCTCCTGGGACTCCAAATGTGATTACTGCTCCCATGCCCAATCTTGAGAAGACTATTAATGTTGTTGATGAAGTTTCGTATGTTTCCTCAGTAGCAAATGTGACTACACCTCTATCTATTATCAAGAAGAAGCTGGTACAGGCTGGATTCTTTCCAGGTTGTAATGAAGATTGTTTTTATTGTGCCTACAGACCTGATAGCTGCTGGAAGTTGAAAGATGGTATTCAACGCCTCATGGACAATTACACTATATTGTTTGAGAGGACACCCTCTGTGGAAGGTATGGTTGAACATCTAACTCAAGGTACGAAGGTTGAAGATGTGGACATGGTTGATAAAGTGCCAGTGAAGATTACCTCCAAGGGCCCTGTCAAGATCACTTCCAAAGGATCTATCAAGATTACTGCTGAAGGCCTTGTAAAGACGGTTGCTGAAGTTAGGGTGCCTCCCATGATTATTACTACTCCTGGCCCTATTCCGTATACTTCTGATAAAGCTATACCCTGGAATTACGGTTCTGACGTTTATATCCATGGTGTTAAACAGGAACCTGTGACTGACACACCTGTTACTGAAGATAACCTTGATGTTGATAATATTGCTGGATCTAGTAAGATCACCAGAAGTGGAAGAATTTTCTCTCCTCTGGCTACCTCAAAGAATACAGTTACTCCAACTACTACCTCCACTTCTGAACCAAGTACTGATGCTCGGGGCAAAGGTCCTGTGGTTGAACCTGTGCAAGTTGAGGCACCGACTGCCGAGAATCTTTCTAAACAGATGGAAGAAGTGCTGAAGATCATTCGCAAGAGTGATTATGATATTGTTGATCAGTTAGGGCATACTCCCTCCAAAATTTCCATGTTGTCTTTGTTGCTGTGTTCTGAGGCTCATGCTAAAGGTTTGATCAAGTTCTTGAGGACTGCTCATGTACCAAATGAAATTTCTGTGGATCAATTCGAGAATTGTGTGGCACATTTGACTTATGAAAATGGGTTAGGCTTTTCTGATGCTGACCTGACTCCTGCTAAGAGAAACCATAACAGATCTTTGCATTTCTCTATTGAATGTAGGGGCACTACCTTGTCTCATGTGTTGATAGACAATGGTTCTTCATTGAATGTACTTCCCCAAGAGGTTCTGAACAAGCTTAGTCCTGAAGATGTTGTGTTAAGACCAAGTAATATAGTGGTGAGGGCCTTTGATGGTTCAAGAAGAGTGGTGCATGGAGATATAGATCTCCCGATCAAAGTAGGCTCTCAAGTTTTCAATTCAACCTTCTATGTAATGGATATTCGTCCTGCGTACTCTTGTTTGCTTGGGCGCCCCTGGATCCACGGGGCAGGTGTTGTGACTTCCACTCTACATCAGAAGTTAAGATATCCAGTGAAAGGAAAGATTGTCACTGTTTATGGAGAGGAAGAATATATGGTCAGTCATGTGAATACATTTAAGTATGTTGAAGTGGAAGGTGAATATGTTGAGACTCCTTGCCAGACATTTGAAGTAGTTCCTTGGGTCGTTCCTGCTACTGAAGCTCCTCCTGTTATTAAAAGAGTTCATGTGGTTACCAGAGTACCTCCTACAATGGCTTCCCTCAAAGATGCTAGAGATGTGGTTGAAGAAGAGTCCCAGAAAGCTGTTCGTCGTGCTCGTGCTGTTCGTATCACCAATCAAGGGATCATGAAAGATCAAATCAATGTTGTGGGTGATTGTAATGAAGACTACAACCTGGATGAATGGATTTTCCCTACTGTGGGTGATGGGCTCAACAATTGGAAGGCCGAAGACGTTATTCCTATCTCCTTTAGTCAGGAGTAAATACTATTACTGTGTTGTTATTTTTAAGTTTGTAATTTTGAACAATTAAACTTTTAAGCCTTGTGTCTTACCCGGGGCACAATGGTATGCTTGTTACGGGATGTCATTTCATTTGCATACTTCATTCAATAAAAATCAATGGACGTTTCATTTTCGTAAATATTGTGCTCTTTGTCTTTCTTTTATTTTATTCTTGTTTTATCAAGCTATGTGTTCTTACACACACCCACATCACTAAAATGCAGATCTTCATCCACTCTGGATCCTGTTGATAACATTTCTACTATTGCCAATTATAATTTCGAGAATCTGATCTATCAGGCTGAAGATGGAAAGGAGGAAGATTGTGAAGTACCTGTGGAGCCTGCTAGGTTATTACAACAAGAAGAGAAAGCTATACAGCCACATGAAGAGCCAATCGAAGTTGTGAATCTGGGAACTAAAGAAATCAGGAAAGAGGTCAAAATAGGGGCTGAATTAGAAGATGGTGTTAAGAGCAGATTGATTCAGATGTTACAGGATTATGTGGAGATCTTTGCTTGGTCCTATGAAGATATGTCAGGGTTGGATACAGACATTGTGGTTCACCGTTTACCAGTAAAAGAAGATTGTCGTCCAAAGAAGCAGAAGGTTCGTCGCATGCGTCCTGAAATGTCAGAAAAGATTAAAGCAGAGGTAATGAAACAGTTTGATGCAGGGTTCTTAGCTGTGACTTCTTATCCCCAATGGGTTGAAAATGTGGTACCAGTACCTAAGAAAGATGGTAAGGTACGTATGTGTGTAGACTATAGGGATTTGAACAAGGCCAGCCCTAAAGATGACTTTCCACTTCCTCATATTGATGTTCTGGTAGACAACACTGCTCAGCATAAGGTATTCTCTTTCATGGATGGTTTCTCTGGTTACAATCAAATCAAGATGGCACCTGAAGATATGGAGAAGACTACATTTGTTACACAATGGGGCACTTTTTGTTATAAAGTGATGCCATTTGGTTTGAAGAATGTCGGGGCAACATATCAGCGTGCTATGGTGGCTTTGTTTCATGATATGATTCATCATGAGATAGAAGTATATATGGATGATATGATAGCAAGGTCCCAGAATGAAGAGCAACACCTTGATCATCTGCATAAGCTATTTGAAAGATTGAAGAAATACAAGTTGAGATTGAACCCAAACAAATGTACTTTTGGAGTTAGATCTGGTAAACTCCTGGGTTTCATTGTCAGTGGAAAAGGTATTGAAGTGGATCCTGCAAAAGTGAAAGCCATACAAGAAATGCCAAAACCCCGTACTGAGAAGGAAGTTAGACGTTTCTTGGGACGACTGAATTACATTGCAAGGTTTATTTCCCAGTTAACTGCTACCTGTGAACCAATCTTCAAGTTATTGAAGAAAGATCAGGTGATGGAATGGAATGACGAGTGCCAGACAACCTTTGATGAAATCAAGAGATATCTTCTAGAACCTCCAATTTTGATGCCGCCAGTTGATGGAAGACCCTTGATTATGTACTTAACAGTATTAGACAACTCAATGGGGTGTGTATTGGGGCAACATGACGAGTCTGGTCAAAAAGAGCAGGCAATATACTACCTTAGCAAAAAGTTTACCGACTATGAAACAAGATACTCACTGCTCGAGAAAACTTGCTGCGCTTTGGCATGGGCTGCTCGCCGACTAAGACAGTATATGTTGACTCATACTACCTTGTTAATTTCAAAGATGGATCCAATCAAGTACATATTCGAGAAACCTGCTCTCTCCGGACGAATAGCGAGATGGCAAATGATCTTAACAGAATATGATATACAGTATACTACTCAGAAGGCCATTAAAGGAAGTGTGGTAGCTGATCATTTGGCTCATCAAGCAGTAGATGATTATCAATCAATGAGTTTTGAGTTCCCTAATGAAGACATTATGATTATTACTAAAGAACCTAGACAATATGACGGACCTGAACAAGGATCCCGATGGACTATGGTTTTTGATGCAGCTTCTAATGCACTTGGTAATGGTGTTGGTGTTGTGATCATTTCCACTGAAGGTTGTCATACCCCAATTACTGCAAGACTTTGTTTCTATTGTACGAATAACACGGCTGAGTATGAGGCATGTATCTTGGGTATCAAAGCTGCCATTGATATGAAGATTCAGTTCCTGGACGTATATGGAGATTCAGCCCTGGTAGTGAGTCAGATTAAAGGATATTGGGATACCAAGCATGAAAATCTCATTCCTTACAGAGAGCTTGTGTTGTCTTTGATCCCATATTTTGAAGAGATTACATTTGGACATATTCCACGAAGAGAGAATCAGTTGGCAGATGCATTAGCCACCATGGCATCTATGTTTGAGATTAGCTGGGATGATGAAGCTCCCAAAATTACCATTGATAGATTTGAAAAGCCTGCATACTGCAATGAGATTGACACTGAAGGAGGAGAGGGGAAGCCTTGGTTCTATGAAGTGAAAAGATATCTTGAAGCTCAGGAGTTCCCTGAAGGGGCATCTATCAAAGATAAGAAATTTCTAAGGAGGTTTTCTGCTAAGTTCTTTTTGAGTAATGGAATTTTGTACAAGCGTAATCATGATTCTACTTTGCTTCGTTGTGTGGATAAGAAGAAAGCAACAGAGATTATGGAAGATATGCATGATGGGATCTTTGGCACTCATTATAGTGGTCATACCATGGCAAAGAAGATATTGAGAGCAGGATACTATTGGTTTACCATGGAAGCTGACTGCTATCAACATTCCAGAACATGTCACAAATGTCAAATCTATGCTGATAAAGTACATATACCTCCTGTTCCATTGAATGTGTTGACTGCTCCTTGGCCTTTTGCCATGTGGGGCATTGATATGATTGGTGAGATCAAGCCTATTGCTTCTAATGGGCATCGTTTCATCCTGGTTGCTATCGATTACTTCACAAAGTGGGTGGAGGCAGCTTCATTTGCATCTGTTACTAAGAATGTGGTGGCTCGATTCATTAAGAACAATCCCATATGTAGGTATGGCATCCCTGAAAGGATTATCACAGACAATGGCTCTAATCTAAACAACACTATGATTACTGATCTATGCACACAGTTCAAGATTAAGCATCACAACTCTTCTCCGTATCGTCCAAAGATGAATGGGGCAGTAGAAGCTGCTAATAAGAACATTAAGAAGATTTTACAGAAGATGATTGTCACTTACAAGGATTGGCATGAGATGTTACCATTCGCTCTTCATGGTTATCGTACTACAATACGTACTTCAACAGGGGCAACCCCATTCTCCTTAGTCTATGGTATGGAAGCAGTTCTGCCCATTGAAGTTCAGATCCCCTCCTTAAGAATCATGAAGGATGCAGGCTTGGATGAAGATGAGTGGATTCAGACTCGACTTGACCAGATAAATTTGATTGATGAGAAGAGGTTAGCAGTTGTGTGTCATGGTCAGATGTACCAAAAATGGATGATCAAGGATTTCAATAAAAAGGTTAAGCCAAAGGTATATCAGGCTGGTGACTTGGTAATCAAGCGTATCATATTACCACAGGGTGCTCCTAGGGGCAAGTGGACTCCCACATATGAAGGACCATTTGTAGTCAAAACAGTATTCTCAGGAGGTGCCATGATTCTTACTACTATGGATGGTGAAGACTTCCCACAGCCTGTAAACGCAGACATAGTTAAAAAATACTACGCATAAAAAGAGACCTGCTAGGTTGATTGGCCTAGGCAAAAATAAGGGCATCCCGACGAACCAAAAGGGTTCGGGAAAAAATTAGGAATATATATAAAAAATGTACACCCGGCAAGTCGAAAACCTGAAAAGGCGGCTTGGGCAAAAAAGGGTATCCCGGTGGATTGAAAACCTGAAAGGGCAATCCAGGCAAAAGTTAGGGATTAAAGCGTATGACTATGTCTCGTTTGGATCACTCATATAGCCATAGTTAGTTGTGTTACTTAACCCAAGTTCGAATAGATAAAGATCAATCCAATCGTTTCCGTCTCAACAACAGAAGATGAGATACTTGAAGATAATGGCAATAGTAGAATTGAAACTCAATAGGATTATTTCTCACATAGCTGATTTTCTTTGTTTTGTAAAAAAGGTTTCATGACAAATTCCTCTTACTAGGATTTCTGTCTCCTTGTACAAACTTGCCTTTGTATAGGTCACTTTGTAATATAAATAAAATTTCATCTTTGAATCCAGATTTACTTTTACCCTATTTACATAAGCGAAAACGTCCATTGGTTGTGTTTGAATGTATGTATGCTTTTGAATATGATTGATGTTTACCAGAAATGCATAAAATGCAGTAATAGTATTTACTAAAGACGAACGAGGGTAGGAATTCAATGAAGCTTCGCCGGTTCATTCTCATAAGATAACTACAAATCCCCAGTAGAGCAAATCTATCTTTATAGATACTTCGAGTTACATCTCCCCTTGAATTTATGTCCATCTCTTTTATCCTCAGTCGGGATACTCAGGAACTTATTCCTTCAATAGAAGTACGACGAACGAAGATGGGAGGTTATAAATACTACACTATCAAACAAGACGGGAACAAGTCCCTCATATTCTTCAGCAACGAATCGGGATTTATTTTCCCTAGCCAGCAGTTGTTATACAAAGATATCCAGACACTTCAGGCTGCATGATTCATACATACATCATTTACATCATGCCATAGCATATCCATAAATGCATAATACATTTACTTAGATGCATCATGCCATGCATACATACATATTGCATAAACTAACATTTTCCTTGCAGGATAGTTATATACAGATAAAACAACATCAACAGTCCACAACAGGTCAGAAATGATCTATACATTGCTCGAGATGTGCTTGTAGAGTAGGCAAACGGTCTGTACAAATATCCATTCCCTAATCCAGGATATTTTTAGGAGATTTAATCCTGACACTCTTTTGTCCTCGGAGAGTAGGCAAACGGTCTGTACAAAGATCCATTCCCTAATCCAGGAAATTTTCAGAAGATTTAATCTATTTGTTCTTGAATAGTAGGCAAACGGTATGTACACAGATCCATTCCCTAGTTCAAGATATTTTCAGAAGATTTAATCTATTTGTTCTTGAATAATAGGCAAACGGTCTGTACAAAGATCCATTCCCTAGTTCAAGATATTTCCAGAAGATTTCATCTATTTGGTCTTGAATAGTAGGCAAACGGTCTGTACAAAGATCTATTCCCTAGTACAAGATATTTTCAGAAGAATTAATCCTGATATTCTTTCGTCCTTGGAGAGTAGGCAAACGGTCTATACGAAGATCCATTCCCTAATCCAGGATATTTCCAGAAGAAATAATCGTCACGAAGATCTATTTCCACTAGTCTATTTAAACCATGTTGCATAAATAATTCAGAGGCGGCCTGTACGAAGACCTAGTACTGATATCCAGTATCAACATCAAGATATTATCACCTCCTAATATTGTGGATGGCATCTATAAGCCCATCTCCAGTTCTTCCAAGTGGCATCTTCAAGCCCACTCAAGCACATACAATTAGTCATCAGCTTTACTTTACGCACCGACGAGTGCAAATTTTTGGGCTTTTGTGTTCAATCCCCTTCAACCTTCCAGGTCACGAATGGCACATATACCAATCTAACCCCTCAGGTTTCAGAAAATTGAACAGGGGCAGCTATTGCACCCCAAAATTTGCCCTCCCTAAGACAAGAAATTGTGTACTAAGAGGTTCACAAGGTTCACAAGACATCTCATGAGGTTCACAAGGTTCACAAGAATCACAATTAGTCAGAAAGTTTGGCAATTCCCTCAGACAATGCATTTTCCTAAGCAAGGCATCCTAAAGTAAGGTTTTGACTTTCATCAGGCTAAATGGACTTCCAAGACTTCAAGTGATATTCATAGCATCCTATATGTGTTCAAGAATCCCCATGTCAAGTTTCAAGACTTTCCCCAAAGGTTTGCTCAGTCAGATGATCAGATAGGCTAAAATCAGTCAAAGTAGTTAAAAAGTCAAACTGAAGTCAACTGTGGTCAAACCAAAGTCAAACTTCATGATTTTTTGCCAACATCAAGTATATGAAGTAAAATTCATCATTTTATCAAGGGTTGATCATGATTCATCAAGGAAGTTTCAGATCATCAAGAATCAGGAGTTTCTAGATTAGGGTTTTCACAGGAAAAGTCAACTAAACTTTGACCAGCCATAACTTTCGCATGCTTCATCAAAATTTTTCCATCCAAATCTCATTTGAAGGAAATTGAATTCTCTACAACTTTGTGTCTCACAATCCAAGCCCAAAAATACTTCATTTGGAAGGTATGAGCTAAGACATTATAGGTCCTTTTAAAAGTCAACAAAAAGTCAACAACTTCCAAAGAGCATAACTTGAGAATGGTAAAAGATATGGACATGAGACCAAAGAGGTTGGTTAGAGGACTCTTTAAGCTTTCCAAAATGACCAAGAACACCTTCATAGCATTAAAATTGAAGGATTTGTGCCCTTGCAAAGTTGGGAAATTTTTTGGAAGTTTATGAAGTAAATAAGGCCTTAAAACCAATTTTTGCTAAATGAGCCCATCAAATTGCCATCCAATCTTTATAATATCATCAAGCACGACCCAACCCATACATTTTCTGATTTTTTATATTTTATATGATATTTATTGGAATTTTATACATTAAAATACAAATTAAATTAAAATAAAATATGAAAATCATATATTTGGAAGAGATTGTGATTCTAGAAGGTCATAAACACCATTCAAGACTAATTATTCATATTCAAATTCGTGCTAGACCAAGATAGCAAGGATATATTGGATTTTTTGATATTTTTGGATGAGAGATTTCTTCATAATCAAGTAATCAATTTTCATGATACAAAGCCCATTCTTTTTTACCTAATTCAATCCTTATATATACATGAACACACTGCAAGCACAAGGACACGATTTTCCAGCCTCCACGCATATCATTCAAACTTCAAAATATCAAGAAAAAAGTCACATTCGGTTTTAGACTTAGAGGGACTCTCAAGACAAAATAAAGATTGCAAATCGTTCCTTGAAGGTCACTGAGTGTTTCTGGATCATAAAATCATCCATTCATGCACTGAATCATGCTAACCGAATCCTCACATTCTTGTTTTTTTTTAATTTTCGATTTCATATATTCATGTAATATAAATTGTTTTTTATCATTGATACTTGTTTGTGAAGGTGTCTGGAATGTTTCTATGTGTTTGGATTGAGTTTTCATTACAGGTTGAAGGATTCACCATAGCTAGGGTTTCGGCCTCTCATTTGGGGTTTCATGATAATCCAAATATAAATGACTTTTAAAAATATAGGAAGATCGTATGAGTCATAAGGATCACATTGCACTAATTAATTTGAAGAAATTTTACCATTTACTTGATGTTTGAGTTTCGTAGGTCAAAAATATGGAAGAACACGCAAGAAAATTCGCAGGAAACTCTGAAGGAGAATTCGCAGGAAATTGGATGAAGAAGATGAAGTTTTTGGCGCTAAAATCAAATTCAAATATGTGTTTTAAAATATATTGTTTGATTGTTGGTTTAATTTCAAACGCGCGCAGTTAGCTCAGTTGGTTGGTGTATTGGTCTGTGAACGCATGGTCCTGGATTCGAATCCCCCCAGGCCATTTTGTTTTGTTTTATTTTTTGGTGTTTTTGCAGGTTAATAATAAAAGAATTGTTGCCCCAAACATTATCACATGCGCGCGTTTGGCCTGGTGGTAGCAGTGTGAGTCCAGGGGAGCAGAGCCTAGGGCGTGGGTTCAATCCCTGCCCCAAGTAAGTTTTTTTACTTCATTTTCTCATTATTTAGTTTTACTATTTTGTTTTATAATTAATTTTAATTATATTTCTTATAAAAAAATATATTTAAATAATAATATGTAAATATATATAACCTCATGTTTTCTAAAAAAAATTCTAGTTTATTTTCTAAACTTTAATTTAATTTATATTTAATTTTAAAAAAAATTATATTATTATTGTATATATATATTTTTTAAAATAATTTAATTAAGTTTATATTAAATAATCAAAACCCTAATCCTGATTTTTCTTAATTGTAAAATTAACCCTAATTCCAAACCCTAATTTTTGTTTAATTTTAAATTTAATCAATTTTTCTAATATCTAATTAAATAGTTAATTTTGTTTTTTTTTTGTAAATAATTATATTGTTTATTATTACTATTATGATTACTTTCTTTTCTCTTAGAAAATTCTTCAAAAAATTATTTTGTTTAACTTAAAAATATTCTTTTAAATTCTACAATATTTTTGTATATTTGTTCTAACCTCTTCTTCTTATAATTATTCTATCACTAACCATTTTAATTATAATTTCTTTATTAATTTTCTTTATTATTTATATTATAATGTAATTGCGAAAGCCTTGTAATAGTCGTAGTTTATTATTGTTCTATTTTTTATAAATATTTTTGCCATGGTTAGTAACTATAGGGAGTGATAACATGTTTGTAAATTAAAATTAATTTAGAATGACTTATTTAATAAGATAAATATATGAATATGAACACTCACACACGTAAGTCGATCTTTGATCGCCATCCTACACTTTCTAAGGTTACTCCTCATGTTGCCTAATTATAAGGTCAAGTAAGGTGTCTTAAAGCAAAGTCCCTTTTCATAAAATATCATCAAGTCCCTTTAAGATTATAAGATCAAGTCCCTTCGAGGTTGCCTACGATAAATGATCTTGTCCCTTCGAATAAAAGATGATAAGTCCCTACGAATTGCTAAAGACACCTTACAGTTGCCTAAATACAGATGTCCCTCCACATGTCCCTTACAACATCCAAGGTAATGACTACCTATTCCTTAATAATAGGGATAGTCTTACCATTGAAAAAATATATAAGAACAGTAAAGATTTAGCATAGGGTAGGTTCCTCTTAAGTACTTGCTCACTTTTCTTCAAAATACTTCATTACACTTCACATTTCAAACAAATTTTCAAAACAAAGTCTTTATATACATCCATACAAGGATCATTATAGAGTACTTAGAAAATTTTTAAACACACACTATACTTTTCAAAACAGTTTAAAGTGAGCTAAGTAACTAAGAGCCCATGGATAACCATGGATACAAAGGGTGCTAACACCTTCCCTTTGTATAACCTACCCCCCGAACTCAAAATATTTTCAAGGTCTTTCCTGTTCTTTTATGTCCTTTCCTTTTGGATAAAATAAAAGTCAGTGGCGACTCTTGCTATCCGCAACATTTAACTAAAGTCAGTTCTCCCACCGTGTTATAGAACTGGCGACTTTGCTGGGGATTTGATATCAGAGGGGTACCCTTAGGAATTAGATCATTTTAAATTTGTTTGCTTTGTTTGCTTTACTTTACTTGTTAGGTGCTCTTATGTGTGAAAGATCCTAACCCGGATCTAGTGTACCTTAGGTAAATGGCAATAGACCAAGGAAACTGTACGGCGTATACCGATATGGTTGATCTGGTGGCCATAGTTAGTGTGACTTCTTGGTTGGTGCTTATGTTCCTTAAGGAAGTTGAGGATAATATGAGGCTGCCATATGTTGTCAATACACTAACTGACTTTTAGAACCCTAGTCATCCCATCTTGGCCTTTAGAAAGTAGTGAGATAACCGGCTTTGGTGAAGACTGAAGTTGGTTGATACTCGATGCTACACTCATTGAGATTCTGAACCTGAAGGGTTTTGGTTGGCAAGTAAGTTGCCTACTGAACAACCACCCTTGTGAAGGATCAATGATATTGAGATCCCTTAGAACCTGGTTACTTTATAAGACAGGATGAACCAACTAAACTTCAGGGGAGGGTACTTACCTTTAAACCTCATGCAAGCCTTCAAACCTAGGGCTATTGTGTGACTTGTTTGTGTGTGCCACATGTTTGTGATTGAGCATAACATCATAGAATCATCATACATCATAAGCATAGCATTTTCACTAACCATTTCAAGGGCCAAAGGATTTATCTTTGTTCTTTGTTGCAGGTCATGGCTTCTGCTCGTAGGAATACTATCCGGATCAACTTTGTAGGAATACCTCCTAAGCTTAAGGAGTTGGTCTCTCAAGTTTCTGAAAACTCCCAGTTCATCAAGAGGCATGGTCACCTACTGGATCTAGTCACTTCAGGGTTCAATGAAGACATGATGAGTGTCCTGTTTCAGTTCTTTGACCCTAAACATCATTGTTTCACATTCCCCGACTATCAGCTGGTTCCTACAATGGAAGAGTTCTCCAAGATTCTGGGTATACCTATCCTCAATCAGAGACCATTCATAGGCTTAGAGAAAGAGCCTAAACCTGAAGTCATTGCTGCAGCCCTACATTTGAAGAAATCAGACATTGTCCTAGAAACAAGGAGTGGAGTTAAGGGTATTCTTGCTAAGGTATTGATGGAGAAAGCTCAAGTGTTCCTGAAAGATATGAGTTATGATGCTTTTGAGGAGATCTTAGCCCTATTGATCTATGGCTTAGTGTTGTTCCCCAATCCAGACCAGTTCATAGACGTACACGCCATCAACATATTTCTGACTCGCAATCCAGTGCCTACATTACTTGGAGACATCTTACACTCTCTTCATACCCGTACTACGAAGGCACGAGGAACTCTGATGTGTTGTATACCTTTATTATCTAGGTGGTTTATTTCTCACCTTCCTCGATCAGTGATGAAAAATGAACAAGGGTTCAGGTGGTCCAAGAGGATCATGTCACTTTCACATTCAGATATTCATTGGTGCTCTAGATCCATGGAGAATGTTACTATCATTGACCGTTGTGGGGAGTTCCCTAATGTGCCACTCCTTGGCATAAGAGGGGGCATTACCTACAATCCTTCCTTAGCTCTACGTCAGTTTGGTTACGCTCGGAGTGATGGTCCTCATGATATGTTATTCAGGGTATTGTGTTTGACTACGACAACGATCTTCAAGGTTACCGTCAAAGGTTCATACGAGCATGGGGTAAAGTGAACAAGGTTGACAGCAAGACTCTGGAGCCCAAGTACACTATTCATATGGAAGCTTATCTCAGATGGGTGCGATCTCGTTCTCAGACTCTTATGATGCCATATCCTGCTATCCTGCCAGTTACCATGGAGCCTGTTGCTGAAGGAGATACTTCTTATATCATTCTTCATCCAGACATGCCCACTGATATGGAGGAGTTACAGAGGTCCTGGATCCAGTTGAAGGAGCAAAGGGATACTTTTGAGATTCATTTCAAAGCTAGTCAAGAAAGAACCCTGGAGCTAACAAAACAACTTCACGAGGAGCGGAATCTCAACTCATACCTCAACACAAAGAGGAAACGTCCATGGGAGACTTAAAACCCCATCTTTGTACTCATTTCATTTTTGTTGTAAGCCCAAGGGGCAAACAAGTTTATTGATTACTAATAAAAGTTTACTTTTATGGTTGTTTAAACAAAGTTAAATCCTGCGGTCCTTGAAAACATTGCATATGCATTTACACACCATATCATTGCATCACAGGTTTCTTATGAACAGGTTTCTCATCTTCTCGCTGTTTATTTCAGCAGAAATGGCTCTTGAACAGACTGTCAAAGATCTCCAGGCTCAGAATGCACAATTCCAAGAGTTGATTCTGAACTTGTCCAAGGGGCAAGATGAGCTGAAGACATTGCTGGCTAAGAAGAAGAAGAAGACCAAGAAATCAGGAGGCCTTATCAATCTGGGAAGAAGGTTCAGAGGTCCTGTCAAGGTTAAGGAGTAGGTTGAGGATTCTGAGTCTGAAAATTCTGAGAAAGAGGGAGGTAGTCTCCATGATACTGTGGGAGATTCTGATTCTGAAGCAAACTATTATCATGACCCTAGTGAGGATAAGTACAAGATGCTGGTGGATAGAATGAATGCTATGGAGTTACAAAAATCTTCTGGGCTGGATTTTGAAGACCTGAGTTTAGTATCTAGAGTGGTTATTCCTATTGGTTTCAAGGTTCCTACTTTTGTGGTATACGATGGTGTCTCATGTCCCAAGCTGCATTTAAGATCCTATGTCCGGAGAATTCAACCACATACTGCTGGCAAGAAGTTATGGATTCATTTCTTCCAAGAGAGTATTTCTGGAGCTCAATTGGAATGGTACTATCAACTAGAAAGCATTAATATTCGTGATTGGAATGATCTTGTTGAGGCCTTCTACAGACAATACCAATATAATGCTGATTTAGCCCCTACTCGCATGCAGCTTCAAAGCATGTCAATGGGTGCTAAGGAGAATTTCAAGGAGTATGCCCAAAAATGGAGAGACCTGGCTGGCAGAGTTCAACCTCCTCTGACTGACAGGGAGCTAGTGGATATGTTTATGAGTACATTGAATGGTCCTTTCTATAGTCACCTCATTGGAAGCTCATCATCTGGTTTCACTGAGCTGATAATGACTGGAGAACATGTGGAGAGTGGTATAAGAAATGGAAAGATACAGGTAGGTGCCTCTTCATCAAGCACTGCAAAGAAGCCCCCTAGTGGGAAGAAGGAGTCTAATGTTATGTATGGTCAACCCAGTCGTAACAGAAGTCACCAATCTGTGGGAGCAATTCACATTTCTAATCCTACTCCTGCAGCACCAGAGCCACAACAAAACAATCAGCAGAAGCCTAGAAGACAATTCACCAAGATCAACATGTCACTGGCCCAAGCCTTGCAACACATGTTGAAAGGGGAACTCATTACTTTGAAGGACCCTCCTCAGAATCCTAATACTTCCTCTCCTCGATACAACCCTAATGCACGATGTGCCTATCATTCTAATTGTCCGGGACATGACACCAACAACTGCTGGATATTGAAAAACAAGATTTAAGATATGATTGAAGCTGGAGAGATTGAATTTGACCCTCCTGGGACTCCAAATGTGATTACTGCTCCCATGCCCAATCATGAGAAGATTGTTAATGCTGTTGATGAAGTTTCATATGTTTCCTCAGTAGAAGATGTGACTACACCTCTATCTATTATCAAGAAGAAGCTGGTACAGGCTGGATTCTTTCCAGGTTGTAATGAAGATTGTTTTTATTGTGCCTACAGGCCTGATAGCTGCTGGAAGTTGAAAGATGGTATTCAACGCCTCATGGACAATTACACTATATTGCCTGAGGGGACACCCTCTGTGGAAGGTATGGTTGAACATCTAACTCAAGGTACGAAGGTTGAAGATGTGGACATGGATGATAAAGTGCCAGTGAAGATTACCTCCAAGGGCTCTGTCAAGATCACTTCCAAAGGATCTATCAAGATTACTGTTGAAGGCCTTGTAAAGACGGTTGCTGAAGTTAGGGTGCCTCCCATGATTATTACTACTCCTGGCCCTATTTCGTATACTTCTGATAAAGCTATACCCTGGAATTACGGTTCTGACGTTTATATCCATGGTGTTAAACAGGAAACTGTGACTGACACACCTGTTAATGAAGATAACCTTGATGTTGATAATATTGTTGGATCTAGTAAGATCACCAGAAGTGGAAGAATTTTCTCTCCTCCGGCTACCTCAAAGAATACAGTTACTCCAACTACTACCTCCACTTCTGAACCAAGTACTCATGCTCAGGGCAAAGGTCATGTGGTTGAACCTGTGCAAGCTGAGGCACCGACTGCCGAGAATCTTTCTAAACAGATGGAAGAAGTGCTAAAGATCATTCGCAAGAGTGATTATGATATTGTTGATCAGTTAGGGCATACTCCCTCCAAAATTTCCATGTTGTCTTTGTTGCTGTGTTCGAGAAATGTGTGGCACATTTGACCTATGATAATGGGTTAGGCTTTTCTGATGCTGACCTTACTCCTGCTAAGATAACCCATAACAGAGCTTTGCATATCTCTATTGAATGTAGGGGCACTACCTTGTCTCATGTGTTGATAGACAATGGTTCTTCATTGAATGTACTTCCCCAAGAGGTTCTGAACAAGCTTAGTCCTGAAGATGTTGTGTTAAGACCAAGTAATATAGTGGTAAGGGCCATTGGTGGTTCAAGAAGAGTGGTGCATGGAGAAATAGATCTCCCGATTAAAGTAGGCTCTCAAGTCTTCAATTCAACCTTCTATGTAATGGATATTCGTCATGCGTACTCTTGTTTGCTTGGGCGCCCCTGGATCCACGGGGCAGGCAGCAACTTTGGATTAAAGCAAATGCATTTCACTAATCCTCAGCATACCATAAGTGCCATGGACATTGCAGCATGGAAGTGAGCTCGAGTAGTGTAAGTTCTAGAAGTTCCAGCTGGCATAACCTCCATAACCAACTTGACTCACTTGCAACTAACTTCAACTCAGTTAACCAGGGTTCTAACCCTAGTTCTAACTGTTAACTGAGGGTAAAGAGCTCTATAAAAGGATGAGACGCAAGAGAGTTCAAGCTATCTTTACATTTCACTCGAGTCACACCAAAGTCTTCCAAATTTTGCTCTGCATTTTCTCTGCAAAATCAGTGCACATTGTGAGATCAAGCCTCATCAATCACCAGCTTCCATCATCTTCTTTATTAAGCTTCATTTGCATCAATTCACATTATATTGCCATGGATGCATTTAGTTGAAATTCCTCAAGTTGCACTATTGAAAATCTCTGCAAATTGGCAAGGATCTCATTCATTGCAATTCACAGAATTGCACTTATCCTCAAATCATCATCATCAACATGTTTAGCACCATTTTCATGGCTGTTATTGCTTGAAACTCCAAGGTTTAACCACTGCACTATTCTGAATTTCTCTGCATCTTCATCAATTCATCAAGATTATACATCAACAGAGTGTTTATTTCACTCTATGAAGAATATAGAGAGATCATAGAAGTCCTTGAAACCTCCCCTTTGGATTTCCGTAACCTTGAGCACCACTGCATTTCAGGTTTTACACTCAATTCATCTTGCCTGATTTTAGCTTGTTTTGTGTTGTTTGAGGCTCAATAGGAGCAATGCATCTTCTGGCTAGTTGATATGCACCTTAGGCTCTTAGATTCAATTTTTAGGTGAGATATGTTTGGCTTTGATTTGCATGATTTAAGAACCCTAAGTGTAAACCAAGGCCAAATATGTGATCTACTTAAGGAGATGAACCTATTCATGGTTTCATTATTCATTTTAGTGAAGATTTCGCCCAAGCCCTAACCAGAGGTCACCGGAGAAGGTGACCGGAAGTCCCCTCCGGTGACCTGAACAGCTGCCCCAGTTTGATTGTGAGATTAAAACGCATTCGTTTGGTCAGTTCAAGCCAACGCGTGAAATTGTGACATCACATTAATGAACATGTGCATGTCACATGCCATTTTTTGTGAACAGTTTCCTCAGCCTTCCTATAACACCCCCATACGCGCGTATGTAGGCCCATTTCAGTATATTTTGTTACTTCCTGCACCCCTCAGACCCATTGACTCATTTTCTTTTGTTTTTTTTCATTTTCAATTAGATAAAATACCATTTGGTAACCAAAAATTCCAAATAATTCATGCATGATCTTGAATATTTTTCCTAATTTTATACACTTTTTAATTCCATTTTTCTTTTATTTTTGAAACAGAATTAATTTTTCAATGTATTGTTTCTACATTTTCTTCTTTTTGACCAATAATCTTGTTAATTTTTGTTCTCCTAAACCATAGTTGATCTTGATCCCATTCTTCTTGCCTTATTCATAGGACTTATTAAATACTCTACAAAGATTTTTGTTGCAATTTTTAGGTCAATGTTTGTATCATTTTGAGCCTATTATTTTTCCTTGATCACAAAAAAACCCTAATCTACTTCAAGCCTTCATTTGAATAGGTAAAAATAGGAATTTTCAAGAGATTTCTTAGAGGTATATCACCTTATGGATTTTGTATTTGATTGTCAATTTTCATATTTTTTTTCAAGGGTCATTTGCTATTTTTCCATGTATTTGGCACCATAGGTCACATTTTGGTCCTTCTCCCTTCTCCTTTTGTTCAAAAATTGGTAAGGAATTTATGCCATTCATTTGAGGTCCTTAATTTGAGTCTTCTAGGGTCCATTAGAGGTCATTGAATGTTGATAGACCATTTTATATACTAGCTTTCCTTCATTCTTCCAGAAACTAATCAACTTTTTATTTTATATTCCAGATAGGTCGAAAACCACCACATGCCCCTAAGAGGAAGAAACAAGAAGAAAAAGTTCCCAGTGAAGAATTTGGTGATGAGTCTCCAGAACAAAGCCAACCTCAAAAAAAGAAGAAAGTCACCAAGACCTCCTCACAAAAATCCACAATTAAATCGACCAAGGTCACTCCCCTAAATAGTCCATCCGTAAAGGTTCAGGTGAAGGACGCAGAGAGTGGAAATTCCAGTTTTAATACTGAGATTCCTCAGGTAAATATTTATTTCGACCACTTATATTTTACTTCTTATTATTTCTATTTTGATATCTAACTTGAAGTCATTTTCAGGTTGATGTCGAAGGGAACCCCCTAGAGGAAGATGTACCAAAGCCCAAGAGTAATCTTGTTCACAAAGTTGCCAGCCCATCACACACTTCTCCAAAACATTCGACAAAAGAGTCAGCAGTACAAAAGGAACAGTAAACTAACACCCCTCAACCTTCTGATGATAATTATCCCCCTCCTCCTGGATCAGACGCACTCAACAAAAATGACGAATTCAATGTTGATGCTGAGGTCGAAGATGAGAATGATGAAAAGGGAGAAACTGCTGGTGATGATGACGAAATGGAAAAGCAAGATGTCGGGTTAACTCTAAGACAGGGTATTCATCCAACCCCTAAACCCGCAAGAGAAATTTCGATGTCAATTGGTTCGACTAGTCTTTCTCGCGAAGAGATTGAGAGCCTCAAGGTGCAAAAACCTTTGGGATATTTAAAGGCTATGCTCAGTGCTCGCCACACCTTACAAGACTCTTCTCGAAGTAGTTCGACCACTTTTGGGGCTACCTCTAGTATGCATTCCCTCGTTGCTACAATGGCTGGGATCAAAGAAAAAAATCATTATTGTGGACTTGTTTAAAGTTTTGGAAGAAAATACAATTGCCTGCTTCAACTTAAAGAAAATCCTGAAACAAGTGAATGTCTTGGAGACTTCTGCTGAAGTGAGCAGCCTTATGATGGACCTGACTACTCTAATAGATTTAGTGAGCGCAGACCTGAATCGTCAGAAAGACTTCTCAAAACAAATCTCCAAGAAATCTGAGACATAACTTGCTAAGTGGGATGTTGTAGCTGCTTCGAACAACAAAGTTTTAGAGTTGGAAAAACTTTCTGAAACTTACAAAAAGGAAGTTGTTGAATGCGATGACAATATCCAAAAATGGGAGAAACAAATAGTTGTACTTCAAAAGAAGATCTCCTAAGAGAAAGAACGTAAGGAAGCCATTCAACAACACAAGAAAGATGAGATCGACGAAGAACTGAAGGTGGGTATTCACCATGCTGAAAGGGCCCAGAAACTCAGCCAAGAGATCGAAAGCCTTTCCACCAATAGAAGCTTTTGTGACCGTCGACTCCATATTTAGAAAAAGAAATTCGACGAGTTGAAGAAGTCTTTTGCCAATATTGGATTATAATAGGAATAGTTTCTTATTTGTTAGCTTTTGAAGTTTATTTGTAATGACGTTGATGCCATTTGTTTTGGCAAAGTACACCATCTTCTTATATTATATTACAATTAATCCATGGAAATTTTAATTTCTTGCAAAATTGGTTTGTATATTTTCAAATACTTTCCATTTATCTTCAATATTATATTATCTTTTTCTATTTCTTCGATTTCGTATGCGCCATTTGAAAAAAATTTCAAAATCTAAAAAGGTCCTTCCCACTTGGGAGACCATTTTCCCATTAATCTATCTTTTCGATCCATGGGAAGAATCACTTTCCAAACAAGATCACCAATTAAAAAGGTCTTAGATTTTACTTTCTTATTGTAGAACCTTTTGACTCTCTCTTTTTATCTTTTTAACAAATCAAGAGCACGTAACCTTTCTTCGTCTAAATCAACCAATTCATCCATCATCATGCTCGAATACGTGTCTGATGGAATTTCGTGATGTCTTTGAACTCAAACCGACTGTAAGTAAATTTTGACCAGTAAGACTGCATCGGGCCCATAGGTCAACCTTAATGGAGTAGAGTTTGTTGCTTCTTTAGGAGATGTTCGACAAGCCCATAAAATTTGATCTAAAGTTTTATGCCAATTTCTGGGTTTTTTCCCCACATGCTTCTTGATAAAATTTATTACCTCCTTGTTTATTGCTTCGACTTGTCCATTCTCCTGAGCATAGTAAGGCGTCGAAGTAAGGAGTTTAAATCCTATTTCTTCTGCAAACATTTGCATGTTTTTTCCAGTGAACAGAAACCCTTGATTTGTTGTTATTGTCTCTGGTATCCCAAATCTGTAAATTATGTGTTTTCGAATGAAATCTATGACTTTTTCTTGATCCACATTCACGAGAGGTATAACTTCAATCCATTTGGTGAAATAGTTTATTCCAACCAGAATGTACTTCTGCCCTTTTGAAGAGGCTGGTAGAATTTCGCCAATTAAATCCAATGCCCAACCTCTGAAAGGCCAAGGCTTTATAATCAAATGCAACTCATTTGAAGGAACATGTGGTATACCTGTATGCATCAGGCGGAGCACTGATGCTCACCACTATGGATGGAGAAGATTTCCAATCCCCTGTCAACTCGGACGCAGTTAAAAAATACTTCGCATAAAAAGACCCGCTGGACACAAAAAACAGAATTAAAGTCCAGGCAAGAAAAGGGCATCCTGGCAAGCTAAAAACAGAATAAAAAGCTCGGGCAAAAGTTAGGGAAAATAAATAAATAAAATGTACACCCGCTGAGTTGAAAAGCCACATCGGTCAGCTCAGGCAAAAAGGGGTATCCCGGTGGATTGAAAACCCGAAAGGGCGATCCATGCAAAACAAGGGAGTAAGCGAACAACTGCGATCCGAGTAATCTGAACCAAATCATCGTTTCGTACAACCTGACAATATCAGAAGGGTAGGAATCAGTCCCCTCATCTTCTCAGAAAGCAAAGGCAAGAATGGAGAGTTTTGAAGACATGTTGGTCATAGCAGAAAGGGAACTCATTGGGATGTCGTGTCCATTGCCATTAGGATAGTTTATTTTCTCAATTTTATGGTGGCTACCCCTTTCCAGGTGGTTGCTTCCTGATGTAAAATCTTTTCCTATTCAGAGGCCTTTCAATAAAAAGAATATTCAGTCAAAAAGTTGTGTTGTGTTTATTTTTGTTTGCAAAATGTCCTGAATTTTTGGCAAAAATAGCATTGCATTTAAAACATGGTGATAATTTGAAAGAAAAAATGACATTGCAGGGAAACATTGGAAATCCTCTTTGAGTATCGGGTGACGATGGATGCCCAGCAAGCAGTGGGAGGCCCATTCCCCACAGAGTTCATCTGTCAGAGCTCTTTTCACTAACAAAGATATTTGAGGAAACATTCCCCAGCACTCGTCTGTGTTCTTACTTTATTGCCGCTCGTCTTCATTTCTCAGCACTCGTCTATGTTGTCACTTTGGTATTGCTCGTTTGCTTTCCCCAGCAGTTACCCATGGTTGTATTTGTTATTGCTCGTCTGCACTTCCCAACACTCGCCTGTGTTTGATATGTAATATTTGTGGTTGCTCGTCTGCATTCTTCAGCACTCGTCTGTGTTTATTATCTGTTTGAAGCTCGTCTGCATTATTTGGGTACTCGTCTGTATCATCCCTCACACTCGTCTGTGTTGGCTTATATCTACATGCGTTGATTTGATAACTACCTGGGCACTCGTCTGTGTTGTTACTCCAAATGCTCGTCTGTGTTTGAACTGTTGGTATTCGTCTATACCAGTGGCTGATATTCGTATGTATCATCACCTGAAGCGCTCGGTTGTGTTTCCTGGATCATCGTCTGATATTCGTTTGTATCATTGACTTATGGAACTCGTCTGTGTTTCTCTTGGTGATCATCCAATACTCGTCTGTATTGAGGAGGTTTGAAATCCTGGCTGTGGGAATAAATGTCAAAATGGTTATCGGCCCTGGCGTAACAGGTTTATCCGAAGGAGGCTCGTCTGTCTCAAACACCAATTATTAATGTTGCACCTGGCGTAACAGGTTTGCTCAAAGAAGGCTCGTCTGTCTTATACCATATATCCACGGATAATATATGAAGAGGGTTTGTCTACCTTGATTATGCATGTCTATCCCACAAACTTAAGTGCATCACCGGTCCTGGCGCAACAGGTATATCCGAAGGGGATTCGTATGTCTCAAGTCGTATGTTCTTGCAAAGTATATGAGGGCTCGTATGTCCAGCTCCTGGCGTAACAGGATTGTTCGAAGAAGACTCGTCTGTCAATGTGTTCTGATTCCAGATATTAGTTTCAGCTTGGAAGAAGCTCGTCTGCTTTCTCTCTGTTTCAATTGCCAAAGCGTCATTTGTTTGGGTTTATTTCCCAGTTTTGCATTCTTCGTCAGAGTGCAAATTTCAGGTCTTCTTGGTATTCAACCACAGTTTATCTTGAACGGTCGATAGCCCGTGCTACCGTCCTTTTCAGATTAATAGTAGTTTGAATAGGGGCAGCTGTAACACCCCAAATTTGCCCTCTTCATTTTAAGCATCATATCATATTCTTGGCATCCTAGCATGGAAAGATGAGGCATAACATCCTCATGACCTAGCATTAGGCCTATGATCATCTGTGGAGGGTTTTGAAGCATCACAAGCTATGACAAGGGGCCCAATGGATTTATACAAGTCCTATGAGGGGTCTATATTGTATTCACAAGTTCAAGTTCATTTACAAAAGCTCAGAAGGTTGGAAGATCATCAGGGAATCCAGGCTAGGGCAAAGCTCCTACACAATGATCCCAAATTAGGGTTTGAGTTTAAAGCATGAAAACCTTAAGACTTTGGCCATTTAATTTGGGCAAAGTCTTTCACATGTTAAGAGGATCCTAGGGATGAAATTTGGTAAGAAAGTTCCTTGTGGAAGTCAAGCATTTCTTCACTTGCTTGTAAATGAAGAAATTGGTCAACTGTGCTTTAGAAAAGTCAATTGTGAGATTTCAAGGGGTCCAACCCCATTTTTCTAGCCAAGGGATGTTCTTATAATGTTAAAAGAGTTTTGGCAAGATAAGGGATCAAGAATCATGAGGTTTTGAGGTGTTTTGCAAATTTGGTGTAAGGTTGGTCATGGAAAATGCCATTTTTTGCAAGGTTTTGCCCTAATTTTCAAGTGAGCATAACTTGGTGAAAAAATCTTCAAATGGACCAAAGCCAAACATGAAATTTGGAGATTAAATCCTCCCATTTTCAAAAAGTACAAGTAATTTTTCATAGCCTTTATGGTTTGCAAGATGAGGCCCTCGAAAATTGCTTGAAAACTAGGGCAAGGCTTGAATTTTCAATTGTACACAAAGGCAAAAAGTCATGAAACTTATTTTTGGGTGTTGGTACATACCAAATGAGGTTACAATGTTACAAAGCAATGCAAATGGTCCATTTTTCTCCAAGAATGACATCAAATTCGTGCATGGTGTGAAATTTATTCCATAAGTGCAAAAATTGCATGATCATGAGAAGTGTGTGATGCTTACATCCAAGGGACAGGATCTTTGTGGATTGAAATCAAGGGTGAGATTTGGAATGCACATGGGCAAAGGGAGAGGGCAATGCACGGGTGTTTCATGATATCACACCAAATTTGCAAATTGTGCAAATTCTCTCACACACTCTTTTCCCACGTGCCAAGGCTTGCATCCTTTCAGCATTGCTTCATGAGCTCATTTATAAGAGAATTAGGGTTTTAGTAAGGTTCAGATCCATCTCATTTCATCACTCTCAAGTTTTGGCTCATTTTGCAATTTCCTTCGAATCATTCTCTACACTTGCTCTCTTCACAAACCAATCACATATTCTTCATCCTTGAGGGCTCAGGATCACAAATCGATACTTTGTTCAAGCTGATTCTCAAGATTCAACACCTTACCATTTCAGAGCAGCAAACTTCAAGCTCTTAGATCCAGCAATTTTCAAGGCTCTAGTTGCATTTATTTTGCAACTAGAGTGTATTTGGAGTGGATTGGCAGCTATTTCTTGGCTTCTAACAAGCTATTTCCAGATCTGCAAGTCTCAGGTAAGCTCAGAATTCTCAAATCTAAAAGTGAAAATAGATGTGTGCATTGTGATCTTCTGTTTGTGCTGATGACTCTGCTTGTTTTAAATTTGAATTTGATGCATTATTGAGCTTTGAATGTTGATTTGAATTTTCATGGTGAAACCTGTTTTCTTTCGATCCAGTCTATTCTTTGTTCATTTGTGATTTTCGTGGCCATATTTGGATTCAGTGCAACTTGATTACCTAATCTGGAGCTTTTGGTTCATTATTGTTGATGTTTGTTCATTATATGCATTTTCCGGTGCCGGAGCCCTAGCTCTGGTAACCGGATTCTGGGCTGATGTTTGTTTGGGTTTTAGTGAGGAAGATGACCTTAGAGCCATTGGATCTATCATCTCAACATCTACCATGCTGCCACCTCATTTAATGAAGGCCCTCTCCCTCACGTGCTTCTTCCTCTTCTATTTTCATTCTGATAAATCAATGTATCACGCACCCCATAATAACTAACATGCTCCCTCTCTCTTATCCAATCATTGTGCTGACTGGGATTAATGAGTTGACCATTAGGATACGTCCATTTGATCTCAAGGCCTTTGTTTTTTCCATATTTTCTGAATATCCACCATATATATTGTAGGCTGCGCTGAGAATTGGGTGGGCCTTGATGGCTATCCACACCCCCCTTTTGCTTGAACCCAAATGATTTGAACTGGAATCCCTTCTATTCGCACCCTCCTGGCCTTTTCTCTTTTCATTTCTTTTTCTTTTATTTCATCTTGTTTCAATTTTGCTTTTTAATTTTTAAAATTAGTTTTATGTTTCAAAAAATTATGAAATAATTCATGGATGTCACTTTTAGTTTTCTTTAATTTTAATATTTTTATTTTCCATTTATTTTATTTTTTACACGTGTAAATTAATTCTCCCATTTAATTAATTAATTTTATTCCATTTTTAAGCATGATGTCTTGTCCATTTTCCATATTGATCCTCATTTTGAATTTTTTATTGGTTCTTTTTGCTCTGGATTTATATTAGAGTGTACTTAATGTGTGATTTTTGTCCTGATTTTTAGAAACTTGTTCAATTGTTTTTAGTCCTTGACTTGTGAGTGAAGTTTCTTAACCCTAGTTGATGTTTGCCCCCTCATTTGACTTGTATAGCTTCTGAATTTCTTCCTCCCCTTTTGGCATGTTGTTATATCATGATTGAAGATCTCTTGTCCAAGATTGTGGAATTTTTGGGTGCATACTTAATTTGATTTGAATTTTTTGTGCTTAACTTGTCCCATTTTGCTTCTTTTTTATCATAAGTTCTCTCCTTAACTTAGAAGGGCACTTGTGCCAACTTCTTCATCTTGTTTAGGGTCTCTTTAAGGCATTGATACCTTTCTGATCTTGGTTTGAGGTTTGTGTTTTGTAAATCTTGTAGTTTGTTTACCTTTGAAGTTATTCCTTTCTTTTATATATCCATCTCACCTCCTTTGTTTCTTTCTTCCCATAATGTGTTTTTTTAGCTTTGTGTTTCTCTTCTCTTCATCTCTATTGCTTCTTAAGCACCTCTTTAACTTGATTAGGGTTCTGGTCTTGTGCCTTGAGAATGTTGCTTTGCTTATTTTGCTTTGTATCTTATCAAGTTTACTTTGCTTTGCTATGAGATTCATGTTACCTCATGTTGACTTGTGTGCTTCTTCTCTCATTCTTGTGACTTGCATTTGCATTGAGCATTTGTGTGTATGACTTCACTTCTGTTTGTATGATGTTGGTATGGTATTGTGATCATTTTATCTTACCTTTATACTTGTGCTACTAACCTTTTCAGGGGTTATGGTAAGTGAGAGGTGTGGATGTGATTCCCACATCTCCAAATCTTATCTCTTCTCATTTTATCCTTACTTGTCCTAACCTTGTTATTGTTGGGCTTAGGCCTTACTTCCCTCCTCTTCTATTCTTATTTCTTATTTTTCTCTTCTTCTTTCTTTCTTCTTTAGGATAGTAAGCCTCACTAACCTAGGATCTCCCATGCATGACAACACTTAGGATTCTTTAGTCCCCCTTTAGACTTTTGCCTTTGTGATCCTTTTGGTTTCTTTTCTCCTCTCATCTCAAAATCCTAAAGAAGACACTTAATAAGGATTGAAGTGATATCTTGAGCAATAGCCTTATTCCATGAGACACTTGTAGTCTTCCCATCTTGGGATAGTACAAGCTTGTCTTGTGATGCACAAGACTGATCAGGATATCATCTTCACCAAGAAAGTCATAAAACACACTTCTTCATTGTAAATACCAAAAACACTTAATAAGTTAATGAGTTAGTAAGCTTAAGCCCTAATCTCTGGATTCAAGTTTTGGGGAGCTTCTCCTTACTTGAGTGTGCTTGTTCTATTATTCCATCTTGGAATGTAGTGACAAGTGCACATTCCATGGAAAAGAGCTTGAGTTCACTTTCTTGTCACACACTCATAAAAAGATTCATAAAAAACACAAACAAACAATAAATGTCTCTCCTTCGGGACTTCTTTTCGCATCACCTTCACTCTCATCGTACGAACTTGCTCCTACTTGTCATTTTGCAAGACGGTAACGCACTCGTCGTCCGAGCCTGCAACACCTGAGCATTGACATAGGCAGTTCAAGCCTTAAGACACAAGCAATCGTTTCCCCCCTAGTTAGGGGAACTACGGCGACTCTGATCCTCATTTTCCCGATGAGGTACGTAGGCAGCGGGGTAGGGCCCGTTCGAGCATAATCTTTATTTTCCCTACATTTTTCCTTTTCATTTCTTTTTCAGTTCCCTTTTTGTCCTGTTCAGTTCCTTTTCTTTTGCAGCAGCTTTCATTTCTTCACCCTTTGAAACATTTTCTTTGCAAGCGTGGATCCCGTCGGGTACGGCAGACGATCTGGGTGCTAATACCTTCCCAGATCGTAACCGACTCCCGAACTCAGTCTCTTTGGTTCGTAGGACCCGTGTCCTTCCTTTTCTTTTCTTCTGGTTTGTGCAGCATTACCATTCTCGTTCCTTCGGGAAAAAAATGCCTGGCTGGAGACTCTAAACTCTTTCCGCCTCACTTTCGCATTTGTACCAGGATGGAAATCCGGGGAGCGACAGCTGGCGACTCTGCTAGGGACATCTTAACCAGAATCTCTGGTTCCCTTGAGAGTCTCTCCTAGCGCTTGTTTGTTTCTGTTTCTTTGGGTGTTGATTATTTCCTGTTGCATGTTTACTTTATTGTTGTTTATATACAGTATTATTTACAGCTTTATTTACAGTTTTCGGTATTTTTATACATCATATATTATATACTGGACTGTCTGGACTGGATTTTCTGTTTGGTGGGTTTGGGTGATACTGGTTTTGAGAGATGAGCTCATTACCACGGATCGAGTGCAACTTAGGACTTAGAGTGGTTCCACTTTGGCCTCATGAGATCTTGTCATGGGGGTAGTAGTGAGTTCCACGCCCAGATTTGCGACTGTCTTGGAAATGTATTGATTTGGGGATCTTCCTCTCTCATTTCATAACCTTGACAGTTATGTGCAGCTGGGGACCGATCATTGAGAACCTTGTGGAAATACCCCTCTTTAGTGATGACAGTGGCAGACCACATTGCGTGGCAAACCCATTCGCATCTGAGGGCCCACCTGGGACTTGCATAGGATGAGACCTTGTTTCCCGGACTCAGCTGAGGCCTCCCTGAGTAGTATATAATGCCAAACCGATTCCCTGATTTGGTCATGAGCCATTTCTTGGAAATGGTGAACGTATTATTGTTATTCGGCTTTGAGAGTCCATGATGTCTGACCCGGAGCATACCAGTGAGATTGGGAGGGGTTTACAGGTTTGCAGGAACCCTTGGCCTCTACATACCCTCTTTATTCAATGGTCCTTGTTGTGATTTTGGTCCTTATGGTTCTGGTGTTCTGGTTTTCTTGGTACTATGGTTCTGAAAATTTCTATCAGAGAGTTGTGACTCAGAGGATTTTGGTTTGCGGTTGATCAGAGGGTCCTTATGTTCAGTGTCCAGTATCCAGATAGTCCCATATTGATCATATGCCTGCATTGCATTGCATTTGCATCATTCTTGCATTAACTGTTTATGTTTCCATTTTTCAGGTTATTGTTCATAGTCAGCTCCCAGTTCTGGTAAATCTTATCTCCAGATGGCAGAAGTCAGAAAAATTCCAAGGAAAAAGAATGTTCATTATACTTTTCTTCAACCTGAAGTCAGAAGTGTTCAGAAATTAGCAGGTCTGATGAATGACCAAGTCTTGGGAAATTTCAGAAAGAGATATGGCCAGATATTGAAATATGTGGACAAACCCACTGCAGACCAGAAGGACAGTTTGCATACCTTGCTTCAGTTTTATGATCCCTTGATGCGGTGTTTTGTTTTTCCAGATTACATCTTAGCTCCTACCTTGGAGGAGATTTCCAGCATTTTGAATGTTCCAGTCAGAGAGACCTTGCCTTTCTATGGGTCTGAGGTGGTGCTTAAGGAAGAGGACATAGCCAAAGTTGTCGTTTGCCAACTGCTGCAGTCAAGAAGGCTCTGAAGGATAGTGAAGGTAAAGGACTCCCTTGGAGTGTGCTCATACCAGAGGCTGAGAAGTATGCTAAAGAGGGTAAATGGGGTGACTTTGGTGTTGTGTTGGCTTTGATGGTGTATGGGTCTAGCTTGTTCCCAGGAGAGAAGGAATTTGTAAGCTTGGAAGTGATCTCTATCTTTGCTAAAGGCAATCCTGTGCCAACTCTTTTGGGAGATTTCTACTACAGCGTTCATTACCGGGATGAGAAAGGTAGAGGTGGACCAGTGGCCTGTTGTGCTTCATTGTTTGCTGAGTGGTTTGCCAGAAAATTGCCAAAATCAGGTGCTTTCAAGGAAATGAGGGATGAGTCGAGATGGTCTAGAAGGTTGATGGGGTTAACTACTGAAGATATAGCCTGGGGATATGACAGAGATCTGCTAGGAAAAGAGTTGCTAGTCAGTTGCGGAAGATTTGCTGGAGTGCCTTTGCTGGGAAGGAAGGGTGTGATCAGTTATCATCCAACATTAGCCAGGAAGCAATTTGGTTACCCTTTAAGAGATCCACCACAGATGGAAGAGTTTGCTGAGTCTTTGTATTTTCCTGTGGAAGGAAACAAGGAGTTAGTTCTACAAGCAGCTCAAGCTTGGGCTCACAGGATAAGGAAGGGTAAGAAAGACTTTGGCAGAGTAGATCCCAAGACGTATCCACCTTTTGCTACATGGTTGCAAAAATATGTAGAAGAATTTCTCATGCCTTTCTCGGTAGAAGCTCCACTTTATCCAAAAGAAGTGCCAAGCCAGAGTACTGTCTCCCTTGAAGAGTACAAGAAATTGGAAGCTCAGCTGCATGAAGTTCGACTGGAGAATGCTGAAATGGTCAATCTGTAACATCTTGCCAACCGGGCCAAAAATGAAGCAGAAGGAAAGCTGCAGAAGATCCAAGCCTCTTTGGAAGCTAAAGAGAAGGACTTTGCTGGAAGAAAAGCTCACTTTCACAGGTTGGGTATGATGGAAGCAAAAAGAGAAGCTGAACGCAAAAAGACTTTGAAGACTCTCAAGGAAGCTCGCCAATCCATTGTTTGGTTACAAGGCCAAAGGGAGGAGGAGCAGAAGAAGTTCAAAGAAAAAGAAGAGTTTTTCGAGATGCAAATGGCCTTCAAGATGGAAGAGGTGGAGCAAGTCCACAACATTCGGAGGGAAAAGACTCAGCAGTTAGCACAAAGCCAGTTAGCCTTGGAGGAGGCACTGAAGGAGATTGAAGAGCTCAAGCTGAGAGCAGGTGTAAAGAAGAACAGGACAGAGGTGGCTGCAGAAGAACCTGGGTCTCTAGTTTAGTTTATTTGTTCAGATTACCTATAGACTTGTTGTAGGAGTCTTGCTTTCTCTTTTGTCGATTATTCATGTATTGACTTGTAACCCTTCGGGGAATATTTTTGTTGGTGCTCTAACTTTTGGCCGGTAGTGGTTTGTCCATGACATACAATTTTAATATGCAAATTATCATTTATGAATATGCAAGACTCGTTTGTCTGATACTGCTAATGTCTGAACACTCTTCAAAGGAGAAAGTCTGAAAGTTAATACTCAAAGTGGTTGTCTGGAGCAGATACCAGAACTGGGGCATGCAAATGCTTAAAACTTGGGAACATGAGAAGTTACATTGCATGCATATGACGTGTTTGTTTGTTTTGCAGGCAGTGCTTCAGTTTCTAACGTTCTTGTTGTTTCAGGAATTATAGCTCCCAGAAAGGTCAGAGAACAGCCAGTTGCACACAGATATCCCACAAAGGTCAACAGAGAAAGAGTCATGGATCAAATGCAGGCTGATTTAGCTGACTTGAGAACCAGAATGGACAATTTTATGACCCTGATGACAGGAATGGGTCAGAATCAGGAGCGTCTGCGTGATTTGGTCGAAAATAATCAAGCCAGAAACAACGGTGCTGCTGATGGAGGTATTTGTAACGGTGCGGGCGCCCGTCAAGTTGAGATCCCTGTGGCACAGCCAGGGGTTACCATTATCAATGATGGACTGAACAATGTACAGATGGACGGTCAAGACGAACAGTTCACTCTGCTGGATGAAACTGAAGGCCAGGGGGCTGAAATGAACATGAAATTTGAGGAGATGGCAGAACAGATCAGGGCTATTCAATCTCAGAACTCTCTGGGGTTCGACATTACTGATTTGGGCTTGGTTCTAGGGGTTAGAATCCCTTACAAGTTCAAGGTCCCGACTTTCGAGAAGTACAACGGCACGGCGTGTCCAAAGACTCATCTTCAGTCCTTTATAGGAAGGATTACTGCCCACACTGATGATGAAAAGCTATGGATGTACTATTTCCAGGACAGCCTGGTTGGGGCTTCCTTGGAATGGTATATGAAGCTAAGTAGAGTCAACATTATGAGCTGGAATGACCTGGAAGAGGCTTTTGTGAAGCAATACAAGTACAATTTGGACATGGCTCCAAATCGCACTCAACTGCAAAACATGTCTCAAACTGCTAAGGAGGGGCTTAAAGAATATGCTCAAAGGTGGCGTCAGCTCGCTGCCAGAGTGAAACCACCATTGCTGGAGAATGAGATGGATGATATGTTCATGGGGACATTGCAAGGAGTGTTTATCGAAATATTGGCGTCTTGTTCAGCTACCAAGTTCAATGATATAGTAATTGCTGGAGAAAGGGTCGAGACTTTGTTAAAGATGGGAAAGATTCAGGACACCAGTGCAAGCAGCACGAGTGGCATAAGAAAAGCTTTCAACAGACCCCCAAGAAGAAGGGAAGGGGAGACCAATGTTGTGTTTGGCCGAGGACGGGGCCGAGGATATAGAAGACCATATGAACAAGTGGCAGCTGTCACTATCCCTTCCAGCCCTGTGCAGCAGGTACAGCCTCAACAACAACAACAACAACAACAACAACAACAACATCCACAACGTAACAACTATCAACAAAGACCTTATCATCCAAGACAAGCTCGTCCGGCTAATAGGGTGCTTGAAGAAATTCCCATGACATATACTGCACTGCTAGCGAGATTGCTGGACCTGAATTTGATACAATTGAGGACTTTGGCACCACCACCACCTGGAGAGCTTCCAGTGGGGTACGATGTCAATGCTAGATGCGCTTTCCATTCAGGGGCACCCGGGCACTCAACTGAGAAGTTCAGGGCGCTACAGCACAAAGTTCAAGATTTTATCGACTCCAAGGCGATTAACTTCGCACCACCACCGAATGTTACTTCGAACCCTATTCCGAACCATGGAGGGACTAGAATAAATGATGTTGAGGGTGGTGAGAAGTTAATTCTGATTCTGAGCATAGAAGAAGTGAAGACTCCGCTGTTGGTAGTGAAAGAGAGGCTGTTGAAAGGACAAGTGTTTCCGGGATGCAGTTCTGATTGTGAGAAGTGTTTGAATTCAGTGAACGATTGTGAAGACCTGAAGATGGGGTTGCAGAATTTGATTGATGAAGGATCATTGCAGTTTGACAAAGTTGATAATGAAGGTGATATTGTGTCCACTATAACCATATTCTATGATCCAGCTGAGATGCTTGCTAGAAGAGAACCTGTGACCATTTATGCTCCTGAAGTTAGTCCTGTGACTATCACTGTTCCTGGGCCTGTTCCTTATACAGATGATAAAGCCATTCCATGGCATTACGGCTCAGATGTGTACGTGGAAGGACAGAAAGTGGAGAGTAAGTCTGTTGCTATTGACCCGACTGTAGTGAATGTCGGAGGGGTAGGAGGTTTTACGAGAAGCGGTCGTCTATTTGCTCCCCCAGTTCTGAGAGGGGATCCTGAGGCTGAGGCTTCGGCAAAAGCTAAAGGAAAGCAAACAGCGACTGAAGAAGCAATAACTCCTGCTGCTGGACAGGGTACTGTCGCTCCCACCAAATGACACCTAGTCAGAAGGGGTACAGACGCGAACGGTCGGCGAAAGAGAGAAGGAATGAATAGAGTCGCCAGCTAGGCATTTTTATCCCGAAGGAAAGGTAATGCTGCATAAACCTGAGAAAAGATGGATAAGACGGTTGCGAACCAGAGAAACTGAGAAAGGGGGTTGGTTACAACCTGGGAAGGTATTAGCACCCAGATTGTCCGTCGTACTCGACGGGATCCACGCTCAAAAGATTTGTGTTTTAAAGGGGTAGTGTCAGTGAAATTTGTGTATCAAAGCTGGAAAAGAATGCAAGTGTCAGTATAAAAGAAAAGTGAAGTGTATAAGAGAAGTGTCAGTGTGAGAACAAGAATGGAATGCTCAAGACCATGAGGCTAGAAGAATGATACTGGAGGAGGGGGGAATATACAGAGACTTTTGTTCGATAACTGTTAAGTTATGCCTACGTATCCTCTCGTGCAATGAGGAAGTCAGAACACCGTAGTTCGACTCAAAGAGACTGAAAGATAAATTGACTTGTGAACTGCTTACTTGTCTATGCTTAAGTGTATGACCTGTATGGCTCAGGTGCAAACTGTCTTGCATTAGACGGAAGAAGCAAGTTCTCGTTTGTGAGTGAATGAGATGAGAAAAGAATCCCGGAGGAGACGATTATTGTTTGTTTTTGTGTTTTCAGTCTTTTATTGCTTTTGGAATTTGGCATAGAGAAATGAGCTTAAGCCTAAACCAAGGGTTAGTAAACTCATCACATCCTCCCTCTAATTAGGGGTAATGAGAATACCTTAAGTGTGAAGTAAGCACCTCACACTTAATCACCATGATATAAGATTAAGATCATTAACCTACTTGTAATTATTTAGATGTTTTTTTTGGTGTTTTTGTTTAGTGTTAAGTAATGAGTTTAAGCCATAATCAGGGATTTAATGGACTCATTACACCATCCTAATAGAAGGATAATAGATGAGAACATTTAAGCTGAGGAAGGCTCCTCAACTTAATCCATGATTAGGGATTAACCTCATGACAAAACAAAGCCTTTATTAGTGTGGATTTTAGTTAATGATAAAATGAAGAAGTGATTTTTATGGTTGGTAAGACAACTTGAGGGGGACTTGTCCATTAACACTAGGGTTAGTCCTTCTTAACCAATTAAGGAAGAATTAGAACCCTAATGCAAGGCCCAAGTTACAAGCTTGATGTCTTGATGATTATTAAGTGAATTGATTAAAGGATTTAAACACATTAAGGGTTTAACACTTAGGATTAAAGTTATACACTCCATCCTAATAGAAGGATGCAGGCATAAGCTTAATCACAAAGCCTTAAAACCTTTAGGGTTTAGTCCTAGATTATGAGATGAGAGGAGAAGAATCAAAGATGACACAAAGGTAAAAGCTAAAGGGAGACTAATCAAAACCCTAATTGTTATCATGCTTGGTTATTGGTTGATGAGGTTTACAAGAAGATCTTCAGAAGAACCACCAGGAAGGAAGCAGATGAAAGGAACAATAAGCAAAGGGAAGCAAAACAACTTGCTTCACTTAAGAAGACAAGTTGCTTGAAGAAAGAAAGTAAGATGAACATGAATGAGCAAGCTCAATCCAATACACAAGATAAAATGCAGCAAAGATGCAAGAGAGATGAGAAAAGATTGTGAGAAGTGAAGTCAAATTCACTTCTCAAAACAACTTACCACCTGAAAAGTTAGCCAAAAGAAATGAAATGAAATGCAAATGAGATGAAATGTCATGATGTAAACCAAAACCAGAAGCATAAACATGATGTTAATGATGCTAAGAGATGATACAAACACATGTCAAGAGTTGTGGATGATCATACAAGGATGAGGATGCAAATGAAGCATGCTTTGAACCATAAAGATTCATGAAAGTTTATGAAATGGAATGAACATATAACATGGCAAATGAATGATGCAATGATCAAACATGATTATAATATGTCCTAAGATGTCTTATGAATCATGTGGATGCACAAAATGTCATGGCAAGTCATTGGATGCAAGCAAATGAGAAATGGATGCAAGGGAAGGCACAAATTAGGGTTACATGCATCATGCAATGCAAAAATCCAAAACCAGAAGCAAATGGCATGACAAAAAATTGAAAATGCTATCAAAGATACCCTATACCTATACAAGCTCACTGCCCAAAGGAGGGGATCCAACTCTTAACCTAGTGAAAGTTATGAATTTCCTAAGATTGTTAGGGTTTTGGGGTACCACATCAAGAAAAATGCAAAACAGATTGAAAATGCAAGATCAAATCAAACCAATTTTATCCTATAAACTACATGCTATGAAGGATGTAATGCAAGAAGAATCATTATCCAACTCTCAATGGTTAGGCAGAAAGGATTTTTCAAAGTTTGAACCAAAATATTGCCTTAAAATGAAATTAATTCCAATGAAAATGATCAAAATGCTTCAAGATCAAAAAAGAAATTTGGTTTGAGAGTTGGATAATGTTTCTAAATGTTCCTAAATGCAATGTGAATTTTTTGGTGATTTTTAAATACCTAAGTGCATTTTTAATTAATTAATTTCCATTAACTAATTAAAAATAAACATTTAAATAATTTAAAAATGATTTTTAATGCAAAAAATAAAAATAAAAATATTTTTGGGTTCTGAAAATTAATAAAATCTTTGACAAAAAATTTCAGAATTTTTAAATGCTTTTTGCTATTTTAAATAATTCGTAGAAGATAAATGAAAATAAAATGAAATAAAAATTAAAATAAATGAAAGTATGCACAATGGAGAGCCAGGATGCAATCTGGGCTTGGATTCATTGACTTGGCGCGCAATCCTACGGCCCAAGTTCAAACTTCCTAAATCCTGATTAATTAATTAAATTAAACCTAATTATCAACTAATGACATGATCTTGACCTTCCAAACGCGCGCGGGAAACATCATCCAATGGCCAACATTCAAACCTGGTGCCCTAACCCTAATTAGCATTTAATCACTTTCAGGTGGCCGGAAATGACCTCCGGCCACTTCTCCCCTGAGAAATTTGCATCTCACTCCCTAGGCCATTTCTGGAGCTCTAAAGCTCCAGATTCATTCCTTTCACTCCCCTAAACCCAAATCCACCTTCAAACAGAATTTATTTTCAGCCATTTTTAAGATTCGAAGCTATGAACAAAAATGGTGGAACTTTCAGACAAGCAATACACTCTCAATTCTTCATCATTTACAAAAACAAAAAGTTCATTGAACTCAGGGGATCAAACTCAACCATTTAATAACTTAAAACAAAGCTTCTGGAGAAATGAATTTCAGTGGCTACCTGAGTTGAAGCTTTTAATCCAGGAGCTTTTTGGCCAGTTCCTTGCTTCCAATCACCTCTACTGACCTCCCTCAAGTGTTTGCAAAGCTTGTTTGGAGTTTATTTTGGCTGGTTTGTGAGATTTATGGAGTTCTATTCAGTGAGGGGAGGAAATCGTGTTTTAGTTTCAGGGGGTTTCAAGGCAAGGTGAAGGGTGGTTTATGCTCTATGGAGCTTTTCTGAATGAATGGTGAAGTTGGTTTTGAGGTTTGATGCTTGTGTGATCAGATTCGAAGGAAAGTGCATAAGAGGAGAGTTTTGTGAACTATGGCTTATGAGAGAGATCAGGCTTGTGTGTGTGATGTGTTGAGTCTCATTTGGTACATGTATCACACTTGGATAGGTCAGAGGAGTTGGTGTGGCCTAGCTTGATTGGTATGGGCCCTTTTGCAAAAAGTCAAGGTTTTGTGTAAGAGAGGTATGGGTCAATGGCAGGCCAAGTACAAAAGGGTGTCCTGCGCAGCAAGGATTGAGGAGAGCCATGGAATCAGTCTTGAGGCCAATTAGCAAGTGGATTAGGGTTTGTGAGATGTTTTGCAACTTTGTGATCTTTTGGCCCTTTTGAAATTCCTTGATGCACAAGTCATGAAAATGGACAATTCCTTGGTGCATTCTGATCTTTAGGCATTGGTTCATGTTTGTGCAAAGGTTAGAAGTCAATTTGATGTCACATTTTTCCTTGGCAAGAGGTTTTGCAACTTTGCCTCTTTGGTGTAAAACTTGAAATTATGTGATTTTGTCCAACTTTGATAAGCCATAACTTTTGATCCAAAATGAATTAGGATGAGTTCTTGTACTTTTTGAAAAGGGAATGATCCATTCTACAACTTTCATGACCAAAGTTTTCTCATTTGAAGCATTTTTGAATCAAAAAGAAAGGGTTGAAAAACTTTCCCAAAATGGCAAGTTTACATTACAAGTCATTTTCCCAAAAAGGCAACTTTGCAAATGGCTTGAAATTCTTCAATTTTGTGAACTTCTAACATCTTCTATGTTCAAATGAAGATCATACACATTAAAAATGATGAAGAACGCCCTTTGGTTGGGTCATTGGGGGCCTCAGATGCCCTGATTTTGCACTGACTTGCTCAAGAAGTCATCCTTTGATCAGATGCCTTCCCCATGGAATTTATTCATGAAACTTGATATGCATGATCCTTATAACATATAGAGACCAATAGAGACAAGAATGACCAAAAAAAATTGGAGTTATGGCCTTTGAAACCAAAACCCTAATTCTAGGTCATCTGTGCAGTTAAGCCTGGCTCTGCTTCCATGCCATTCTCAGTTCTTGTGATTCTTTGCCTTTCTTGACTTTGTGAGGATACAATATGATGCTTGAACATACATGGACCCCTTTGAAGTGATTAATGACCTTTGGAGTGGCTCAAGTGTCTCTTGGATTGCTCAGATCACAAACCCTAGGTGCAGATGACTTAGAAACAATGCAGTGAAACAAAAGTGCAATATGAGATGCTATGATTGAACTTATGCATATGAAGAGATCCCAAGCCATGGTGAAATGGGTGAGGGCAAATTTGGGGTGTTTACAGGTACCTTTGAGAAAGAAGTGGAGGAATTTATGCGCATAATTAAAAAGAGTGATTATAAGGTGGTCGAACACTTGAACCAGACGCCATCCAAAATATCAATTCTGTCTTTGCTGATGTGTTCTCCAACACATAGAGAAGCCTTGCTGAAAGTGTTGCAGATGGCATACGTTCCTCAAGAAATAACCGTCAATCAACTGGAAGCTGTAGTGGGCAGTGTGAATGCAAGCCACGGGTTGGGCTTCACAGATAGAGACCTTACGTTAGAGGGCCGTAACCATAACAAAGCACTGCATATTACGATGGAGTGTAAGGGTGTTGTTTTGTCGCATGTCCTAGTCGACACAGGCTCTTCTCTTAATGTACTACCGAAGAAAGCATTAATGAAGCTCAATGTTGATGGTATCTTCTTACGACCCAGTGATTTGATAGTGAAAGCTTTTGATGGGTCCAGAAGGTCAGTGTTTGGAGAAGTTGAGTTACCTGTGAAAATAGGGTCTCAAGTTTTCAAAAGCACCTTCTACGTCATGGACATTCAGCCCGCGTATAGTTGTTTGTTGGGAGGTCCATGGATTCATGCTGCCGGAGCTGTAACATCCACTATGCATCAAAAGCTCAAGTATGTGGTTGATGGCCAAGTAATCACTGTGTGCGGAGAGGAAGATATCTTCGTGAGTCACTTATCAACTTTCAAATATGTGGAGATGGACGGAGAGATCCATGAGACGTTGTGTTAGGCCTTCGAAGTGGTTAATGCCAGCATTTTGACTCCAGTAGAGAGAAGCAATGAGAAAGAAGGTACCTCCATTCATTCCTACAAGCAGGCAAAGGAAGTGGTTCAGTCGGGAAGCGCCCAAGGCTGGGGCAAGTTGCTGGAGCTAGAGAAGAAGGATGATAAGTTTGGTTTGGGCTATCAACCTGATGGGTCCAATTGGCCAGGTGGTAAATCTATCACTTTTACAAGCGCAGGGATGCTCGGCCGCAACCAAATTTGTGCAACTAGCGAAGATGGAGACAGTGATGGTGACTGGGACAACTGGATTCATCCGTGCGCACCCGGAGAGGAGCTGAAGAACTGGTCTGCTGAAGACATCGTTCAAGTTACCTGGCACTCAGAGTAATTTGTTTGTTTCCTTTTTCTTATCATGCTGCATTGTCAAATCCTGCATTCTGCCCAAGATGCTAGGATCCATTGTATGGGCCACCATGTTTGTTATACACTTATTTTACCATGAAATAAAGGACATTTTCAGACAAATTGTGTTCCCTTTCTTTTGTTGTAAATTTTTCACAAAAAAAATAAATAAATGGCAATGTGTTTTTCCTTTTTGTTTTTGTGTTTGCGTCTCTTTTAAAATAAACAGATTCTGAAATAAGCACGTCATCTATGCAGTGTTGATCATCCGGATTCCATTGATAACATTCCTGCTATGAACACGCATGACTTTGACAATCCTATCTACCAAGCTGATGAAGGGGTTGAGGAAGACTGTGAACTCCCTGAAGAATTGGTCAGATTGTTGAAACAGGAGGAACGGGTTATTCAGCCTCATCAGGAAGAAATTGAGATCATCAACATCGGCACTGAAGATGTGAAGAAAGAGATCAAGATTGGGGCCAGTCTGCAGGCCGAAATAAAGAAAGAGTTGATTGGTATGTTGCGTGAATATGTGGATATCTTTGCCTTGTTGTATCAAGACATACCAGGGTTAGATACCGACATCGTTGTGCATAAGCTACCATTGAGAGAAGATTGTCCTCCTGTGAAACAGAAGTTGAGAAGAACTCGTCCTGACATGGCGATGAAGATCAAGGAGGAAGTTCAGAAGCAATGGGATGTCGGTTTCCTTGCTGTAACTAGTTATCCACCTTGGGTAGATAACATTGTGCCTGTACCAAAGAGGGACGGCAAGGTCCGGATGTGCGTTGACTACCGGGATTTAAATAGAGCAAGCCCAAAAGATGACTTTCCGTTACCTCACATTGATGTGTTGGTAGATAACACTGCTCAATTCTCGGTATTTTCCTTCATGGATGGCTTCTCCGGATATAATCAGATTAAGATGGCACCGGAAGACATGGAGAAAACAACGTTCATTACCCCGTGGGGTACATTCTACTACAAGGTCATGCCCTTTGGTTTGAAGAACGTCGGGGCAACTTATCAGCGGGCTATGGTCACATTGTTCCACGACATGATACACAAGGAGATAGAATGTTATGTGGAAGATATGATTGCTAAGTCCCGAAACGAAGAAGAGCATCTGGTCAATCTCAAGAAGCTGTTTGATAGATTGATAAAGTACAAGCTGAGGTTGAATCCAAACAAGTGCACTTTCGGAGTGCGTTTCGGGAAACTGCTGGGTTTGATTGTTAGTCAGAAAGGAATCTAGGTAGATCCTGCAAAAGTAAAAGCAATTCAAGATATGCCTGCACCGAGAACAGAAAAAGAAGTGCGCGGGTTTTTAGGGAGGTTGAACTACATTTCGTGGTTCATATCTCATCTAACTGCCACGTGCGAACCAATATTTAAATTGTTAAGAAAAGAGCAAACGGTCAGGTGGAATGAGGACTGCCAAAGAGCTTTTGATAAGATAAAAGAATATTTGCAGACACCTCCGATTCTAATGCCTCCAGTTCCGGGACGGCCGCTTATCATGTACTTGACTGTGCTAGAATGGTCAATGGGGTGTGTTCTAGGCCAACATGACGAGTCTGGTCGAAAAGAGTACGCTATTTATTACCTTAGCAAAAAGTTTACCGACTGTGAATCCCGTTACTCACTGCTCGAGAAAACTTGTTGCGCTTTGGTATGGGATGCTCGCCGACTGAGACAATACATGTTGACCCATACCACACTGCTAATTTCCAAAATGGATCCTGTCAAGTACATCTTTGAGAAACCAGCGTTAACCGAAAGGGTTGCTAGATGGAAAATGATCTTAACAGAGTATGACATACAATATACTTCTCAGAAAGCCATCAAGGGAAGTGTATTGTCAGATTACCTTGCACAGCAACCTCTTGAAGATGATTATCAGCCAATGAAGTTTGATTTTCCTGATGAGGATATCATGTACCTCAAAGCAAATGATTGCGAGGAACCACTTCCGGAGGAGGGGCCAGACCCTGAATCCAAATGGAAGTTGATGTTTGATGGGGCAGTCAATATCAACGGACGTGGAGTTAGTGTCATTCTTATCACTCCTGAAGGTGTTCACTTTCCCTTCGCGGCCAGAATTACTTTTGGCTGCACCAACAATGAAGCGGAATACGAGGCATGCATAATCGGAATAGAGGAGGCTATTAATCTTCGGATTAAGACCCTCGATATATTCGGAGATTCAGCCCTCGTTCTTAACTAGGTTACCGACAAGTGGTATACACATCAAGAACATTTAATTCCTTATAGGGATTATGCCAGGAAACTATTGACGTTCTTCACAACAGTTAAGCTGCAATACATACCACGTGATGAGAATCAATTTGCCGATTCATTGGCTACTCTTTCTTCGTCCATCAAAGTCTTGTGTTGGAATTATGTGCCCAGAATTGACATTTCCAGGCTTGACGCACCAGCTCATGATTTCTCTGTAGACGTCGTGTCTGATGAGAAACCTTGGTACTTTGATATCAAGCTATTCCTGGAAAAGCAAGAATACCCAGCTGTGGCATCTTCCAATGACAAGAAGACCTTGAGGCGACTTGCTGCCAGTTTCTTCTTGAATACAGACGGGGTTTTGTACAAGAGAAACTTCGACATGGTCTTACTCAGATGCGTGGATAGACACGAAGCAAGCCTGTTAATGCAGGAAGTCCACGAGGGATCTTTAGGTACCCATGCAGGAGGGCATGCTATGGCTAAGAAATTTTTGAGATCGGGGTATTACTGGATGACAATGGATGCAGACTGTTGTTCATTCGCTCGTAAGTGCCACAAGTGCCAGATTTATGCAGACAAGGTGCATATTCCTCCTAGCCCGCTCAACGTCATGTCATCTCCTTGGCCCTTTTCTATGTGGGGCATTGACATGATAGGGAAGATAGAGCCTACTGCTTCAAATGGCCACAGATTCATCCTGGTAGCCATTGATTACTTCACTAAGTGGGTTGAAGCAGCTTCATATGCAAACGTCACCAGACAAGTGGTAGCCAGGTTTTTGAAAAGAGACATCATCTGTCGATATGGAGTTCCCGAGCGAATCATTACTGATAATAGTTCTAACTTAAATAACAAGATGATGGCAGAGTTGTGTCGGGACTTCAAGATTCAGCATCACAATTCTTCTCCTTACCGACCAAAGATGAATGGTGCGGTAGAGGCGGCAAACAAGAATATCAAGAAGATTGTGCAAAAGATGGTTGTCACTTACAAAGATTGGCATGAGATGTTACCATTTGCGCTGCATGGGTACCGAACGTCAGTCAGGACGTCAACTGGGGCAACTCCCTTCTCACTGGTATATGGCATGGAGGCAGTCTTGCCCGTTGAAGTGGAAATTCCTTCATTGCGTGTGATGATGGATGTGAAGCTTGATGAGGCTGAATGGGTGCGTGCTCGTTACAATCGGCTATGTCTAATTGAGGAAAAGAGATTAGCGGCTATCTGTCATGGTCAGCTTTATCAGAGGAGAATGAAGCGAGCATTCGACCAACAAGTACGTACTCGGGAGTATCAAGTGGGAGAGCTTGTGCTCAAGAGGATTGTTCCTCCAGGTTTAGATCACAGGGGCAAGTGGACCCCAAACTACGAAGGACCATTCATAGTGAAGAAAGTTTTCTCAGGCGGAGCACTGATGCTCACCACTATGGATGGAGAAGATTTCCAATCCCATGTCAACTCGGACGCAGTTAAAAAATACTTCGCATAAAAAGACCCACTGGACACAAAAAACAGAATTAAAGTCCAGGCAAGAAAAGGGCATCCCGGCGAGCTAAAAACAGAACAAAAAGCTCGGGCAAAAGTTAGGGAAAATAAATAAATAAAATGTACACCCGCTGAGTTGAAAAGCCACATCAGACAGCTCAGGCAAAAAGGGGTATCCCGGTGGATTGAAAACCCGAAAGGGCGATCCATGCAAAACAAGGGAGTAAGTGAACAACTGCGATCCGAGTAATCTGAACCAAATCATCGTTTCGTACAACCTGACAATATCAGAAGGGTAGGAATCAGTCCCCTCATCTTCTCAGAAAGCAAAGGCAAGAATGGAGAGTTTTGAAGACATGCTGGTCATAGCAGAAAGGGAACTCATTGGGATGTCGTGTCCATTGCCATTAGGATAGTTTATTTTCTCAATTTTATGGTGGCTAGCCCTTTCCAGGTGGTTGCTTCCTGATGTAAAATCTTTTCCTATTCAGAGGCTTTTCAATAAAAAGAATATTCAGTCAAAAAGTTGTGTTGTGTTTATTTTTGTTTGCAAAATGTCCTGAATTTTTGGCAAAAATAGCATTGCATTTAAAACATGGTGATAATTTGAAAGAAAAAATGACATTGCAGGGAAACATTGGAAATCCTCTTTGAGTATCGGGTGACGATGGATGAACAGATCATACCATGCAAGTCCCCGGGGCACATATATGTTTTCTGTTGTCGCAGGTTTCGCAGGATGGAGTCACATTCTCCCAAGCAGCATTTTCCCCAGCTAGGTCATGGCAGGAGGGATCCCCAAGTAGTCTATTCTCCCCAGAGGAGTATGCCCAGCAAGCAGTGGGAGGCCCATTCCCCACAGAGTTCATCTGTCAGAGCTCTTTTCACTAACAAAGATATTTGAGGAAACATTCCCTAGCACTCGTCTGTGTTCTTACTTTATTGCCGCTCGTCTGCATTTCTCAGCACTCGTCTGTGCTGTCACTTTGGTATTGCTCGTTTGCTTTCCCCAGTAGTTACCCGTGGTTGTATTTATTATTGCTCGTCTGCACTTCCCAACACTCGCCTGTGTTTGATATGTAATATTTGTGGTTGCTCGTCTGCATTCTTCAGCACTCGTCTGTGTTTATTATTTGTTTGAAGTTCGTCTGCATTGTTTGGATACTCATCTGTATCATCCCTCGCACTCGTCTGTGTTGGCTTATATCCACATGTGTTGATTTGATAACTACCTGGGCACTCGTCTGTGTTGTTACTCCAAATGCTCGTTTGTGTTTGAACTGTTGGTATTCGTCTATACCAGTGGTTGATATTCGTCTGTATCATCACCTGAAGCGCTCGGTTGTGTTTCCTGGATCATTGTCTGATATTCGTTTGTATCATTGACTTATGGCACTCGTCTGTGTTTCTCTTGATGATCATCCAATACTCGTCTGTATTGAGGAGGTTTGAAATCCTGGCTGTGGGAATAAATGTCAAAATGGTTACCGGCCCTGGCGTAACAGGTTTATCCGAAGGAGGCTCGTTTGTCTCAAACACCAATTATTAATGTTGCACCTGGCGTAACAGATTTGCTCGAAGAAGGCTCGTCTGTCTTATACCATATATCCACGGATAATATATGAAGAGGGTTCGTCTACCTTGATTATGCATGTCTATCCCACAGACTTAAGTGCATCACTAGTCCTGGCGCAACAGGTATATCCGAAGGGGATTCGTATGTCTCAAGTCGTATGTTCTTGCAAAGTATATGAGGGCTCGTATGTCCAGCTCCTGGCGTAACAAGATTGTTCGAAGAAGACTCGTCTGTAAATGTGTTCTGATTCCAGATATTAGTTTCAGCTTGGAAGAAGCTCGTCTGCTTTCTCTCTGTTTCAATTGCCAAAGCGTCATTTGTTTGGGTTTATTTCCCAGTTTTGCATTCTTCGTCAGAGTGCAAATTTCAGGTCTTCTTGGTATTCAACCACAGTTTATCTTGAACGGTCGATAGCCCGTGCTACCGTCCTTTTCAGATTAATAGTAGTTTGAATAGGGGTAGCTGTAACACCCCAAATTTGCCCTCTTCATTTTAAGCATCATATCATATTCTTGGCATCCTAGCATGGAAAGATGAGGCATAACATCCTCATGACCTAGCATTAGGCCTATGATCATCTGTGGAGGGTTTTGAAGCATCACAAGCTATGACAAGGGGCCCAATGGATTTATACAAGTCCTATGAAGGGTCTATATTGTATTCACAAGTTCAAGTTCATATACAAAAGCTCATAAGGTTGGAAGATCATCAAGGAATCCAGGCTAGGGCAAAGCTCCTACACAATGATCCCAAATTAGGGTTTGAGTTTCAAGCATGAAAACCTTAAGACTTTGGCCATTTCATTTGGTAAAAGTCTTTCACATGTTAAGAGGATCCTAGGGATGAAATTTGGTAAGAAAATTCCTTGTGGAAGTCTAGCATTTCTTCAGTTGCTTGTAAATGAAGAAATTGGTCAACTGTGCTTTAGAAAAGTCATCTGTGAAATTTCAAGGGGTCCAACCCCATTTTTATAGCCAAGGGATGTTCTTATAATGTTAAAAGAGTTTTGGAAAGATCAAGGATCAAGAATCATGAGGTTTTGAGGTGTTTTGCAAATTTGGTGTAAGGTTGGTCATGGAAAATGCCATTTTTAGCAAGGTTTTGCCCTAATTTTCAAGTGAGCATAACTTGGTGAAAAAATATTCAAATGGACCAAAGTCAAACATGAAAGTTGGAGATTAAAGCCTCCCATTTTCAAAAAGTACAAGTAATTTTTCATAGCCTTTATGGTTTGCAAGATGAGGCCCTCGAAAATTGCTTGAAAACTAGGGCAAGGCTTGAATTTTCAATTGTACACAAAGGCAAAAAGTCATGAAACTTATTTTTGGGTGTTGGTACATACCAAATGAGGTTAAAATGTTACAAATCAATGCAAATGGTCCTTTTTTCTCCAAGAATGACATCAAATTCGTGCATGGTGTGAAATTTATTCCATAAGTGCAAAAATTGCATGATCATGAGAAGTGTGTGATGCTTACATCCAAGGGCCAGGATCTTTGTGGATTGAAATCAAGGGTGAGATTTGGAATGCACATGGGCAAAGGGAGAGGGCAATGCACGGGTGTTTCATGATATCACACCAAATTTGCAAATTGTGTAAATTCTCTCACACACTCTCTTCCCACGTGCCAAGGCTTGCATCCTTTCAGCATTGCTTCATGAGCTCATTTATAAGAGAATTAGGGTTTTAGTAAGGTTCAGATCCATCTCATTTCATCACTCTCAAGTTTTGGCTCATTTTGCAATTTCCTTCGAATCATTCTCTACACTTGCTCTCTTCACAAACCAATCACATATTCTTCATCCTTGAGGGCTCAGGATCACAAATCCATACTTTGTTCAAGCTGATTCTCAAGATTCAACACCTTACCATTTCAGAGCAGCAAGCTTCAAGCTCTTAGATCCAGCAATTTTCAAGGCTCTAGTTGCATTTATTTTGCAACTAGAGTGTATTTGGAGTGGATTGGCAGCTATTTCTTGGCTTCTAACAAGCTATTTCCAGATCTGCAAGTCTCAGGTAAGCTCAGAATTCTCAAATCTAAAAGTGAAAATAGATGTGTGCATTGTGATCTTCTGTTTGTGCTGATGACTCTGCTTGTTTTAATTTGAATTTGATGCATTATTGAGCTTTGAATGTTGATTTGAATTTTCATGGTGAAACCTGTTTTCTTTCGATCCAGTCTATTCTTTGTTCATTTGTGATTTTCGTGGCCATATTTGGATTCAGTGCAACTTGATTACCTAATCTGGAGCTTTTGGTTCATTATTGTTGATGTTTGTTCATTATATGCATTTTCCGGTGCCGGAGCCCTAGCTCCGGTCACCGGATTCTGGGCTGATGTTTGTTAGGGTTTTAGTGAGGAACATGACCTTAGAGCCATTGGATCTATCATCTCAACGTCTACCATGCTGCCACCTCATTTAATGAAGGCCCTCTCCCTCACGTGATTCTTCCTCTTCTATTTTCATTCTGATAAATCAATGTGTCACGCACCCCATAATAACTAACATGCTCCCTATCTCTTATCCAATCATTGTGCTGATTGGGATTAATGAGTTGACCATTAGGATGCGTCCATTTGATCTCAAGGCCTTTGTTTTTTCCATATTTTCTGAATATCCACCATATATATTGTAGGCTGCGCTGAGAATTGGGTGGGCCTGGATGGCTATCCACACCCCCCTTTTGCTTGAGCCCAAATGATTTGAACTGGAATCCCTTCTATTCGCACCCTCCTAGCCTTTTCTATTTTCATTTCTTTTTCTTTTATTTCATCTTGTTTCAATTTTGCTTTTTAATTTTTAAAATTAGTTTTAAGTTTCAAAAAATTATGAAATAATTCATGGATGTCACTTTTAGTTTTCTTTAATTTTAATATTTTTATTTTCCATTTATTTTATTTTTTACACGTGTAAATTAATTCTCCCATTTAATTAATTCATTTTATTCCATTTTTAAGCATGTTGTCTTGTCCATTTTCCATATTGATCCTCATTTTGAATTTTTGATTGGTTCTTTTTGCTCTGGATTTATATTAGAGTGTACTTAATGTGTGATTTTTGTCGTGATTTTTAGAAACTTGTTCAATTGTTTTTAGTCCTTGACTTGTGAGTGAAGTTTCTTAACCCTAGTTGATGTTTGCCCCCTCATTTGACTTGTATAGCTTCTGAATTTCTTCCTCCCCTTTTGGCATGTTGTTGTATCATGATTGAAGATCTCTTGTCCAAGATTGTGGAATTTTTGGGTGCATACTTAATTTGATTTGAATTTTTTGTGCTTAACTTGTCCCATTTTGCTTCTTTTTTATCATAAGTTCTCTCCTTAGCTTAGAAGGGCACTTGTGCCAACTTCTTCATCTTGTTTAGGGTCTCTTTAAGGCATTGATACCTTTCTGATCTTGGTTTGAGGTTTGTGTTTTGGAAATCTTGTAATTTGTTTACCTTTGAAGTTATTTCTTTCTTTTATATATCCATCTCACCTCCTTTGTTTCTTTCTTCCCATAATATGTTTGTTTAGCTTTGTGCTTCTCTTCTCTTCATCTCTCTTGCTTCTTAAGCACCTCTTTAACTTGATTAGGGTTCTGGTCTTGTGCCTTGAGAATGTTGCTTTGCTTATTTTGCTTTGTATCTTATCAAGTTTACTTTGTTTTGCTATGAGATTCATGTTACCTCATGTTGACTTGTGTGCTTCTTCTCTCATTCTTGTGACTTGCATTTGCATTGAGCATTTGTGTGTATGACTTCACTTCTGTTTGTATGATGTTGGTATGGTATTGTGATCATTTTATCTTACCTTTATACTTGTGCTACTAACCTTTTCAGGGGCTATGGTAAGTGAGAGGTGTGGATGTGATTCCCACATCTCCAAATCTTATCTCTTCTCATTTTATCCTTACTTGTCCTAACCTTGTAATTGTTGGGCTTATGCCTTACTTCCCTCCTCTTCTATTCTTATTTCTTATTTTTCTCTTCTTCTTTCTTTCTTCTTTAGGATAGTAAGCCTCACTAACCTAGGATCTCCCATGCATGACAACACTTAGGATTCTTTAGTCCCCCTTTAGACTTTTGCCTTTGTGATCCTTTTGGTTTCTTTTCTCCTCTCATCTCAAAACCCTAAAGAAGACACTTAATAAGGATTGAAGTGATATCTTGAGCAATAGCCTTATTCCATGAGACACTTGTAGTCTTCCCATCTTGGGATAGTACAAGCTTGTCTTGTGATGCATAAGACTGATCAGGATATCATCTTCACCAAGAAAGTCATAAAACACACTTCTTCATTGTAAATACCAAAAACACTTAATAAGTTAATGAGTTAGTAAGCTTAAGCCCTAATCTCTGGATTCAAGTTTTGGGGATCTTGTCCTTACTTTAGTGTGCTTGTTCTATTATTCCATCTTGGAATGTAGTGACAAGTGCACATTCCATGGAAAAGAGCTTGAGTTCACTTCCTTGTGACACACTCACAAAAAGATTCATAAAAAACACAAACAAACAATAAATATATCTCCTTCGGGACTTCTTTTCTCATCACCTTCACTCTCATCGTACGAACTTGCTCCTACTTGTCATTTTGCAAGACGGTAACGCACTCGTCGTCCGAGCCTGCAACACCTGAGCATTGACATAGGCAGTTCAAGCCTTAAGACACAAGCAATCTTTTCCACCTCTAGTTAGGGGAACTACGGAGACTCTGATCCTCATTTTCCCGATGAGGTAAGTAGGCAGCGGGGTAGGGCCCGTTCGAGCACAATCTTTATTTTCCCTAGATTTTTCCTTTTCATTTCTTTTTCAGTTCCCTTTTTGTCATATTCAGTTCCTTTTCTTTTGCAGCAGCTTTCATTTCTTCACCCTTTGAAACATTTTCTTTGCAAGCGTGGATCCCGTCGGGTACGGCGGACGATCTGGGTGCTAATACCTTCCCAGATCGTAACCGACTCCCGAACTCAGTCTCTTTGGTTCGCAGGACCCGTGTCCTTCCTTTTCTTTTCTTCTGGTTTGTGCAACATTACCATTCTCGTTCCTTCGGGATAAAAATGCCTGGCTGGCGACTCTAACCTCTTTCCGCGCCACTTTCGCGTTTGTACCAGGATGAAAATCCGGGGAGCGACAGCTATATCTAGTTTTGGCATCGTTTGAGACTCTGCTGAGATAATAAATGGCCCTTTCGACGTCATTTTAATCTTCTTGACATAACATACTTCCTAGTGTCTTATCTGATGCCGAAATGTATAATCTCATACTTCTCTTTCTACAAGGAGACATTAAAATTGGAGGACTAGACAAATATTCTTTAATCTTGTCGAAAGTAGCTTGTTGTTCTTGCCCCCATGCGAAGTCTTCCTTCTTTAGTCGAAGTAGAGGTGAGAAAGCTTGTGGATTTCCACTAAGGTTGGAGATGAACCTTCTAAGAAAGTTGATTTTCCCTAGCAGAGACTGCAACTCCTTTTTTGTTGATGGCATTTTCGCTTCCATTATGGATTTGGCTTTGTTTTCATTTATTTCGATCCCTTTCTTGTGGACCAAAAAACCTAAGAAATCACCCTGTCTGCACACCAAAAGCACATTTAAGGGGATTCATATTTAAACCAAACTTCCTCATCCTTTCAAAGGATTGTCGAAGATGGTCTATATCGTTTTTTTCCTGAAACGGGCTTAATTACAATATCATCAATATAAACTTGCATGAAAGTTTCAATAAAATCATGAAAAATCGAATTCATAGCTCGTTGATAAGTCTATCCAGCATTTTTTTAACCAAAGGGCATTACTACCCATTTGTAAGTTCCAATTGCTTCGAGACAGCGAAATGTCGTTTTAGGAAAATCTTCTTCAGCAATAAAGATCTGATTATAGCCAGAGTATCCGTCTAACATAATTAAGTACTCATAGCCTATTGTTGAATCTATAAGCATTTCTGCTACTGGCATAGGATATTCATCCTTTGGGGTAGCAGAACTTAAGTCTCGAAAATCAATACATACCCTTAGTTTGCCATTTTTCTTAACTACAGGAACTATATTTGCAATCCAATCGGCATACCTAGCTGTACGAATGAATTTTCACTTCAAATGTCTTTCGACCTCTTCTTTTATTTTCGACAGAATGTCTGGTGTGAAGCGCCTTGGGGTCTGCTTTACTGGTTTCTTCCCTTCTATTATTGGCAGCTTCAATTCGACAAAACTTCTATCTAGTCCAGGCATCTCGTTATTGTCCCATATGAAGCAATCTTTGAATTCTTTCAGCAACTGAACTATTTCAACTTTAAACTGCGGGTCCATCTTGGTGCTTATATAGGTTGGCCTTTTCTCTGTCCCCAGTTCCAGATCTATTTCTTCTAATGGATCATGCGCCACCATCTTCGTATCAGTCGACACTGGATCTTTTTCGAATCCTAAAGGTTCGTCGTCGTAAATGGCATCAAGCTTCGGGTGTTGCCATTTGCCCATCTGAGTATTATTATGGTCTTCTTCAACGTCCCCCTGAGGACAATGTTCGTCGAAATTGTTTTCGTTGGCTTCAACAGCCATATATTTCACTTTGGCCTCAAGAGCCGCTTTGAGTTTATTTTCGGCTATATAAGCCGTAATCCTTTCGAGAGCTGACGATTCACTCATCGTTGTCAAATTCGCTTCCCCAACCTGTTGGATCTATGTGGGAAGTTCCCCATATGAAGTTCGATTCGTCCAATTTTCTTTGTCCCGTTGAAAGCCATATGTTGGATGGAGGTACATTGAACAGTAGGCATTGTCAATTGCCTTCAGGTCGAACTCCGCTGGGCTGTAGGGAGGTATATGAGCCAGATTCTTGTCGAAGCTTCGACGGTCGACGTGGTTTACATCAGTCATGAAGTAGCTCTGACCAGCCTCGATATTTTCGACAATGCCATATGCTCTCCAAATAGCTATTTGTTTGTGCATTGATGAAGGTACAACCCCTACGCCGTGAATCCATTCCCTTCCTAGGAGCAGATTGTAATTCGCTTTTGAAGCAATAACCATAAACATTGTTGACCTTGTTATAGTCCCAATAGTTAGATCTACTTTGATGACGCCCATAGTGCTTCCCACTTTACCTTCGTAATTCGACAACACCATATTATGGGGCTTTGCATCAGAATCATCTTTTTCAATTTTCTTCAGCATGAAGTGGGGCACCAGGTTCACAACAGCTCCACCATCTACTAGTATTTTATTTACCTCAACATCTTCAACTTTTCCCTTTATAAATAAGGGCTTTAGATGTCATTTCATAGAGTCGTTTGGCCTTTTGAAGAAAGTGTTTTGTTCCTCAATGCAACCATTGTTCATTATGTAGTAGAAAACAGGCATGTGTCCCATTTGTTCATCTTCCATGTCGTTTTCTTCGTATTAGACTTCCATGAACCTATCATAGTCTCTTTGGAGAACCGAAACCACATTGCATACAACATCAAAAGACGCTTATGAGTCTAATTTGAAGTCATCAGTCATCTCATCATCTTCCTGAGCTTTATCTTTGGTCTTCACTGGTTCAACATTACTGCTAGGATTGTTACTGCGGGATGACTCCTTTTTGTTCTCCATATGGATGTTGTTGATGGATTCTGGTTCATTTCTGTTGACAGCATCTTTCTCGACCATACCCTTTTCGGCAGCTTCCCTCTCTGCCCTCCTCTGTCTCTGGAATCTCCTCCACTGGGATCTTGACATAGGGGTTTTACCATTATAATTTTCTGCAGGGTAAGGTCTTGGTTTTTGTTTCTCAGCTTCATTTCTTCCTAGCTACTGAAGGACCCCTCTGGATTTCGAAGCTTCCCCATTTCTTTCGTCCCTGGGCATCTCTAATTGGCTGAACCCATTTGTCATTAGCAGCTTTATTGGTTGGTTTGTAAGAGTTATGGTATCTTTCTCCAAACCTATTTTGGTAATAGCCACTTTTCCTTGGATCAAACCTCTCAGTTCTGGAAGCTGGGACTTTCTTCCAGTTTCCTTTTCTCTTAGCCTTTTTTATCACCTCCAGGTTGCTTGTTGTCTTTCCGTCGAAAATGGCACTACAACGTGGGCATAACATGACTTCGGCCTTCTTCTTTTGGCATTTCTTTATGAATTCAATTAAATTCTCATCTTCTTTGGGGTAAGCCAGCCTTTGGTATTCTTCTTGATGGCGATCCTCATCATTCTAAGTTTGGTTCTTTTGGGATGCTTCCACCATGTTAACACTGGCAGTTTTTCCATCAGCAATACTTAATTTGTTCATTTTTTAGTAAGCGCTTCTTCAATTTCATAAGTAACTGGTTTCGCAAGGGCGTCAATAGTCACTTCCTTATCTTTGGTAACATTTTCATCAACCTTAGTGTTGATACCTTTGAAAGCATCACCTATTTCTATTTGATCAGCATCAGGGCTTTCAGTAGCCTGGTTTTCGACGGTAAGGCCCTCACTGGCCTCCTGATTCTTTGTAGTGTCGAGGCCTTCAGTAGCCTTCATTTTTGCTTCGACAGAGTTTTCAGCAACTTCGTCAGCGTTTGCTTTGTTGGAACCCTAAGTGGTTTCAACTTTGTTAGTGGTGTCGAAGCCTTCAACAGCCTCCTTGCTTACGTGGTCATTTGAATCTCCTTCATCAGAATATTTGACATCTTTGATCACCACTGGCTGGCTCACGGAATCTCTGGAGATTTCCTCCACGTCAGGTTGGTTTTTAGGATCGTCAGCAATCTCTACCATGTTAATGTTAGTGTCTAAGCCTTCAGTAGCTTCCATCATTTCAAAATTGTGATCAGAAACCTCTTCTACTTCCACCATGGTAATGATGAATGACTCATCATAATGGGCTTCGAAAGTCTGCATAGGATTCGAGTCAATCTTCATTTTTGCTTCGGCTTGTCGCCGAACATCAGCCTTCCGTCACAGATAGCATTTTGTACGTGATCCCTAAAAAGGAAACATTGAGATGTTTTATGACCCAAAAAGTTATGGAACTTACAAAAACCTCTCTTTTTCTGTTGTTCCATAGGAGGCACTTTAGCGCCTGGTGGTATTATCATTTGACCATCTTTAACTAATAAGTCAAAGAATTCGTCACATTTTGTGATGTCAAATGTATAAGTTCTCTTAGGAAATTTCTCATTCTTTTCGGACTCGACTGAATTCTTTCCGTTCGACGGGACTAGTACTTTACATGAATATGGTGGACCTTGTTTCAATTCTGCTAGGTCAATTTCCTGTTCATCGAAATTTACTGATTCGTTTATGTCATTATCATCATCTTGGTATACCCTTATATAGGCCACTCTTTCTTACTTTTATTTGCTCTAAACTTTTCATCTTTTAATCTTTCGACTTGTCACACACTATCTGCTAATTGTTCCATATCTCTTAAATACTGAGTATCTAATTTCTTTCTTATAGAATAATCTAGGCCCCCTGCGGCCATTTCGACTAACTCATGTTCGGGCACCTGAGTGAAACATCTTGCCTTTAACAATCTGAATCTATTTAGATAATCATTTATTGGTTCAGAGAATTTCCTCTTGACGCTTGTTAATTCTTTCAGGCTTATTTTGGTTTGTCCCATATAAAATTGTTCATGGAATAACCTTTCTAATTGAGGCCACGTATGTATTGGACTAGCGGGCAAGGATGTAAACCAAGTGAACGCATATTTAGTCAAAGAACTTGGAAAATATTTCGTTCTCAATTTCTCATTGTGGTCTATTTCTCCTGCTTCGATCAGATAAAGGGCTACGTGTTCTATGGTGGATTCGCTAGTATCCCCTGAGAATTTGGTAAACTTAGGAACTTTCCATCTTGGGGGTAGTTCCTATTGCAGAATATGTTCAGATAATGGGGAAATATACCTAGGCCTTTGCAATCCTACATTCGCCACATTTTGTGCCATTATCCTTTCGACCATGGCTGCTAAATTATTTTTGGAAGGCAAGTTATTATACCGAATTCGCTACACAACATCATCAGCGTCTTGGCCTCTCTGGACTAATATCCTCCTAAGCTCTTGTTGGACAGGGATTTCTACATGAGGTTGTTGGACTCTTCCTCTTGGTTTCTAAGGTTTGCTTGAGGAATGTCTAAAGACCTCTGATTTATTGTAGGTTCCTCTTCGATACCCACCCTAGGGTTCTAAACTATTTGTTCTCTCTGTCGAGTTTGAGGGACGCCGAAAAAATCAGCAATGCGCGTCATTTGTTCTGCCAATAATTGGTTTGTTTGGGTGGTGTTCTGTATTAAAGGATTAAACACTGTTCCCATTTGTTGTGTCAACATTTTGACCATATCATGATTGCTTTCATCCATTTGTTGTCTAATTATCTGCGCATAATTATTTGTAATTGTTGGCTTATAAGTTTGGAATCCTAGTGGAGGTTGATTCATTCTACCTATGTTTCCACCAGATCCTGACCCTTGTAATGGGGAAGACATGTTGACCATGGAGTCATAATACAATGATGACGCATTATGCAAATTTGCCATCGTTGAAGTTGGCATTCCAAAGGGTTGTTCCCTATTATATGGAGGCATGATAAAAGTTGTCGCAAAAGGCCTACGAGTATTCCATATAGGAGGAGGTATCCCTATGAGCCTTTGGTGTCCCATGGTGGAAAAATTAGGCGAATTTTGAGATACTGAAAACGCTGGTGTAAACCCTGATAACGAAGGCATAACATCTGACACAGAGATTGACTCTGTATTTCCCCTTGTCGAAGGGGTAGGGCTAAGCACTAGAATGTTTTCATTTGAATTATTGGCTCATTCGCCATTCTTCTTAGTCTTGTTCTTTTAGGCATTTCTACGTCAGTTACAGCTAATTTACCGCTTCTTAGAATCATACAACGGAGTGAAACCTTTTTTGACTAAGATTTATTATGTTTCTTTAATTCGCACTTGTCCCACCGGGTGTGTCAATCTGTTCGCTGTTGATTTTGACGAACAACCGCTGGTTTCCCAATCTTAACGAATTGGTTTACTTGCAGGATCAACCATACAAATCATAGGACACATGTGCTTTTCTACAAACTTTTTATCTCTTAACAATCTTTGGTTTCACTTTTATTAAGTCTCTTTTGTGTATATGAAAAATTTGATTAAAGAAAGGAGTAACAGTTCTGGCGAAAGTTAAATAAAGTAACTTGAACAATGCATAAATAAATGTCAAAGAAGAAAATAAATAACTTGTAAAGTAAAGGAAATGTAAAAGACTTTGAACTTTTATTTAAATTTTGATGAAGTAAAATGGTGTTATTCACACGTACATTTTCCAGATAAAACTCTTTTCTCAACGGAGTTACTTTGAGTATTTTTGTAGGAATTTTGTACAAGTTTTCTCACACACTAATTCTGACAAGAACTATCATATTTATATACAAATAACATAATTGTCACTAACGGATAAATCATAAAACTATGACACTTGGCCTTCGACATGTTTCCTTTTCACCATGTGCTTCCACGCGTCTTTCTGCCAAACGTAACAACTCTTAAATTTAAATTTCTTCGTTTGCGTCGAAACGACGCATCTCCTCACGTCTGTCGAACTTTGTCGAAAACACATCCTTGTTTAGATCTGTCAAAAAATGTTTTTCTCAGCACATTCTTCAATTCGTTTCTTTCTCAGCTATACACACATCTTTCATCTGTCGAAATACATGTCTACCTCACGGCGTCGAAAATGTTTGTTTACATCACCCCTACTTATTTTCCAGTACTTTTTTAATTTAAATTTTTATTAACTACTTTTAAAATGCAAATAAAACATTGGATCCATCAATATTTAAATAATAATTTGTTGACTTTGATTTAGAAGTAGAGAACTGATTGAGGCGAAAAAAGTAAATGCAAAACAGGTTTTGAGAAAGAGAAAAGATATGCTTACATCAGTTTTTAACACCTACACCGTCTTTTAATACACAATACTAAGATACACAATACTAATATACAATTGAATCACGCAAGTGAAGTAGTAATTTAATTATGATCCATTTGTCTCCTTGATGTTATATTTCAGGTGAGTCCTCCCATATACATTGGTCTAGAAAGAAACCAGCCATCAAAGTTAGGCAGCACACTACTCAACGACAACGACCATTCAATTCTCACCCTAACTTTTGGCCGTCAACTAGGACAAGTTTTGTCGGTTACAATAAACTAATTCACACGTGATCTTTTGCTACTGCTACTAACATGTACTCACTCATTATGAGTTAATTCACAGTGTCAACCTATCTCTCCAAAACATATGTATCACTCATATTGAGTAAGGATGTCATTTTAATCTCCCTTTTAGGTCTTTTATCATTTTAATGAAACCTCGTAACCTTTTTATAAGAAAAATTAAATGTATTTTATTCATGTATAGTTAAGTGTATATGTTCGGTTTCTTAGTATATCTTAAAGAAAGTATTTTAAGGTTTATGTTTGAGAGATTGTGTACATGTTCGATTTTTTGGATAGGATTTTTATAATAAATTGATTCAGTCTGTGAATTCAACGGGGGTGACTGATAATGATCTATCCAAATGAATAAGATCGAGTTGAAATGTATCTAATAAGATTTTGTATAAAACGATTATCTAAGAGGAAGAGCATAATGATAACATATATGCACAATTCACAAGAGAATTCAAGAATTCGACTGTGCATCTACCGGACTTCACTAATAAAAGTATATTTTTACACTTTTACGAGTAAATAGATAGAGTACATAGATATACATTGATTATTCAATATATTTAAAAAGTATATAAAAATTATAAAATAGATCTGGGAGAGGAAAATTTTATCTCTAATATATTTGATCTTTTAAAGTAGCATTAAATTGAGTGATGGTGTTAGATGAAAAGATATTGGTTAAATAATGTCTCGTATTACGTAGTATTGTAAAAGAAGAAGAAAAATAAGTTATTGTGAAAACATACAATCAAAAAATCGTTATTGAAGACTAGTAGGTCGTTTGTTCTACTTAATTATCACTAGACTAAAACTTTCTTCCAATGTTCATATGAATCTGATAAATTTGAGAGATGCGAAAGAAAAAACAGCAATCTACAAATTTGACTTCAAAATTCAAACCAAAACAAGTCAATAGTTACTCCACAGTAAATCATGAGTCCACACATTCTTGAAGTTGTACTTCCTATTTATACAAAACCCATAAACTTTTCAAATAAAAAAAAAGAAAATCAACATTCATAATCATACACTTTCATTCCATTGCCAAATCAAGTACATATCTTCTCTTGCTTGGTAGTCCCAACTGAAAACACAAAAATCAACATTTATTCAAATCTTCAACCACAAATAAAATCAAACAAGGGAAACAAGACAACAAAAATAACAAACTAGCTAAAAGATTCTATCTAACTCACGTGTAAATGCAGAAAGTTCTGTACTCTTCAACACTCGTAGCCTCTTCACTGTTGATACAAACATACTGCCAAACACATACTCAACACATTTATTATAATAATAATAAACCATATAATATAAATCTTTGCTACCAATAATAGTTTTCAAGCAATAATTAAAAATATGCATAATTTTACACTATAGTTTATTTGTATTATTTCTAAGCAAGGGGACATAGAACAAATGTTGTGTTATGGCATGTTGTGTTACAGATTTATTCTTAACACTTGTCAAAACATAAATGGTTGCATATAATTAAAAAATATATATGAATTGTTAAACACAGGGAATCTAACAAAATTGTCACAGTATTGGAATATATTATGAATATAATATTATAAATTTAATTATTATAATATAGCATAAGATTGGAAGTGATAATGAAGATGCTTACTGCCATGGGACATCACCAACAAGCATCCTGTCTCCTTCATTATCCTCATATACAAGAGTATATTCTCCACTTCCATCCAATATTCCACTTATCACTTTTTCTTCATCTTCATTTCTCTTACTTCCACAAGAATCTCCTTGAGCTATACATAAAAAATAATTAATATTATAATCATAACATAATTAAGTGTTACTAAAAATAATCATTATTGAAAATAGGACACAAAATAGTGTTATACCTTTAAGGAGTCCTCTGAAGAGTTCATCCACAGCTATGGAGAGATTTTCATAGCTATGATAAGCTTTGAGATCAACTTTTCTACCAATAGGAACACCATCCATGTTGATTTTAACAAACAAACCTTTACTACCATAGTTGTTGTCTATAGGTTTTTTACCAGCAACAACCTTGTTTTGATGTTGTGTCTGAGATTCAGTTTGTGATAATGGTTTAGAATTGCTACTTGTTGCAAGATTCTTCCTGAATGAACGAATTGGTGGCCAACCTACTACTGGTCCAGGAGCAGTTCTGTATTTGGTAGGGTCCATACACAAAGATAAGCATGATGATAAACAGTAAAACAGGTAAAAACATAGCTTAAAACTTTAAAATAATTGCAAGTTTTAATTGTATAGATTTGCATGTTTCTGTGAAACACAGGTTTTATGTGTATAAATAGCATGTAGTAATTAATAATAGAAAAACATGGTATTAATTTCTTGCACTAAAAAGTGTAACAAAAAAACACTAGATCTATTACTACTATACACACAAAAACTGGTAGAAAGGAACAGAAGAGAAAACTTGCATGGACCACAAACAGTAGGAAAAAAACAAAGTGACAGTGTGAATGAATATCCTCTGTCTAAAAAGTTAAAAAAAAATAATAATTATATTTTTTTTAAAAAGTTTGATATAGAAAAAAGGCATAGTAGTACCTTTTCTGAGAAGTGTTGGAAACAGCTGTAACTTTGTTATTATCACCATTCTGTAAGTCTACTAGCTTAGGACAACAGGCTTGTGATGATGAAGATTCTTTGCCTCTCACATGTTGGTTTGATGGAAAGTGAAGAAATGATGTATTGTTTGTTGAAAAGTAAGTACTACCAAGAGAGAGTTTAGAATCATGATTATCATCAAGATCTCTTTGTTTGTTGTTGTTGTTGTGAAGAAACCAGTTTTCAACACCAGGTGGAGCAAGCCTTAGTTCAAGCTTTCTTTCCTCTGAAGATTCTCTCTCATTTCTTGACATTTCATTCATCACTATGCTGAACAGACTTAAGAAACTGAGAAAAAATGGAAGAAAAACATGTTAGAGACAGAAAGTGAAAAAAACAATATGTGTGTTAGAGTTAGCATACATATTACATACCCTTATGTGAAAAGAGAACAAGAGTGTTAGAGAGAGAAAGATTGTACAATGAAAGAGAGGTGGAAATATTATAGAGCAAAGGTGAAGAGAAAAACCCTACAAAGAGAGGGTGATAATAATAGCAAGAGATTGTGATATGGTTTTGTTTTGGTTTGTTTGCTTTTAAGTCTTTTATTTGCACGCTTAGAGGGGCCTCTATAGTTTCTCTCTCTTCTTCTTCTTTTTTTTTTTAAATAAAGGAGAGAGAGAAAACAGGAACGGAAATAGAAGAAAATACACGCAAACAATGAACAACGTTGGGTTGTTTATCAGAGGAAGTAAAGTATAATGTTTGTGTTGAATGCTGACCTCGTCTAAAGATACTCTCTTGTTCTTCTCCTACTGGCTTTCAGTTTCAAACACACTATCTATGCCTATTCTTTATAGAGTAGTACTAGCTCTCTGGCTATGTGACTATGTCTCTTCTCTTGTTACAAGCACACTAACCCAAACACTTTTTATTAGTTACCTTCTGTCATTGAAAGTTACTTTTTCAATTAACTTTGGGAAAATGCTTTACTTTTTTTGTTTTCTGCTTAATCACACTGTCAATTTTCATTACTAGTACTACTACTACTACTATTACGCTTCTTTTTTAGTTAACATCATACGAATATTAGAATCATATCTACACTATTTAAAATTGAATATGGATCCTCTCCACTTTAAAAGGTATAATAGTAGTAACATTGTTCATTAGAGAAAAGATGACTAAACACTTTCTTGCATGAATAATGAATAATGAACACCTTATGTAAAGTAAAAAGGATTTCTTTAAATGTTTTTGTATTTTATTTAAATAATAGTACTACTAGTAATAAATAAAAAATATTATATGGAATTTTGATTTCAAATATGAATCATCACATACAATTCGTTAAATAATTATCACTAAAAATGTATGATATACCGCGTTTGATTTAGAAGACGAAATAATTGATGAAATGATGAGATAGTGTTTCATTGCGGTAATTTGTAATGTGTGAGTGAAGAAGGATTTAAATACTTGATAATGGTGCACCTTCTTTCTTATACAGTGGAAACGGATAAAAATGTCTATTAAGAGTGTGATATGCAGTGCAGACCAAAACCAAAACCAAACGGTTAAAAACTCTTAAAAGCCAAAACCAAACAGTTATGTGCATTGCACATAACACAAACAGGCTTTTAAGAGTTTTTAAGAGTGTGATATTATTCACTGCACATCACACAAACAGACTCACAAGGCTTTTAAGAGTGAGTCATTCACTAAGGCTTAGAAGGCAGATCCCTCAAACAGGGCTCGAATGGTGAGTTTCTCAAACGGGGCTGAGAGAGTGAGTCCCTCAAGCGTTAAACGTGAGAAGCACGTAAACTATAAAAATGTGATGTCGTGATTAGTTTTCCTTGGGATAGTGCAGATAAAAAGGATGAGGCCACCAAGAAGATTGGCGAAGAACTCGCCCTAATAAAAGCATAACTTACCCCACCAAAGACGTTCACCGAGCAAAACAATCTTATTAAGAAGAAGCTTGAAGAATATCTTGTCGGCACTTATAATGATATAGTCGAAGCTTAAGATAGGGCCTTTGAAAAGGCTAAAAAGCTCAAGTGGCTCACCTCTACCCAAATTGAGAGTAGTTTAATCCATCTGTAGCACAAGAGATTTTCCATTATAATCAAATCATGATTACAATTGCTTATGCCCCTCGAACATAAGACTTTTCTACTCAAACCCTCAGCCCGAGAATTTCTGCTTAAACCCCTAAGGTTCAAGACTTCCTGCATAGACCCTCAGCCCAAGTCTTCCTACTTAAATTCGAAGAATCCAAGACTTCCTTGCTCAAACCCCTCAAGTTCAAGACTTCTGCTCATACTCTTTTAGTACAAAACTTCCCTGCTTAAATTCCACAAAGCTAATACTTCTACTTATACCTACATTTTAAGACTTCTTGCTTAAATTCCACGGTTTTAAGATTTTTGCTCATACTCTCAAGTACGAGACTTTCTTGCTCAGATTCCACGAATCCAAGACTTCCTTGCTTAGACTATCAATCCAAGAATTTCTACTTAATTAACAATTGATCAAAACTTCAATGCTCAAGCACATAGCAAGAGACTTACTTGGCTCAAGCACATAACAAGAAACTTACTTGCTCAAGCACATAGAAAGAGACTTTCTTTATAAACTACTAAACAGTGTGTTTAGCATAATAGACAACAAGTTGTACTTGATATACAATCAGAGGTACAGGGAAATAACCATAACAAAGATCATAGCACTTGATATTTCTAAGATATTCAATGTTTTAGAAATTATTGAGAATCAGCTACAAATCAATTAGTATTAATTTTCATTCAATTAGTCATAAGTGTAAATTATATTATTACCTATTGTGTATACCTATTTTACATATAAATATACAGTATGTGTATTGATCATATTCGAAACACAGAAATACAATCACAACATGGTATCTAGAGTTGGTTGACCCACTGGCTTCCAGAATATCTTTTTTCGTTTCCGCAAATTATTTGGCCATTCACGGCACTACACGAGCGCACCACTGCTCCTGACAATTGTTTTGGTGAAGTAACTATATCGTCGACGTCGTCTTCTTCGGATCGACCAGTACCCAAAATTGCCACCACGATCCGTCCTTTGACGCACCCTCACGTCGTCCCGCCGCCACCATTTTTCGTCGCCCACACCCCCTAAACCCTAAAGCAACCAAAAATCATGGGTGATACCGATTCTGTCGCTTTTACAAAGGTTCCACTTATCCCATGTGAGAAACTCACCGGAACAACCAGCTATAATATATGGATGGAGCTGTCAAAATGTGGTTTCACAGTCAAGGATATGAGGATCACTTAACTATAAAATATGATAGTATTCTCGCCGCCAAACGCGATAAGTAGAAACAAATTGACGCTTCTTTATGCATTGTGTTATAGTTTTCCATAACAACTAATATCCAAGCACAATACCAAGTTTTTACCACTTGCTATGAGGTTTGGGAAAAGGCTAAGAAAGTGTTCTCCAATGATGTCCACAATCTTTACAGTGTCATCACCAAACTCAACTCTTTGAAATTGGAGAATATGGATATGCAAGCCTATCTGAGTAAGCTTGATGCGTAAAGGAAAATTTTACAACCCTGATGCCCTTTATCAAAGATTCAACAACTTATGTTGAATAATAAAGTAAGTATTTCATGATCATGGCACTTGAAGGACTACCATCAACGTACATGACGATTGGAGCGGGGAGTGAATCCGGAGGATTATATCATCTATCTCCACCGGTGGCATGTGGTTCTATTGCTTCTCAAGACCTTACACATCAACGTTTGGGTCATCTTAGTCTTAATAAAATGTGTCTTTTAGTCCCTGGTTTTTCTAAGCTTTCATCTTTTGAGTGTCAGTTGTGTCAATTAGGCAAACATACTCGTAGTACTTACTCTCAACAAGTAAATAAAAGTGTTGCATCACCTTTTTCTTTAGTTCATTCTGATATTTGGGGTCCTAGTCGTGTGAAATCTACCTTAGGATATTATTATTTTGTAACTTTCAGCAATGATTTTTCACGATGTACTTGGTTATTTCTAATGAAAAATCGTTCAAATGTTTTCCTTATATTCCAAGAGTTTTATGTTGAAATTAAAAATAAGTTTAATACTTCCATTAAAATTTTACGCACTTGTAATGCTCGTGAATATATTTCATCCCAGTTTCAATGTTTTTTAACATCATAGGGAATTATTCACCAATCATCATGTGCTCATACACCACAACAGAGCGGTGTTGTTGAACGGAAGAATCATCACTTAGTTGAAATCGCACAGACTTTTTTACTTCACCACAATGTACCTTCTAGTTTTAGGGGTGATGTTCTCCTCACAGCATATCACCTTATCAACCGAATTCCTTCACGAGTCCTTCAAGATCAGATTCCATACTTTATCTAGAATCCACAATATGACCTCTACCTCATTTTGTGTTGCGTCTTTTGTTGCATATGCTTTGTTCATGATTTTAATCCAGGTAAAGACAAACTCTCTGCCAAATCCCAAAAATGTATTTTTCTAGGTTACTCACGTATACAAAAAGGATATTGTTGTTTTTGTCCTCAACTTCAACGGTACATTGTTTCCTCTGACGTTACATTCCTTGAAGGTTCCCCATTTTTCTCTACCTCTATGTCACCCGATGAGACTTGTAACTTAGATGTCCCTTATGTCATCCCTGCATCCATTAAACCTTCATTGCAGGTCTACTAGCAACGGATACCCCACCCATTGGAAGTTAGAGATGATATTAATCCATCAACATCACCTCCCGCTCCAAATGTTCCTCCAACTACATCACATGAACTTGACTTCCCAATAGCATTATGAAAAGGTATTCGATCTCATACTCCAAATCCTAAATATGCATGTGTTTTTAATTATGATTGTATTTCTACTTCCTATGTGTCTTTTGTGTCTGCATTAGATTCCGTGTCTATTCCTAAGTCTACATATGAGGTTATGACTGATCCCAATTGGCGTCAGGCGATGGTGGAAGAAATGGTTGCATTGCATTCAAATAACACTTAGGATTTTGTTACTTTACCTTTCGAAAAAACTACAATAGCATGTTGATGGGTTTATACATTGAAGGTTGGATCAGATGGTCAGATTGATCGTTTTAAAGCTCGTTTGGTAGCCAAAGGATATACATAGATATTTGGCCTTAATTATGGTGACATTTTTTCTCCAGTGGCCAAGATTAGTTCAGTCCATATCTTCCTTGCAATGGTTGCTATTAATCATTGGAAGCTTCATTAATTAGACATTAAAAATGCCTTTTATACATGGAGAATTAGAGGAGGAAGTATATATGGACCAACCTTCAGGTTTTACCGTTCATGACAATTCTAGATTTGTTTGTCGGCTCCGTTGGTCTCTTTATGGGCTGGAATTGTCTCCATGTGCTTGGTTTGGTCACTTTAGCTCTGCCTTGATACAATTTGGGATGACTAGATGTGAATCAGATCACTCAGTTTTCTTCCTTCATTCCTCCACCATTTAGCGCATCTTTCTCGTGGTCTATGTTGATGACATTGTTATCACTGGGGGTGATACAAAGGGTATCCGAAGACTCAAAATTCATCTTTTATATAAGTTTCAGACTAAATGCTTAGGTCCACTCATATACTTCTTGGGTATTGAAGTTGCTCAGTCCTCATCAGGCATTGCAATTAACCAACGTAAGTATGCATTAGACATCCTCAATGTAATTGCTATGCTTGATTGTCGTCCAATTGATACTCCTATGGATCCCAATGTCAAGCTTCTTTCGAGCCAGGGGGCTGTTAAAAGACCCGAGAAGATATCGACGTCTAGTAGGTAGACTCAGTTATCTTACCGTCACCAGACAACATATTACTTTTACAGTTAGCATTGTGATTCATTTTCTGAATTCTCCTTGTGATACTCATTAGAATGTAGTTATTCGAATTCTCAAATATATAAAGAATGCACCAGAAAAGAGGTTTATTATATGAAGATAATGGTGATGCTAAAATCACGTGTTATTCAAATGCAGATTGGGTAGGATCACCTAGAAGATCCACTTCCGGATATTGTGTTCTTTTTGGAGGAAATATGATCTCATGGAGAATTAAAAAAAACATTTGCATTATCTAGTGCTAAAGTTGATTATCTTGTTATGGTAGCAGCATCAAAGGAACTTGTGTGGCTTAAGAATTTACTCTAAGAACTTAGGTTGGGAGACCTGCAGGACATAAAACCCATATGCGACAATCAAGCGGCACTTCACATTGCATCCAATCTGGTACTCCATGAACAAACTAAGCACATGGAAATAGATTGTCACTATGTAAGAGAAAAATTATTGTCAGGAGAAATAACCATAAAGTTCGTCAAATCTGAAGATGAATTGGCCGATATGTTTACCAAATCTTTTAAGGGTTCTCAAGTGAATTATATATGTAACAAGCTCGGATCATAAAATATATACGATCCGACTTGAGGGAGAATGTTGAGAATCAATTACAAATCTATTAATATTGATTTACATTCAATTAGTCATAAGTGTAAATTATATTATTACCTATTGTGTATACATATTTTACATATAAATATACAATATGTGTGATCATATTCGGAACACAGAAATACAATCACAACAGAAATATTAAGACTTTATACAATTTAAAACATATAACAGAAAATTTGCATACTCAATTGTGTTGTTATTGTTGATCTTGTTATTCTTCCATTTTGATAGAAGCGTGGAACACTTCTTTTTTTCTTGGCTCTCTTTATTTATTTTTCTAGTTATTGATTCTAGATTGAACCTTCAGCTACTTATATAGTAGTTACATAATGCACTACTACGGAAAATGCATATAATAACGGTTGGAAAGATATATAATCACGTAGGACCTGCCGTTATTAAGTAGAGTGTGCTTGTATATGGGTTTATTAATAATCACGGCCCAATGCACGTGGTAGAAAATTGAAAAGCGAGCTACCTATAATCACAGTTATTTTAAATATCCATTGTTGTATATCTTTTAATAAAATAAAATAAAAATGCAGCATTAGAACTACCTATAATCACTGTTATTTTAAATTATCGTTGTTGTATGTCTTTTAATAAAATTAAAAAATGCAACATTAGAACTACCTATGTTCACGGTTATTTTAAATACCTGTCATTGTATGTCTTTTAATAAAATAAAATAAAAATACAACATTAGAACAAGAACAACAGCAAGAACAACAACAAGAACAACAATAAGAACAACAAAAATAACAACAACAACAACAACAACAATAACAATAACAATAATAATAAGGCTAAATTACAGTTTTGGTCCCCATGTTTTACCAAATTAACGGTTTTAGTCCCCTTATATTCACTACAACAAAAATGACATTTAACAGCGCACCTTAGACAGCGCTTTCTTAAGGAAGCGCTGTCTAAGGTTAAAATTAATAGCAAACACGGAAACTGTTCAAAAAAAATTAAAAAAGCGTTGTTAAAAGTCCTACCTTAGACAACGCTTTTGAAAAAACGCTTTCTAAGGTAGGCCTTAGACAACGCTTTTAGAAAGCGCTTTTAAAGGTAGGCCTTAGACACCGCTTTGTCAAAAGCGTTGTCTAAAGTCTTTCAATTTAAAAAAAAAAATTAAAAACAAAAGCGTTTTCTAAGGGGGGCTTAGACAGCGCTTTTCAAAAGCGTTGTCTAAGGCCTACCTTAGAAAGCGCTTTTATCAAAAGCGTTGTCTAAGGCCTACCTTAGAAAGCGCTTTTATCAAAAGAACTGTCTAAGGTCTAATTATATTAAAATTATACAGATCTATTTTCATTTCTTCCTTTCTATCTCTTCTGCGAACGACGAACAGAAATCGCCATTTTTGCCCTAACGAGCTTCAACAGTCTTACCTCCACCGTCGTCCACCAGATTCTACCTCCGTGAAGTCCACCGTCGTCCTCCGTCGTACAACCGTCGTCTTCCGTTAAAAAAGGTATGTTCTTGATAATGGTACTGTTCTTGTTCTTGTTCTTGCTTGTTTTTTTGCTGAAAAGTTGCATATTCTTGAAATTTTATTGCTTGTAGTTACTATGTATATACAGTATGAACCATAAGATTCATTGATGGATAGTGTTCTTGTTCTTGTTCTTTTTTTGTTACTATGTATATACACTGAGTTTATATAAATATTAACACTGAGTTGTTGGCTTCATTACCTGAGAAGTTTTTTTGTTGAATCTGTAGACTGAGTTAAAATTAAACATTTAGGATACAGAGTTTTTGTTTAAAACATTTAGGATACGGAGATACGTTAGTCATTGGTGTTATGTTCGATAAGTCTAATATTGTTGTTATTATATGAAACTCTATTTTCAACTTCAATGATGTAAATATCTGTTAAATGTGAGAAAATGAAGTGAACTTGAAAGTTGTTAGAATATTCGAAGATACTACCTTAGTTATGTATTTTCGTCTGGATTTAACTGGGTTATTGTCGTTTGGAGAAACATTGGTTATGTATACGTTATTGAAGTTGATATTGATTGTTTACCTTAATAAGTAGGAAAACCATGGATAAAACATGGATATGTGCCGATCAAATGACCAAAGAGTACGAGAATGGGGTTGCGGAATTCGTTAAGTTTGCTGTTCAACACGCTGAAAACCCCAGATGAATGCATTGTCCTTGCTTGCGTTGTTGTTATATTGGTAAGGTTGACGCAGATGGATTGAAATTGCATTTACTGAGGCATGTAATTGATCAAAGTTATCAGTGTTGGATATTTCATGGTGAGAAAATTAACGAGAATGTTGAACCGAGTGGAAAAAGTAATACGACCTATGCTTCATACGATAAAGACACAGAAACATACGATTGTGATCGAGTTGAAGAGATTGTAGAAGCACTTGAATAAGATCTTCATGATTGTCCTGAAATGTTTGAGAGGATGGTAAGCGATGCAGAGAAACCGCTGTACAAAGGTTGCACTAAATTCTCAAGACTGTCTGCGATATTAAAGTTGTACAACTTAAAGGCGGGCAATGGATGGTCGGATAAAAGTTTCACAAAGTTGTTGGCCCTTATGAGAGAAATGCTACCAGATGATAATGTTCTTCCTAATCGAACCTATGAGGCAAAAAAAATGTTGTGCTCTATTGGCATGAGCTATGATAAGATACATGTTTGTCCTAACGATTGCATTTTGTTTCGTAATGAATATGCATCGTTAACTGAGTGCCCTAAATGCGATTTGTCTCGATATAAGAAAAGATTGTCTACCGCAAAAGTCTTATGGTATTTTCCCATAATTCCGAGATTTAGGCGCATGTTTCATAGTGGAACCGATGCAAGACATCTAACTTGGCATGCAGATGAAATAATTATTGATGGAAAGTAACGGCATCCGGCTGATTCACCACAGTGGTCGAAGATTGATAATGATTATCCTGAGTTTGGAGAAGAAGCAATAAACCTTCACTTGGCATTATCAACTGATGGAATGAACCCGCATGGTCTTCAAAGTATCTCACATACCACATGGCATGTGATTCTTATGATTTATAACCTACCTCCATGGCTATGTATGAAGCGTAAGTACATGATGTTATCTATGTTAATCTCTGGGCCTAAACAACCAGGGAATGACATAGACGTATACTTGACACCTTTGATCAAAGATTTAAAGATTTTGTGGGAGAACGGTGTGGAGGTTTATGATGGATATAGGAAAGAAAGTTTCAATTTGAGGGCGATGTTGTTTGGCACAATTAATGATTTTCCAGCATACGGGAATCTATCTGGGTATAGCATTAAAGGTCAATGTGCGTGTCCTGTTTGTGAAGACGGAACCGATACGATTCGATTGGAACTTTGTCAGAAGAATGTGTTTCTCGGTCATCGTAGATTCTTACATTCTAAACATGACTACCATGGGTGGAGAAAAGCATTCAATGGAGACACCGAACAACGTAAAGCTCCACCTGCATTGTCAGGTGACCAAGTTTTTGAAAAGGTGAAAGATGTGCGTACTGAGTTTGGCAAGCCTTTTGCACATAAGGCTGTCAAAGGTGGGTGGAAGAAAAGGTCGATATTTTTTGAATTGCCATATTGGAAGTCTTTGTACGCGAGACATTTTCTCGATGTTATGCATATTGAAAAAAATGTATTTGAAAGTGTTATCGGTACATTACTCAATATAAAAGGCAAGTCTAAGGATGGCCTTAAAGCAAGGGAGGACATGTTAAAAATGGGAATGAGAACTGAATTAGCACCCGTGAAGAAAGAAAAACGAACATATCTACCACCTCCTGCTTTTACTTTATCTAGAAAGAGGGAAAATTGTGTAAGTCTCTGAGTGAAGTTAAAGTTCCAGAAGGATACTCATCAGATATCAGAAGACTTATTTCTATGAAAGACCTCAAGTTGAAGAATCTTAAGACACATGATTTCCATGTTATAATGGAACATTTTCTACCGATAGGTATACGTTCTATTTTTCCAGAAAAAGTAAGAAATTCCATAACTAAATTGTGTTTTTTCATTAGGTCAATTTGTAGTAAGGTGATCGATCCCGAGATCTTACCAACACTACAAAAAGAGATTGTAATTACCTTGTGTGAGCTTGAAATGTATTTTCCTACGTCTTTTTTTGACATAATGGTTCATCTAGTTGTTCATCTTGTGAAAGAGACACAGTTGTGTGGACCAGCTTATATGAGATGGATGTACCCTGCTGAACGGTATATGAAAATATTAAAAGGGTTCGTGAAATCCCGAAGTCAACCAGAGGGTTGTATTGTTGAACGATACATTGTTGAAGAAGCTGTTGAGTTTTGTACTAAATATTTGTTTAACGTTCAATCGATTGAACTCCTCAAAGTTCAGATTTTCGAAAAACTGGAAAGTAAAAAATTAATTGGAAATAAAATTGTGACAGTATCAAGGAATGAACGTGATCAAGTTCATTTGTATGTTCTGCACAATGATAATGAGGTTGAGCCATATGTTAAAATTCACAAGGATGTACTCCGAAGGTTAAATCCGAACAGAAATGAAAATTGGATAGTTAGAGAGCACAATCAAAGTTTCATACAATGGTTAAAGGATCATATTTATTCGAAGCACTCTTCAGATCCTTCTTCGGTAATAGAAAGGTTGAGATGTTTGGCATATGGTCCAAGTTTTCATGTGTTTTCTCATAGCGCATACTTAATTAATGGATACACATTTTATACCAAAGAACAAGATGATAAGAGTACTATGCAAAATAGTGGTGTCACCGTGCTAGCTGAAGCAATGCATATATCAAGTATGAAGGACTTAAACCCCAAATATGCAAATTTGTCATATTTTAGAGTTATTGAGCACATTTGGGTGTTTGATTACGAGAAGTTTCAGATTCCCATCTTTGGTTGCAAGTGGGTAAATAGTAGTGGCATACGAATGGATAAGTCTGGAATTTTGCAAGTTGATCTTACTAGGGTGGGGTACAAAGATGAACCTTTTATTCTAGCATCTCAAGCTAAACAAGTGTTTTATGTGAATGACCCAACGAGTACAAAATGGTCTATAGTGCTTTTCTCTAACAAAACGGTTGATGATAGCGGTGTCGATCAATGTGATATTGATGTTGAGAATGAGTCATGCATTAGACGGAATGAGTTGAATAGAAATGATGAAGATGAGGATCTTATAGCGGATGGGTCATATATAAGAAACGATCATAATGAGAGAATTTGGATCAATTCATCCGTACGCATTGCTAAGAAATAAGTGATTAATATTCCAACAAAGAAAAGAAAGAGATGTTAGTGAAAGAGGTAAATTATGCAATTATATCCTTGGTTTCTTGATTATAAGTTATATTTACACATATCTCTCATATAATTAAATAGTTGAAATTAAATCAAACTATGTTATATTATTATGTAGTACTTTAATGAATTCAAGTGTGGATATTATACAAAAGATCAAGTGGACAAAATCAAAGAGGAATGATGTCAATTCATTATAGAGCTAGGTGTTATGTGAGGTATAATATTGTACTCTTACTTTAAATGATGAGAATTTAAATATGTGTAACGTTGTAATTTCTATAATATTGTTTATTAATTGAATTACAATCTTTGTGTTGTTTCAGGACCTATGTATATTTGAAGCAATGCTTTGGATGGATTAGATATGTGTACTTATAATATGTACATTTATAGTAAAATGTAATGACTTGTAATTATAATAGGCCAAAATGGTTTGAATTGGTATATATATATATATATATATATATATATATATATATATATATATATATATATATATATATATATATATATATATATATATATATATATATATATTGGTTTGAATTGCATTTTATGGATTTATAATTTTGGTGCATAAATTGATATATAATTTGTGATATTTGTCTGCCAAACTTTGGTTGAAAACATGTCAAAATTCTGGTTTAAAAACCTGGTAAAAAAAGTGGTTTCAAAAAATTATTCAAAAATTTTCGTATACCTTAGACAGCACTTTTGGCAAAAGCGCTGTCTAAGGGGGGGGGGGGGGATTAGACAACGCTTTCACCAAAAGCGTTGTCTAAGGTATACCTAAAAAAATTAAAATAGAAGGGGATTAGACAGCGCTTTCACCAAAAGCGCTGTCTAAGGTATACCTAAAAAAATTAAAATAGGAGGGGATTAGACATCGCTTAAACCAAAAGCGTTTTCTAAGGTATTCCTAAAAGCGTTGTCTAAGGGTACCTTAGACAATGCTTTTAAGATTTAAAAAAACGTTGTCTAAACCTTTAAAAAAACGTTGTTTAAAAAAACGTTTTCTAAGGTATTCCTAAAAGCGTTGTCTAAGGTATTCCTAAACCTCCGCTGCTAAAGGTTTAGACAACGCTTTAAAGCACTGTCTAAGTGAAAAAAAGCGTTGTCTAAGGTCTTGTTTGGCATAGTGATTCTTTTTAAACAGTTTTGGTCTCCCATCCCAATTTTGGTAAAAAAAACGCTAACTGTTCATGTACTGCTCATGAACAGTGCCTGATTCATACATGAACAGTGCATGAACAATGGATCAAAATTGGGATGAAGGACCAAAACTGTTTAAAAATAAAGTAGGGGGACTAAAACCGCGAGTTTGATAAATTAGGGGGACCGAAATTGTAATTTAGCCTAATAATAATAATAATAATAACAACAACAATAACAACAACAACAACAATAATAACAACAACAACAATAATAAAAAAGAACACCAACAACTAACATTGCTAACTTGAATCAATATTTTCCTTGCCTCATTCAAGTTGTAGAAGAGATGATGGAGTTATGAAATTTGTTAATGAAAGAAATAATATTTTCGAGTTTTGTTTATGAAATAAATGTTATTTTCGAGTTTGGTTTAGTGGATAAATAGAGTATCGTAAATGGAAGATGATGTTTGAAGGTAGAAGATGTAGTTCGTCTAAGTTGGAAGTTCGTTTAAGTTTTAGGTTTCACGCGGATTACTAATAGTAATGTCTTATGTAACACCCAATTTTCCTTTTTATTTATGATTTTCGAATAATTTGGAATCTTTGTGATGAGTGTGTGTTTTGTGTGCTTCGTTATGATTTAAGTGGAATTACTAATATTGAGGGTTATTATTATTATTATTATTATTATTATTATTAGTTGAGAGGGATTAATGAAATAATTAATAATATAATGAAATAATAAAATAAGTTTAAGGGTCAGGTATTGGAAGTTGGAAAGGTGTGTGAGGGTAAAAGAGGAATAACATGATCATGGACTTTTATAGAGAGAAAATTAGATAGAAAGAGGATTATTGGAATCGATCGTGAAAAAAGAAAGGAAAGAAGCAGAAGAGAAAGAGGTTAGGGTAAGAAGAAGGAAATTCAATTGGAGAAGAAGAGAATTCATCACTTTAAGGTGAGGATGATATTTCTTTCATCTCTTAAGGGTTATATGATGTATGTGTTTGGGTAGAAATCATTAGGTTAATGTTGTTTATTGTAGTTTGAGGTTTTTGGATGAACTTGGTGAGAAAGGGATAAATACTAATGAGTTAGAATGAGTAGGCTTATTCATGATATTTCCTATAAAATATTGTATGTTATTATTGATAAAAGATGTTGGGTTTGGTTGTGCAATTCGTGCACTATGGGGACTAAATAGGGGATGAAATTGGGGTTGAGAAAGCAGAAAAACGTTGATAGCAAAATTATTGTTGTACGAGTACTGTCAGGCGATAGAGGTGAACCACTGGATGATAGCTTGGAGGTTGAGCGGTAATTAGTAGGCCTAGCATGGAACGCCACTGTTTTTGGGAATTTGGTGGGAAGATACTCCTCCTGTGAAGCGTCGGGCGAAGCCTTGGACGCCTCCTGTGCACCGCCATAGTCGTTTATTTTTCTTGTTGTTTTCGCATGGTTTTCTCGCTGCTTTGTTAATGACTTCTTGATGATGTATTTTAGGATATTGTTATGAATCTTATTAGTTGTGAACATGTTATGATGCATGTATAATTAAATAAATGATGTAGTTGGGTTGTTATTATATAACTTGTATTTGTACTTGTAGTTATTAGTTGTGAACTTGTAGTTCCTATAGGACCCTCTCTTGAGAGACATGTGGATGTTGTAATAACTCGTAGTGAAAAACAAATCTAAAATACCAAGGAGAGTGACAATGAGGATGATGAGAGTTATGGTGAGGAAAGAGTATAGATTGATAAAAATCCCCCGACACCATCCAAAAAGGAGGTTATCGAAGAGGTAGAGAGGGAAGCACCTAATGTTGTTCTTCCTCCATATACCCCACTGTTTTCTTTCCTGCAAAGGTTTGCAGAGGGTAAGGTGGACTCCCAACCTAAAATGTATGTGAATTTATTGGAAAATATTCGCACCAATGCACCATTTTTTGAGCTCCCACATGAAAAAAATTAGAGGATCGTGAAACTAGGGAAATCATTAGTGTTAAGAGGGTAAGGTTAACCTTTCAGGTGGTGGATGAAATAGCTAAGCTGAAACTCGAAAAGTTAATACTTAGGATAGATCCAGAACCACCATCACAAGTTCGAAAGAATAAACCACCCCATAGAAGGAAAAAAAGAAAAGGGGAGGGATATGTGAGATGACTTGATAAATGGCCATGGAAACCGAAGATTAACACTCCTAACCGTCGAGCTGTCGATGTTAAATAAAGAGTTACGTGGGACGCAACCCACAAGATTTTAATTTAATGTTTTTCTTTTATTGTTTGCGTTTGCAAAAAATAAAGAAATGTATTTTTTGTCGCATCTCAGCCGCTTTTAGGCAAAAAGTCTCTAGATGGCAGTCTTGGAAATAAGTTGATGCCCATGGACATTCCTACGATTGTCGCTGCTAGTGGTGACACCGATAATGAGTATGATAAGAGAGAGCATATCTCTCCCACCCATAACTTACCTCCTCCTTGTTCTTTGCATGGTCAGGTTCCACCTGCACAACCGCATCATATTTTGTTCTAACACTTTTACAGGTACTTCCTTCGAAATGGGCAATATGATGAGCGATTTCAGGAAAGTGAAGTTTCAGCAAATTCAGATATCTCATAGTACAAAACACCGAAGCATAAGTAGTTCACAAAGACAGGGACAACAAGGGAAGAATCAGAGTGAATTTGGTCGTGGTGGCATGCAATGAGATTCATACAGATTATATAATTGCTTTTCCACCTTTTATCAAAACATTGAGGACAATGTTTGGTTTAAGTGTGGGGGAGGAACTTTATCGCTTTCATTTTACCGCTTTCTAGTTAGATTTACTGTTTTCTAGTTTATTTCATGACTTTATGATTTTTTTTCTCTGTTTTAATGTTTTGTTGAGTCTTTACATGTGCTGTTGAGTCTTTATGCATGTTTTTATGTTGTTTATTGATTTTCCCACTTTCATGAGCCATACCAAATATTTTTTTTAAAAATTGATATTTTGAAGAAAAAAAATTGAATTAGAAAAAATAGTGTTTCTTTTGAAAATCTTAGGTTACGAGCGAAATTGAGGTTGGACTGTGAAACTTGGGAAAATTTAAGATCAGTGTCGTTTTAACACCGTGAGCCTCATAATTATGTGAATCAGTTTGAGTACTTGTTATTCCATAGACTTAAGTTCTCACTATTTATTAGTCCCTAATTAGTTTATTTAGCAGTCAGCATCATCCTAAGCACATACTAAGTAGGAAGCCAATGCAAATAAGTGTATGATCTCAGACTAAAAATTATATTAAGAAAAAAAATGAATTGAATGAAAAGAAATGCTCCTTCTAAGTTAGGTGATCCTCCCATGATCATTTAGCCCAACGGTGCAAACTTATTTATTTATTAATATTTAAGCCAATAATGCAAAAGAATAAAATGATGATAGTGAGATCATAGTCATTAACAGACTAAACTTGCATCTTCATCGGACCCAACCTTGTATTTGGAGTTCAAAAAAGCAACTCTTTGTTGTTAGATCAAGTAACCTGGCTAAACTTTCATTCCCTTTCTTGCCTCTCACACTTCTTTGTGGCAACCATAATGTCGTGCTACTATCCCATAATTCAACACTTCATACACATACAAAACATTATGTGAATACGATAATGACTTTCTAAGTGAGAGGGTCATAACCAAAAAAATGAGATTCAACATGTTTGTAGCAATATAGAGGTTATATATACTCTTACAAAACCTCTTAGTACAACAACCTTAATGATTTTTGCATCAAACTCAAAGTCACTTCCTACACCCTCATTAAACTTATGAGTGAGTATTAGAAGACGTGCAACATATATGTTACCTATGTCTGCAATAAAGATGCACCATGTATGTAAATGCATAACAAAACTCTAGATGTGTGTAGTAGTGTAATAATAGTGCAAAAGCAACTCATGTATACCAATATAAATACATAAAACATGTCATTGTGAAAAGTAATTCATTAATGAAGTTTATCTTTCATTATAAATTGTTAATCTTTGAAAACATAAATTAAAATTTTAAAATTCATATAAATTAAACTACATTAAATTAAATATGGTTAATACCTATTTTCACCTCTGTCATATAGGCGTATTTTGAAGAAAAAAACCTGCGGGAAAAAAAAGTTGCAAGACTGACCCTAACAAATTTTAAAAGTTTTGATTTACACCTTTATCATGCCACATCATCAAAAAAGCTTATGTGGCAGCCATTTTTGTAAAAATTATGCATTGCAATGACATTTTTACCCTCATCAATTTTCTTTGTAAAAACTACAGAATTTTGGGTTGTGCCCTAATCTCATCTTTTTCCTTGTGTTGTATTTTATTTTCTTCTTCATTATCAATCTCTTCTTCATCTTCACATTCTATTTCTTCTTCTTCTTCATCCTGCATCAATCGATTGTGTTCATCCATCAAATCCAAAAACATGAGTCAATGATTTTCTTCTAACTCCAACATATCTTCAAATGGTAGAGTAACTTCTAAATGCAGCCACAATGTTTCCATTAAGTTGTTTGTTTCAAAATCGGTTGCAAACCTTGAGAGAAAATAATGGAAGTGTAAGTTTTGGGGTAAAGGAGATGATTGAAACTCATTTCATTGGGATGATGAGTTTTTTGGTGAAAGGGATGTTGGCTACTCGGATGTAGAAGTAGTAGAACTGATGAGGAAAATTGAGAAAGATATTACAATCAAGATGGAAGACATGGAGAAAAATATTGATGGTTTAACAAAGAAGTGAATCATGTGTTATTTGTGTTATTTTGTACATGTTTTCATTTTCTTTTTAGTCCATGTAACATATGAGTTTGTACGAGTCTATAACTTATGTGGTTGTCATTGTGGTCTAATATTGTAATTGTTTTCTGAGTGAATAAATTAAGATGTTGTTTTTGTTATTTGAGTTTGGCTTTTACTGGAATATATTACTGTTATATGCTATGATACCAATTGCCATAACAAGAACATAAAATAACAAGAACATAACTAATAACTTGGATTGAAACTAATATTAACATAAGTCAGACATGTTATGATAATTAAACTGATATGTTCACAAAATAAGGCATATTCAATGGAACAAAAAAGTTACAAAATGGGACATTATGCACTTAACAAAATGACAAGCAAACATAAAAGTTTCAAAATGGAATTTGTTCTAAACGATTGAGTCATGCGCCCAACAATATCCTTCCACTTCTTCTTTGATACCTTATGTGATGTACTCCCACTAGTTTCATCATAAAAAACTAATGGTACATTAGGTGTTGATCAAGGCCCACCAATTCTTTTGGCATTCCTTACTTCTTTCAACCTTTCACCGCACCTCTTTCTTGATGGCTTTTTAGTTACAACTTTTTTCCTAGTAGAAGGTTTTGCAACAATTGTAGCAGCAGGACTAGTTGTAGCAGCATGACCAATTGTAGCAACAGGTTGTGATCATTTGTAGCAGCAAGTTGTGGATCATTTGTAGCAGCAATATTTGTGTCATTTGCAGCAGGTTGTGGAGTATCATCATTTGTAACAGGTATGGGATTAACAATTTGTGATTGTTGTTCTTCATAAGTAGTCATCATATCATTCAACAATGCATCTAACTTTGGGTCATCAACTTTATTTCCACCCGCATCAACATTTCCATCAGTTTGTGAAGTAGATGTTGGTGGTGCATCAGTTTTTTTAGAGGCTTTGGACATTGGTGTCTTTCTCTGCACAGTTCAAAAACATATATAAGAAGACAATTTGGTCAACATATTTCTCAGGATCTAAATTCTGATATTGCAATGTAGAAATAACATGCCTACAAGGTATGCCTACAAGATCCCAAAAGCAACAAGTGCAAGTTTTTTTCCCACATCAACAACAAAGTGTAGCCCCTTATATGGGTGATGGACTAGCCACAAGTCACCCATACTCCGTGTAGGCAACCATTATCCACTCAATAAAGTTTCCTTATCTAGCCTTTTCCTAGGATTAGGCATGACATTGTGTGTCCCCACCCAACTCTTTATCTGGTAAGTGTGTATATCCTTCACTTTGCTACACAAGGCTAAAAAATCAGATTTGCCCTTGCACTCAACCATAACCCTATAACTCTCATTCTTAACAAAACTTATCTCTCTCCCATTTAAAACTGACCACTCCCTAATAACATCTTTAAAATCATAAAGATATTTGAAGTCCATACCTATATTGAATTGAAAGTCTTTGTTAAGCAGCTCTGATATGAACTTCTCATACTTTGGTTTGGTAGGTTTGTCATCCATGTCACTTTCATCAGGATTTGAACTATCAAGTTTCTCACTAGCATAATCCACATCTTCAGGGTTTGTTGTATTCCTCTACGAACAAGATCCTAAGACACTTTTGGACACTAAAACATTCACCTTCTTTCCTCTGCTCCTTGATTTCATCTTATTTGGATCCTTGGATTCACTAAGCTTGAATCTCATTGATTTCCCATTGACATCTACCCTATTCCCACTAGCTGGAACATCTCTTTGCACTTGTTCAAATTCTTCCTCTTCTACTTCATATTCCCTTTCCTCTTCACTGTCATCAAAAAATTGTCCTACATTAACATCATCATCAGTGCTATCATCTCCACTGGAAGTACTGAAGTTATCCACATCGATATGAAGTGTAACACCCTTCTAAATACCCCAAATTATTATAATTAAAATAACAATATATTCATCAGAGTAATTATGCCCCGAAGGGTGTCACACAATCATTTCACAACAATTATCAAAACATCCTGTCATGCTCATTTATTTAATCAAAATAAGGTTCCTTTGCATAATTCGCAGCGGAATAAAATCCAACATCAATGTAAAACATGTAACACACTACATGTAAATCATTCAACAACCAATCTCAAATTAATTAAAACATCCCCTCCCGATGTTACATCTATCAGAGCATGACCCATAAGAAACTACCCTAGACTCCAAGCATTAGCTTCTACTCAACTCATTTCTCGTTACCTGAAAAATAGGTGTAAGGGTGAGTTCCTCAATCAATATAATAAGCATTATAAAACAACATGTAATGCCAAGTAATTAACACATTAATTCACCCTAATCAGGCTACGCCTTCAGCAACATCAATATCCGTTCAACATCGTACTCAACAGTAGATTCTCAACCATATTCAACATCAACAACACAACACACAACACACATATAATACTGGAATACATCCATTCATATTATATGCTATACATTCATTATGCAATGAGACTCTATGCATGCGGTACCGACTATGTTGTGAACATATAGTTCAACCTCACCGTCCAAATCCAGGCACGGCTACCAAGCTCACTAGTCCCACTCATTTGAGACATAGTGACTCACTCACTAATTCCTCACCATGGGAATTAGCTACCACCCCAAATGGGCCATGCCATGCAAGCTACTCACCTAGCATGCAACAATCAACAACAATCAAAATGATTTACTCACTAATTCCTCCCCATGGAATTAGCTACCACCCGAAGGCCACAATATGCATGCTAATCACCTAGCAATGCAACATCAACAAAATCAAGAATAGACACATGCTCACACTCTAAGCCATAATACAGTCTATTCACAAATGTATACGTTCACATCATCATGTATACCATCACACATTATCAACATAATTAATCACAAAAGCATATCCTATCATGCCACATAATCAAACACAGTATTAGCACACTCTACTAATACTTTTACCACTCAAAACAACGGGAATTGATCCCTATCACATCATATCTCAGCTAAGTCGCATCACTCAGCCTAAACAACCAAAACTGCACAACAGTAGCACAGAAAAATCACAATTCTGCCCATACGCGTATTGCCCATGTCCATACGCGTATTGCCCAAACCTGACCAAGTCCACACGCGTAATGCCCACTCTCATACGCGTATTGCGCATTGCCTCGCTCAACCCATACGCGTATTACCTATTCCATACGCGTACGCTACGCGTAACAATCTCCCATTACGCGTACCAACAGAGACCAATTTACGTTCAAAATACCATCTTTTCCACCCATACGCGTAAGGCCTTCTCCATACGCGTACCAGCCAGCTCATACGCGTATTGCCTAGTGCCATACGCGTATGACCAGAAACCAGAACTCTCAGATCTGCTGTGGCTTTCTCTGTTACGAAATCTATCCGATTCAACCTTCCACAGTCCAAATTACACAAAATAATCGTCCACCTCATCTACACGAATCATATCCTATTCATCTTCACCAATCCTAACATTACCTCTTCTAATTCCTACGAATTCTTTTCAATTATTATTCAATTTCATTCATCCAATATTTCACAAACTCATCATGCATCAATCAAACTAGAGGTACAACTAATGGTTATCACTACCCAGTACATATTATCATATAATACCCTTTAACCGATGATAAAACCCCCCTTACCTGAGTTAATCCGGTAGCCTCCGAGTTCTAAGCTTTTCCTTCCTTCAACCTTCGTTCTCTGGCTTTTTGCCCTTTCTGCCTCTTTTTTCCTTTTTCACGTGAAATAACCTTTTTTACCAAAAAAAATAGGATTTTTCTCATTTCCAACTTATATATTATTCCAATAAATAATTATCCCAATAATTATTATTCCAAAATAATAATAATAATAATAATAATTCAATTATTTAATTAAATCAATAAATATATTATTAACTTAATTTAAATAATTATTATATTATTATCGGGGTGTTACAACTCTCCCCCACTAAAAGAGTTTTCGTCCTCGAAAACATACCTCAATCGAACAACTCCGGATAAGACTCCTTCATCTGGCTCTCCAGTTCCCAAGTCACATTGCCACCTGCTGGTCCTCCCCATGCTACCTTCACCAAGGCAATCTCTTTACCCCGCAACTGCTTCAACTCTCGATCCTCGATCCTCATAGGTGATGTTTCAACAGTCAGGTTATCTCTCACCTGTACATCATCTACTTGGACAACATGCGACGGATCATGAATGTATCGCCTCAACTGAGACACATGAAAAACATCATGCAAATTCGCGAGCGACGGCGGTAAAGCGATACGATAGGCTACCTCTCCTATCCTCTCCAAAATCTGATAAGGACCAATAAATCGAGGTGTCAACTTCTTCGACTTCAAGGCTCGACCAACACCAGTTATCGGAGTAACACGAAGAAACACATGATCTCCCTCTTGGAACTCAAGTGACTTCCTCCTCTTGTCATGATAACTCTTTTGACGACTCTGAGCAATTCTCATCTTATCCTGAATCATCTTAATCTTTCCCGTAGTTTGTTGAACAATCTCCGGTCCAACCACAGCACTCTCACCGGACTCATACCAACATAAAGGTGTCCGACATCTCCTACCATACAAAGCTTCAAACGGTGCCATACCAATGCTCGAATGAAAACTATTGTTGTAGGTAAACTCAATCAAAGGTAAATAACAATCCCAAGCACCTCCATTTTCCAAAACACAAGCCCTCAAAAGATCCTCTAGTGACTGAATCGTCCTCTCAGTCTGACCATCAGTCTGCGGATGATATGCAGAACTCAATCTCAGCTTAGTTCCCAAAGCCTTCTGCAAGCCTTCCCAAAACTTCGATGTAAATCTAGGATCTCTGTCTGAAACAATACTAGACGGAATACCATGCAAACTTACAATCTTCTCAATATACAACTCAGCTAGCCTCTCTAACGGATAATCCATTCTGATCGGAATGAAATGAGCCGACTTCGTCAATCTATCCACAATCACCCATATAGCCTCAAAATTCTTACTTGTTCTCGGCAAACCAGAAACAAAATCCATACTGATACTGTCCCACTTCCACTCTGGAATAGCCAACGGTTGCATTAGCCCAGACGGCTTCTGATGCTCAATCTTCGACTTCTGACAAGTCAAACAAGAATACACAAAACTTGAAATTTCTCTTTTCATTCCCGGCCACCAAAATAACCCTTTCAAATCATGGTACATCTTCGTAGCTCCAGGATGAATACTCAAGCCACTACGATGTCCTTCCTCAAGGATACTCTTCTTAAGTTCTGTAACATCCGGAATACACACCCGACTACCAAATTTCAAAATACCATTCTCATCAACTCTGAATTCACCACCTTGACCTTGATTCACTAAAGTCAACTTATCAACCAAAAGTGCATCGGATTTCTGACCCTCTCTGATCTCGTCCAGAATACCACTCGTTAACTTCAACATTCCCAGTTTAACACTATTGTGAGTACTCTCACACACCAAACTCAAGTCTCTAAACTGCTCAATTAAGTCCAATTCCTTAACCATTAACATAGACATATGTAATGATTTCTGACTCAATGCATCAGCTACTACATTTGCTTTACCCGGATGGTAGTTCAAACCAAAATCATAATCCTTCAGAAATTCTAACCATCTCCTCTGTCTCATATTCAGCTCTTTCTGATCAAACAAATACTTTAAACTCTTATGGTCACTGAAAACTTCAAATCTTGAACCGTACAAATAATGCCTCCATAACTTCAGAACAAATACCACAGCTGCCAGCTCTAAATCATGTGTCGGATAATTCCTCTCGTGAACCCTTAGCTGTCTCGAAGCATAAGCTATAACCTGCTTATTCTGCATCAACACACCACCTAAACCCAACAATGAAGCATCACAATAAACCTCAAATAGTTCCGACGAACTCGGTAATATCAGGATAGGAGCAGTAGTTAACCTTCTCTTTAACTCTTGGAAACCTTCTTCACATTTTGAGTCCCAAACAAACGCTTGCCCCTTTCTAGTCAACATTGTCAACGGTAACGCCAACTTAGAAAATCCCTCAATGAACTTCCTATAATACCCAGCCAAACCAAGGAAACTTCGAATCTCAGTAACAGACTTAGGAGTTTCCCACTTAGACACCGCTTCTATCTTAGAAGGATCAACAGCAACACCACCTCTGGAAATCACATGACCAAGAAAACTAACTTCTTCTAACCAAAATTCACACTTAGACAGTTTAGCAAACAACTTCTTTTCTCTTAGAACTCCTAAAACCTCTCTCAAATGTTCAGCATGCTCTTCTTCAGATTTCGAATACACCAAAATGTCATCAATAAACACCACAACAAACTGATCTAGGTACGGATGGAAAATCCTATTCATATACTCCATAAATACTCCAGGTGCATTAGTCACACCAAAAGGCATTACAGAATACTCATAATGTCCATACCTTGTTCTGAAGGCAGTCTTCTGAATATCCTCAGTTTTCACACGTATCTGATGATATCCCGATCTCAAATCTATTTTGCTGAACACTCTCGCACCAACCAACTGATCCATTAAATCATCAATCCTCGGCAAAGGATACCGATTCTTGATCGTCACTTTATTCAGTTGCCTGTAATCTACACACAACCTCATAGTACCTTCTTTTTTCTTAACCAACAACACTGGTGCACCCCACGGTGACACACTCGGACGAATAAATTTCTTATCTAACAGATCTTCCAGCTGACTCTTCAATTCAGCTAGCTCAACAACAGACATACGATAAGGAGCCATCGATATCGGTCTAGTACCAGGTACCAAGTCAATCGAGAACTCAACTTCACGCTCTGGCGGCAATTCATTCACCTCTTCCGGAAACACATCAGGAAAATCACACACCACAGCTAGATCGCCAATCACCAGTTTATCTTTAGCCTCCAAGGTCGCTAACAGCATAAACAACTCTGCCCCATCTGCCACTTCCTCACTCACTTGTCTTGCTGATAGAAACAAACTCTTTCCTTCCTCAACCTCAGGAAATATCACAGTCTTATCAAAACAATTGATATAGACTCGGTTAAACACCAACCAGTTCATACCCAGAAGAACATCAATCTGCACTAATGGAAGACACACAAGGTCTATCCCAAAGTCTCTACCAAAAATACTCAAAGGACAATTCAAACAAACCGAAGTAGTAGTCACTGAACCCTTCGCAGGAGTATCAATCACAATACTACCACGCATCTCAGATATCTCTAACTTAAGTTTCACAGCACAATCCAAGGATATAAAAGAATGAGTCGCACCTGTGTCAATAATAGCTACAAGAGGAAAGCCATTAATATAACACGTACCTCGGATCAAACGATCATCTGCAGAAGTCTCAGAACCCGATAGAGCAAAAACCTTGCCTCCTGACTGATTCTCTTTCTTCGGCTTAGGACACTGTGGGCTGATATGACCCACTTCTCCACAGTTGAAGCAAGTCACAGTCTTCAACCGGCAATCTGCAGCCAAATGACCACCTTTCCCACATTTGAAACACTTCTTCTCATTACTGGTACACTCATGGATACGATGTCCAGCCTGACCACATCTGTAACACTTAACAGGAGCACTAGAGTCTCCCCCACTAGGCCTCTTCATCCCACTCTGCCTCTGAAAACCTTTGCCAGCTGCATACGGTTTTCCACGATCAATCTGATTCTTACCTTTCCTATCAACCTTCTGCTGATAGCTCTCAGCTCTGGCCTTGGAATCCTGTTCGAAAATCCTGCAACAGTCAACCAAATCAGAAAACACTCTAATCCTTTGATATCCAATAGCCTGCTTGATCTCGGGACGCAACCCGTTCTCAAACTTCACACACTTTGAAAATTCCCCAGCAGCCTCAGCATAGGGAGTATAATACTTCGACAGTTCTGTGAACTTAGCAGCATACTCCGTAACAGACCTGTTACCCTGCTTCAATTCCAAGAACTCTATCTCCTTCTTTCCTCTGACATCCTCGGGAAAATACTTCCTCAGAAATCTCTCTCTGAACACAGCCCAAGTAATCTCAGCATTTCCAGCAATTTCCAACTCAGTGCGGGTAGCAACCCACCAATCATCAGCTTCTTCTGACAGCATATGTGTACCGAACCTGACCTTCTGGTTATCAGCACACTCAGTTACTCTGAAGATCCTCTCTATCTCCTTCAACCACTTCTGAGCACCATCTGGATCGTATGCTCCTTTGAACATTGGAGGATTGTTCTTCTGGAACTCACTCAACTGACGAGCAGCTCCCATTCCCATAACATTCGGATTTCCTCCAAGTACTCCAGCTAGCATACCCAGAGCCTCAGCAATCGCAGCATCATCTCTACCTCTTCCAGCCATCTCTATTCTGAAACCCAACAACTAAAACAATAAGTACTGATAGGGTTACACAACACCTATCCCGTACAAGGGAAACAGAATAATTACGACTCGACACGACCGATTATGCTCTGATACCACTAATGTAACACCCTTCTAAATACCCCAAATTATTATAATTAAAATAACAATATATTCATCAGAGTAATTATGCCCCGAAGGGTGTCACACAATCATTTCACAACAATTATCAAAACATCCTGTCATGCTCATTTATTTAATCAAAATAAGGTTCCTTTGCATAATTCGCAGCGGAATAAAATCCAACATCAATGTAAAACATGTAACACACTACATGTAAATCATTCAACAACCAATCTCAAATTAATTAAAACATCCCCTCCCGATGTTACATCTATCAGAGCATGACCCATAAGAAACTACCCTAGACTCCAAGCATTAGCTTCTACTCAACTCATTTCTCGTTACCTGAAAAATAGGTGTAAGGGTGAGTTCCTCAATCAATATAATAAGCATTATAAAACAACATGTAATGCCAAGTAATTAACACATTAATTCACCCTAATCAGGCTACGCCTTCAGCAACATCAATATCCGTTCAACATCGTACTCAACAGTAGATTCTCAACCATATTCAACATCAACAACACAACACACAACACACATATAATACTGGAATACATCCATTCATATTATATGCTATACATTCATTATGCAATGAGACTCTATGCATGCGGTACCGACTATGTTGTGAACATATAGTTCAACCTCACCGTCCAAATCCAGGCACGGCTACCAAGCTCACTAGTCCCACTCATTTGAGACATAGTGACTCACTCACTAATTCCTCACCATGGGAATTAGCTACCACCCCAAATGGGCCATGCCATGCAAGCTACTCACCTAGCATGCAACAATCAACAACAATCAAAATGATTTACTCACTAATTCCTCCCCATGGAATTAGCTACCACCCGAAGGCCACAATATGCATGCTAATCACCTAGCAATGCAACATCAACAAAATCAAGAATAGACACATGCTCACACTCTAAGCCATAATACAGTCTATTCACAAATGTATACGTTCACATCATCATGTATACCATCACACATTATCAACATAATTAATCACAAAAGCATATCCTATCATGCCACATAATCAAACACAGTATTAGCACACTCTACTAATACTTTTACCACTCAAAACAACGGGAATTGATCCCTATCACATCATATCTCAGCTAAGTCGCATCACTCAGCCTAAACAACCAAAACTGCACAACAGTAGCACAGAAAAATCACAATTCTGCCCATACGCGTATTGCCCATGTCCATACGCGTATTGCCCAAACCTGACCAAGTCCACACGCGTAATGCCCACTCTCATACGCGTATTGCGCATTGCCTCGCTCAACCCATACGCGTATTACCTATTCCATACGCGTACGCTACGCGTAACAATCTCCCATTACGCGTACCAACAGAGACCAATTTACGTTCAAAATACCATCTTTTCCACCCATACGCGTAAGGCCTTCTCCATACGCGTACCAGCCAGCTCATACGCGTATTGCCTAGTGCCATACGCGTATGACCAGAAACCAGAACTCTCAGATCTGCTGTGGCTTTCTCTGTTACGAAATCTATCCGATTCAACCTTCCACAGTCCAAATTACACAAAATAATCGTCCACCTCATCTACACGAATCATATCCTATTCATCTTCACCAATCCTAACATTACCTCTTCTAATTCCTACGAATTCTTTTCAATTATTATTCAATTTCATTCATCCAATATTTCACAAACTCATCATGCATCAATCAAACTAGAGGTACAACCAATGGTTATCACTACCCAGTACATATTATCATATAATACCCTTTAACCGATGATAAAACCCCCCTTACCTGAGTTAATCCGGTAGCCTCCGAGTTCTAAGCTTTTCCTTCCTTCAACCTTCGTTCTCTGGCTTTTTGCCCTTTCTGCCTCTTTTTTCCTTTTTCACGTGAAATAACCTTTTTTACCAAAAAAAATAGGATTTTTCTCATTTCCAACTTATATATTATTCCAATAAATAATTATCCCAATAATTATTATTCCAAAATAATAATAATAATAATAATAATTCAATTATTTAATTAAATCAATAAATATATTATTAACTTAATTTAAATAATTATTATATTATTATCGGGGTGTTACATGAAGCACCTTGGTCATCGTGTCTTGTACACCATGCTCTACCCATATATGGTCATCAACCTTACAAGATATGTAGTGCTTAGCAATTTCTTCAGCTCGTGCATCATCAACAACATTTGTAAAAGCTTCGTCTAGTTTAGGAATCTTTCTCCAAAGCCTTATAACCTTCATAGCCCCAATCTTTAACCACACTAACAACTTAAAAAAAGCTCAATTTATCTTCGTCCTGTCCTTCCACAATGGTCTCACTATCCCCTCTATAATACATATGATTATCTAGAACAAAATTTCCACCGTGGTGAAATATTACACTAAACAAACTCATATCTGCAGAGAGAAATCGTAAATTTTTAAAATATGCAAAAATCTGGAGTTTTTGATCTTGACTTACGAAGGAAGATGAAGAACCATAATAGTTAGGGTTTGAAATGAAACATTTTCCAAATGTGTAATAATCTAGAGTTTTTGTTAAGAATATCGATGAGGGTAAAAATGTCATTGCAATGCATAATTAATTGAGGTGATATTTTGTTTCAATTAAAAATTACAAAAATGGTTGTCACATAAGTTTTTTTTGATGATGTGACCTAATAAATGTGTAAATCAAAATTTTTAAAATTTGTTTGGGTCAGTCTTACAACATTTTTTTCGCATAGGGGTTTTTCAAAACACACTCATATAATAGGGTGAAAATAAGTATTAACTCAATTAAATATATGGTTAAATATATTTTTGGTCCCTATAAATATCTCAATTTTGATTTTTAGCTTCTATAAGAAAAAAGTCGAATTTTAATTTCTATAAAATTATTTTTTTATGCAGATTTAGTCCCTGTAGAGAAATTAAAACTGTGAGCGAAAGTAATTTTATAAAAACTAAAACTTAAATTTTTTTTATAGGATTAAAAAACAAAATTGTGATATTTATTGGAAAAAAAACATATTTAACTTATAAATATAATTGAATATTTTTTCGTGTGAGTCATTGAAATCAAATAAAGACACACAATTCTTTTAGATGTGATGAATTTTTCTTTCAAAAACATATCCAAACAGCATCAGAACCCCACTAGTTGAAACTATACAAATCTAGTTCAAGTTCCAATCCAGGTTCGCACAAAGGGACAAGAATTACCTAGTATATTTATTTTTAATTGTTACTTTTATGATATAAACACAAATTAAATGGCTAATTTTAAAATTAAAAAAAGAAAAGTACTAAGTATACTGAAAAACTTAAAAGTTTTAGCTACTTTTTTCAGATGTCAGAAAATTGATGGATGGGATAGCAATGGTTACTTTTCTTATTTTTATTTTTCCTTGTTTGTTGTTATTTTAAAAGTAGAGGATTTGCATGATCTATAATTTGCAGGTCTTGTGCAATAAAAACATGCAGATCCCATGATCTTGTCTCCTATGTAGTTTTTTTCTGCACTCTCTCTCTTCTTCTTCTCACACATCCCTATAATGATGATATCACAATAGAGGAAGTAATCTGCTGTAATGCAACTGCATCATGTGACTAACAACATCATGCTCATCTTCCGTTTGATTGGTGTTGGGATTTTGATGTCTATTTATGTTTTCTAAACCTTAGAATTTTTATTTTATTTTATTTTTATAAATAAAAGAATATGAAAAAAAGACAGATCTGAAATGAACTCTGTTGAGCTCAAAGTAAAACTACTTTTATTGCTTTTCTTTTATGTAATAATTAGTACTATGATAATTTTGTATAGTACATTTTTAATTCTGCCATTTGGGGACAACATCATTAGGAGGATGAATAATTTTGAGAATTTCTTTTGGGTGCAAAGAAAAACGTTGTTTTTAACATTTGGAGTTTTTTTTTTCTGTTTTCAATTTTTAAAAAGTAATTTAAATATCTTTTATATTTTTCGTTACTTTTTTTTGTACTGAAACTTAACTTCAAATTTATCACCAATTTTTACTGTTTGCATCACCCTTTTTTAGTCATTTTATCACATATTATAATGGTTGAGTATTTCAAATAAACAATTAATGAATTAATTTGAACCTGTTACCATTTTTTTTTTAGTTTCAACTTAGTAGACTTTATCTTATATTGAGAAAAAGATTTTAAAAAAAGGTGTCACGTATTTCAAAGGGCTTTTAGTAGAGAAATAATAAAATTATATGAGTAGTAAACTAAGTATGTTTAGCTTTTAGTTTAGAAGAGGGAAAAGTAATTATAAAAGGTATAGAAATGATTTTTTTTATAAAGGCAATGGAATAATGGAATTAAAATAGAGTATAAGGGGTACTCTTACCCAATACAAAGTCACGAAATTACTTCTTTAAAATACAGTTAAGTGGTGACACACTCTACTCGTAAAAAGAGCAATTAGTCACCAGAATATCAAACGACAATAATTATCTCCAAGAAAGAAATTTAACAGTGTTTACAACCTCGGTTACACTAAGTTGTTCATCCCTAAAAATTTGATTGTTTATCTTCTTCCAAAGACTCCAACAAGAGAAAGCCCAAACCACAAAACTTATATGTTTACCCTTGAGTTTCCTCACCATACTCCCAAACTCTACAAATGCAACTGCAACTGAACGTGCCTGCAACGAACCATTCAACCCAATCCAAGAAGTCACTCCTTGCCACACTTGAACTGCATAATCACACTCCAAAAAAGCACGATCTACTGTCTCAATAAAATTACCACAGCTAACACAAAGCTGACTCAGATTCCCGCACGAAATGCCTTTTTTCGCCAACTGTTGCAACGTTGCTAATCTGTCCCAAAATAACCTCCACAAAAACACATGGACTTTCGAAGGAAGATGAACGGACCAGGCTTGCTTAACGCTAAATGACAAATCAAAATTAATAACAATAAGTCCGGAGACACAAACCTGCTGTTGCACCAGCGAGTAGCACGACTGAACCGAAAAAACGTCGTCGTCAACCTTCCACCTCATCAAATCAGGCCTAAACAAATCCTATTCTACTTCCCTAAGCTTCGATGACAGAAGTTTGAATTCTTGAGATTCTACTGTACCATCCAACAACCTAGGCAGTTGACACTTCCAAATCCAACCAACATTTGACCGAAAACCAGATCCAGCAACAAAAACAAACTTGGTAGGCCAAATGCTAAACAAAATTGGTAAGGTATCTTTCAGTGGACAATCACCAAGCCAAGTTCCAAACCAAAAAGGAACATCCCTACCATTACCAACAATACAAGAAATTGAAGAAGAAAACAAATCTTTCTCAACCGACTTATCCAAACCCGTCAACATTAAATCTGTCCACCAAATAAATTCAGACTTTCTGCTAACATAATCAATATTGCACAAAATAGATAACCGTAAATTCGGAACATCGTACCCATACCTGGATTCTATAATGCCCCTCCAAAGAGCATTGTCTTTAGAAAATATTAGCCACTTTCACTTTAGCAAAAGAGCCTTATTGAAAACCTCAATATCTTTTATCCCTATGCCTCCGCAATGCTTCGGTAAACACACAGTTTTCCAACTCATCAAATGTATGCTTTTTTTATCAGTTACTCCTCCCCCATATAAACTTAGTCTGAATTCTTACTATATTCCTTAACACACAGGCCATAGCCTTATAAAAGAAAGGGTGAACAACGGGATTGCATTTAAAACTGGATTTATCGTCGTGACTCTCCCCTAAATAGACAAATGCCTACCCTTCCAAACCGCCAATTTATTCCTGAAAACCTATAACAACGAATTCCATAAACTGACTTTCCGAGGACTATCGTCGACCATAATCCCTAAAAACTTGAAAGGAAGGGACTTTGCCTTGCAATGAAGAAAGCTGGCCGCTGCCTCAGAAAAACCATCTTTAAGATTAACCCCATAAATCTTGCTTTTGAAGAAATTAACTTTTAGACCTGAAACCAACTCGAACCCACGGAAAAGGGCATTCACACCCCACAAATTCTTCCAACTCCCCTCACTAACAAGGATTGTGTCGTCAGTAAACTGAACTAAGCTATAAGAGATACCATCTGCAACTTTGAAGCCTTCAAACAAAGACAAACTCTCTGCCTTCTTGACCAAACCATTTAAACCCTTCATCACTAATATGAAAAGAAAATGGGACAAAGGGTCACCCTGTCTAAGACCTTTCGAAACATGAAAATCCTCCATTGCACTCCTATTTACCAAGACTGACGTGGTTCCGTTAAAAACTTATGACTCCATCCACCTCAACCAACGTTGCCCAAAGTTCATTTTGATTAACATAAATTTAAGGAACTTCCAGCAAACATAATCGTAAGCCCGCTCGAAGTCAGCTTTCAATACAAAGCATTCTTTCTTCGCATAGTCTAGTACATCATTGATGACCAAAACTCCATCAAATATGCTCCTACCCGTTGTAACACGGTGGGGGAACTGACTTTTGTTAAATGTTGTGGATAGCAAGAGTCGCCATCGACTTTTATTTTATCCAAAAGGAAAGGACATAAAAGAACAGGAAAGACCTTAAAAAAGATTTTGGGTTCGGGGGGTAGGTTATACAAAGGGAAGGTGTTAGCACCCTTTATATCCATGGTTATCCATGGGCTCTTAGTTACTTAGCTCACTTTAAACTGTTTTGAGAAAATGTAGTGTGTGATTAAAAATTTTCTAAGTACTTTATAATGATCCTTGTATGGATGTATATAAAGACTTTGTTTTGAAAATTTGTTTGAAATGTGAAGTGTAATGAAGTATTTTTGAAGAAAAGTGAGCAAGTACTTAAGAGGAACCTACCCTAAATTAAATCTTTACTGTTCTTAAATGTTCTTTCAATGGTAAGACTATCCCTATTATTAAGGAATAGGTAGTCATTACCTTGGATGTTATAAGGGACATGTGAAGGGTCATCTGTGTTTAGGCAACTGTAAGGTGTCTTAGCAATACGAAGGGACTTATCATCTTTTATTCGAAGGGACAAGATCATTTACCGTAGGCAACATCCAAGGGACTTGATCTTATAATCTTAAAAGGGACTTGATGATATTTTATGAAAAGGGACTTTGCTTTAAGACACCTTACTTGACCTTATAATTAGGCAACATGAGGAATACCCTTAGAAAGTGCAAGACGGCGATCAAAGATCGACTTACGTGTGTGAGTGTTCATATTCATATATTTATCTTATTAAGTAAGTCATTCTAAATTAATTTTAATTTACAAACATATTATCACTCCCTATAATTACTAACCATGGCAATATAAATATTTATCAATAATAAAATAAAGACAAAAATAAACCTACGACTATTACAAGGCTTTCGCAATTACATTATAATAATAAACAATAAATAAATATAATAAGAAAATTAAAATGGTTAGTAATAAAACAACTATAAGAAGAAAAAGTTAGCACAAATATACAAAATATATACAATTTAATTAAATATTTTTAGATTAAATAAACAATTTTTTTTGAAGAATTTTTGAGATGAAGAATAAAATAATAAGGATAATCATAATAAACCATAAAAAACAAAATTAATTATTTAATTAGGTATTAGAAAAATTAATTAAGTTTAATAATAAGAATTAGGATTAGAGAAAAAATAAAATTAGGATTTACATATTGAATTAAAATATTAATTGGTTTATTTAAAAAAAAATATAATAATAATATATACATAAGCAAAATATATTGCAAAAAATAAAATACAAAGTTTTTTTTATTTTTTATATGAATTATTATACTATTATTTTTAAAAGAAATTAATTTATAATATAATTAAATAAATAATAAGAAAATAGAAGAAATTAGGTTAAAAAAATTGGGGAGGCCTGGATTTGAACCCAGGACCTCCCCTTTACCTGAGGGAGTCAAAACCACTGGGCTGCGCACACAGCTGATGACCTAAAGCCATCAAACAAATAATATATGATAAACTAGGTGAAATAGTTGAGAAAAATAAAAAATTTGTTGAGGACTGGACTCTAACCCACGCCCTGATACCTATAACCATCACCACTTTACCAACTGAGCCAAACACGTTAGTTGAAATATAACGAAAACAAATTCTAAAAATATTAAATTAACAATTTGAATTTTCCAGATGGCGCCAAGGAGGTCATCTTCTACCTCTGGAATTCGCAGGTTTTCTTGCGAATTCTCCTGCGAATTCACTTACGATTTTTCCTGCGTGTTCAAACCTGCGATTTCTCAAACACCAAGCAAACAGTGAAATTTCTTCAAATTGATCAGTGCAATATGATCCTTGAAGTTCATACAAGCTAACCATGTCCTCTAAACTCATTTATATTTGGTGAATCATAAAACCCTAAATTAGGTCCATAAACCCTAGCTATGGCTTCTCATGATTCCTGCGGCTAAACTCAAAAAGAATTGTCCAGAAAGATTCTATATCATCACACAAACAAGATTAGCTAAACAAAAACAAGCAAAACATTATGAATAATCGTAATCGAAAATTTGAAGTTTCAAGCAAATGTTGATTCGGTTTGAGCAATTCATGGTGTTTTGAATGCAAATGATGATCAAGAATGACTCAAGGATGTTCAATAAACATGTTTCCACCTTCAAAATGCTTTGAAAAGCTCTCTAACCAAGAATCCTAATCAAGCTTTTTGGATGAAATTTTGAAGTTTGCAATGTGTTCTTGAGGCTGCCAATTCGTGTGCTCTTGTATCCTTTATGTTGTTTATATATCATGTGATGAAATTAGGTCAAGAAACTAATCAATCCTTTGGACTTTTTGATCCATAGAGATTGAAAAAGATATGACTTTAAAAACATTGAAAACTTGGATATCTCATTGCTATTTTTGGATGATCTGAAATTATATGGTACCAATCAATTTTAAATGAATATTAAGACCTTCTAGAACCACAATCTCTTCCAAATATATGGTTTTCATATTTTATTTTAATTTAATTTGTATTTTAATGAATAAAATTCAAATAAATATTAAATAAAATGTAAAAAATCAGAAAATGTATGGGTTGGGTCGTGCTTGGTGATATTATAAAGATTGGATGGCAATTTGGTGGGCTCATTTAGCAAAAATTGGTTTTAAGGCCTCATTTGCTTCATAAACTTCCCAAATATTTCCCAACTTTTCAAGGGCACAAATCCTTCAATTTTAATGCTATGAAGGTGTTCTTGGACATTTTGGAAATCTTGAAGAGTCCTCTAACCAACCTCTTTGGTCTCATGTCCATATCTTTTACCATTCTCAAGTTATGCTCTTTGGAAGTTGTTGACTTTTTGTTGACTTTTAAAAGGACCTATAATGTCTTAACTCATACCTTCCAAATGAAGCATTTTTGGGCTTGGCTTGTGATACACAAAGTTGTAGGGAATTCAATTTCCTTCAAAATGAGCTTTGTATGGAAAAAATTTGATGAAGCATGTGAAAGTTATGGCTGGTCAAAGTTCAGTTGACTTTTCCTGTGAAAACCCTAATTTAGAAACTCCTGATTCTTGATGATCTGAAATCTCCTTGATGAATCATGATCAACCCTTGATCAAATGATGAATTTTACTTCATATAATTGATGTTGGCAAAAAAATCATGAAGTTTGACTTTGGTTTGACCACAGTTGACCTCAGTTTGACTTTTTAACTACTTTGACTGATTTTAACCTATCTGATCATCTGACTGAGCAAATCTTTTGGGAAAGTCTTGAAACTTGACATGGGGATTCTTGAACATATATAGGATGCTATGAAGCTCACTTGAAGTCTTGGAAGTCCATTTAGCCTGATGAAAGCCAAGACCCTAGTTTAAGATGCATTGCTTAGGAGGATGCATTGTGTGAGAGAATTGTCAAACTTTTTGACTAATTGTGAACCTTGTGAACCTTGTGAACCTCATGAGATGTCTTGTGAACCTTGTGAACCTTGTGAACCTCTTAGTACACAATTTCTTGTCTTGGAGAGGGCAAATTTTGGGGTGCAACACCCGCAACAAAGGATGATTGTTCCTTCGATACCAAACCGCTAATAACCTTCTTCAATCAATTGATCAAATTTTTTGACAGGATCTTTTGCAGAGATCTAGCCAAACAGACCGGTATGACGTTTGATAACAACTGAGGAGAAGCAACCTTCGGAATTAAAGTAAAAAAGGATGTTGTTGCATCCTTACAGAGTGAAGGGTTATCGTAAAAGTCCTTCACAAATCTGATTACATCTCCTTTAACGACCTCCCAACAATTCTGAAAAAAACTGAAAGAAAACCCGTCTGGGCCCGGGCTTTTTGCTCCATCACAATTCCTTATTGCGTCTAAGATTTCTGCCTCCGAAAACTTAGCTTCCAAGTCGTTGCTATCCTCCTCCGAAAGACGCCTAAAATCCACATTATTAATAACAGGTCTAAGTAAATAAGTTTCCATGAAGTTATCATGAAAATGCTTCCTCACTTCAGTTTTAATATCCTCCACATCCTCCTTCCTACCATCCACACAATTGACAAAAGATATGTAATTTCTTCTCAATCTAGCTCTCATAACACTATGGAAAAATCAAGAGTTCTTATCTCCATCTTTAAGCCACAACGCTCTAGACTTCTACCTCAACATAATTTATTTTAGCCAGATACTATCCCAAAAATGCGTGTAAGCTTTAGCTCTATTAGCTAACAACTCCACCAGGTTAGAATTATCAGAGTCAGTGGCTATAACGTCAAGCTCATTCACAGTAGTTGCTGCTTTATCAATCCTCAAATCAACCCACCCAAATAGAAATGATTTTGATGTGTATGATTTTTTTAGGTATAAATTATATTTTAGAATTGATTTTATTGAAATTTATTATTTAATTTACTTTTGTATGCATGTATATTAAGATAAATTATTTTATTTTAAACTCATTTATAATTTTATTTTAATTTCAGAATCAATTCACTAAAAAACATTTTTTGCTATCAAATTGTCATAAACGCGCCAAATTAACAAGATGTTGACGCTATACTTCACGACACTACTGAAACCAATGAAGATATTCATGTGGAAGTACAACACTTTTTGAAAAATTATCATGCTAATATTATGGGTGGCAAAACGGACCGCTCATCCCGTTTCATGAGAAATCTTTGTGCCACCCCAATCATATCTAACACCCTCCCATTTTTTCAATATCCTCATTTCACCCCTAGTATTATTTACATAAAAAATTACATTTTTGAAACCAAATTTTTTTCCTTTCCAAAACTAACAAAATTTTCGATAGTTACTTTTGAAATTCCCGGTAGGATTTTTCGCCGACGAATCTCAGGTAGTTAGAATTTCAAATTATCGGTAATCAATATCAGGTATTCCAAAATTACCGGTAAAAAATATAGATAATTTAAAAAAAAAACGGTATTAATTTCCTCGCATATACCGGGAATTTCAAATGTCCGGTATACCAGGAATTTTAGTTTTACATTAAATTTCCGGTAACAGGACATGGTCTTCAAAATTGCTTGTCATTTGCGTTCTGGAACCATCAGGATCGTCTACCGACTCGTGTAGCGATTACATTCAGTTCTTAACTACAAACAAAGTATGTATTATACCTAGACATAATATTATTTCGTTTGATTTCATGTTTTGTGTTACTATAACTTGTTATGTTTTTCATCGACAGATTTTTGAGAGTCGAGTCGACGTATTAGTTTGGGCACATAATATTGGAAAGAAACATGGTATTATAGTTGTCACAATTCGTTCTGATAATGCAACTGGAAAGCGAGGAAGGAAGGACAAATTGATAATGGATTATGAGATAGGAGGAAATTATAAAAGGAAAAAGTCTGAAAATAATCATTCATCGGAGAAGGATGGTCTCGCTAGTATGAAAGTGAAATGTCCCTTCTGTCTGAGGTCTTCGCCATGTGGTATTGGTTGGCGGGTGAGCGTTATGTGTCGGTTTCACAATCATATACTAAGTCAGGATTTATCAGGACATGACATATTGGGCCGTCTAAAACCTCAAGAGAGACAATTTGTGAATGACACGACGAAGTATAACATGCTTCTGAGACACATAGTTGACGGTTAAAAGACAAAGATCCAGAAAACATCACAAGTGTCGAGCAAGTATATAAAGCTAGATCTATGTACCATGAAAGCAAGAGAGGTTCATTGACGGAAATGCAAATTTTGTTGAGTCTTATTCAAAAAGAAAAGTACATGTGTTGGACAAGAAATAGGCAAGACTCGACTGTTGTTGCTGATATTTTCTAGACACATCCTGATTTAGTGAAGCTATTGAATATGTTTCATTTTGTTTTGATTTTTGATTGCACATACAAGACCAATAGGTACTAGTTACCGCTTCTTGAGATTGTTGGCGTTACGTCAACAAAGTTGACATTTTCGGTAAGGTTTGTCTACTTGGAATACGAAAGGGAGGATAATTTCAAATGGGCAATGGAGAAGTAGAAAAAAATGTTTTTTTTTCTTCTGAGAAATTGCTACCAAATGTTGTTATGACGGACAAAGAACTTGCCTTGATGAGTTCACTTGAAGATGTGTTTCCTAATTCAACACATATGTTATATGTGTTCCACATTCCAAGAATGTTAGCATGAAATGTAAGGAATATGTTAAATCAAAAAGACATGAACATGTCATGGAGCTATGGAACAACATATTGTATGATAATAGAGAGAGTGAGTATCTCATTCACTTGAATCACTTTGAAACAGTTTGTGTTGATATACCTTTGTTTGTTAACTATGTAAAGTAACATGGTTGACACCGTATAAAGAAATGTTTATTTCTGCATGGACAAATAGAGTTACTCATATGAGAAACACAGCAAAGAACATGTATAGTGACATCTTATTTGATTTCAGTAATTAGAATAATTAATGTCTAACTGTGCTTTAAATATTGCGGTTTATGGTGGAGTTTGTGCACTGGAGACTAAAAAATATGTTGTCACATAGTCGAGGAGATTTATGCCGTAGTTGGGATGCTGTTAACACCATGTTGAAGTTGCAGTTAGGCTCCATTAGAGCGTCATTTAAAAAGAGTATTGTGAACATTGAACATCAGTATAACACTCCATTCTACACCAACTTGCATGGTTTTGTGTCAATTCAATGTCTACAACACATAGGGAATGAGCTAGAACGAGTCAAATTTGCTGGTATAAACAAGGATACGTGTGGTTGCTTCATTAGATCTACACATGGTTTACTCTGTGCGTGTCAACTTGCTAGTTTTCAAATACAAGGTTTGTTTATTCCTTTAGAAGAAATTCATGTTTTCTGGAAGAAATTACACATTAAAGAGCATACTGACGGTCCAATGGATAATGGTTCAAAGATGGATTTAGACGTAGAATGTGAAGATTTGAAGACATATTTCAATTCTTTGGATATTGTAGGTCAAAGGGTGTTGAAAAAGAAAATTAGAGAGCTGACTTATCCAGTCACATCTTCTATGCGTCCATCGCTGGTGAAGTATAAGCTGAAGATATGAGTTAAGAAGAGAAAAAAGGGTAAAGAGAGTGATGCGCGTCGTGATCTCTCGTAGTGGGAGTATGGTGAGGCCTCGTAGAGGAGTCAGACTACATAGACATCATGCACAAAACTAACAGGAAGTCAACATTCTAGTAAATTGTCCACTTTATCTTCTAGGCATAAATACTTGTCTCAGTTTCCTCGTTTCATGCATCCATACATTGATGACATAATTGATGTGGGTGACAATGGAAATTGTGGTTTTCGGGCTATTGCAACATTACTTGGATGGGGTGAAGAGTCTTGGGTGTTGATTCGGACTCAGTTGAATGCTCAAATTTATCAACAACCAAAATTGTTTTCCAAGTTGTTTTATGATACCGTGGATGTGGTTCGTAGTTCCTTAAAAGTAACACACGTGGATGTGGTTCGAAGTTCCTTATATGTAATCTTGTTAATGATATGTATTTTTTCCATTGCAAATCATCTACATTTTATATGTATCCTTATTGATGTTAATGTTGATCATGCACTATAGGGAAAAAGAAATGGCAATTACAGGGTTTTCACATATTTTTCAAGTTCTGGACTGCTACCGGGAATTTCATTTTAGCTGAAATTCCCGGTATACCAGATATTTCAAATCCCTGGTAAACTCAATTTTTTTTGTAAAATTCAAAATATTGGTATATCTATATCGGTAATTTGAAAATTTCAAGTAAAATCTACCTGTATTTTCAAAATATTCGATACAAGCAAAAAGTTTCAGAAGAACACCTTACAAATCAATGAAAAAACCGATCTTGATCGAAATATCTGGTATTCATCCGAAAATTTCAAAAATCTGGCGTAACTGGCATGCGTAAAATGGACTATTTGCCTCTAATAAGGGGTGCCATGTATGATGTGTGGGGGGGGGGGGTTGCCAGGAAGATGCCTCCCGTCTCAGACCATCTTAAGCCCGCCAAAATAAAGACGGGGCGAACAAGCCCGCTAACTGGAGATGAGCATACAAAAATCTAGTTCATCCTGTCAAGGTGGGGAGTTGGAGGATGGCGAACTTGTCCACCTATTTATTTATTTTCATTTTTTTAATAGATTAATATATATTTTTTACATTTCAATTAGATTTTTCATTTATTTTTTAGAATAATTTTTATAAAGCATCTTTTAACAAATTTTACTTCAGAAAATATTGCATATAAACTCGAATAAATGTATAAAATAAAAACATCAAGAATTGGAATTACTAGAATTAACTAAAATAGCGAATTTAAGGTGAGATAAGTTGAACGAATAGGTGCGGTAAACTTTCGCATGCGGCGGGTTTTGGTGGGACGAACTTTGGTGGACCGCGGACCCAAAATCCTAACCAACCCGCCATTTTTTTGGCGGGTACGTGGCCTGGCCCGACAGACCACGACCCGTTTTACCATTCCTAGCTAACATGCTAACCTAACCTTTAGTGCATGTGGAAATACAACACTTCTTGGAAAATCTATGGTTCAACCTCTTTTACTCCAATCTTGCTTGCTTTTGATAAATAATTTTTATTTTATTTTTGTAAACCTCAATGATGTTAATGTTAACTTCTCAGTTATTTATGTTTCTGATTGTTCCCGTGATCATAATCTGTAGTGGCTTCGGACGTTGACGTGGATAATGAGGGGATTCTCAGACGTCGAAGAGAGATGGAGGGTGTACCTGCAAGGTACTCCGATGCCAAAGTAAGAACGAGCAAAAGAGTATGCAAGTACGAGTAAGAAAGTTAAGGGAGTAAATATTCGATACCTGACCCTCTCAAATGAACTCGTGGATTTTGGCATGGCAAAACCCTGTGAAGTTATTTTCTTCCACAATTGAACCGTCATCTGCCTCTATTACCAGAATATGCTCCTCTTGAGCTATTTTCTTCTTGAACTGAGTGAGCTACATTTGCTGTTTTAATGGTTGCATCCAAGTCCTTACAAAATTTATCTAATTGTGCTTCTTGCACATAGAGTAAGACTTCCACATCACACAAGGTAGGAGGTGAAGTGCAATCATACATTTGCATAACAAAGAGATTATATTCCTCGAGAAGCCTTTTAGTATCAAATATATTTGATTATGTTCATATATGGAGTCACCAACAACCAAGAGAGAATTTGCAATTGCTTTGATCCTTATGACATATTCTGTAACCGACTTGTTTCCATTCTTAGTAGATTTGAGTTCAACTCTCAATTGACGAACCCTAGCCTTCATTTGAGCATTGAAGAACTGATGAATCTTGTCTCAAACTTCAAATGCGTGTTTACAAGCAAGAACCCTAGGCAACACAGATTCATAAATTGTTGATAACAACCAGATCAATAAGGCTTGATCTTGCACGATCCAAGCTTCATAATCCTCATAAATCATAATTGTTAGACGATCCTGATCATATTTGAACTTCTGTGGAATTTTCGGATTCGCCACAAGCTTATGCATCTTTTGAGACAAGATCACACCATCAACTTGTTGAATATTCCAGATAAGATAATTGTTTTCTTGAAGTTTGATTGAGAGCTTTGGTCCAAACGAACTCGTGGATTTTGGCATGGCAAAACCTTGTGAAGTTTCTTGAGAGAGTACGGGAACACGAACGAATGATTCTTGATTTTTTCCAGACGCCATTGATGAGTTTCACTAAAGATCTTGAGGACAACGATTCTTGCAATAAATACTGAATGAATCGAAACACGGTAGAGTGATCAGGGAAACGCAGTAGATCGATTACCATGTTAAGTTATAGCTTCAACATACTTCACTTTGTGAAGATGCTGCTAACAAGTAGCTTCAAAATCCACTTTGTGAAAATGAAAAGAGAAAAACAAATCTTTCAGAAAGAAGAAGATAAGAGTAACTTTGTATTTCAATCATCAACTAACAACTGTACATAATGTTACATATATATCCATCCAGATGACACATCATATTGAGCTGAACTACCGTAATTCTATTAACAAAAATTAGTTACACCGAGAATAAAGAAAGAACTACACAAAGTTATATTCCTACATTATTAAGTATCACTAACACATAATAAATTATAAATACATTTAATGTACATGCATAGAAACACGATCCAAATATTAATAAATTGTGCCTAACTAAGAGTAATAATTAAAACAAGGCGATAAATATTTTTAAGTGACATCTAAGGATAAGGGTTCCAACAAATATCTTAACCGTTATTCTTGATAGTCCACATATAAGGAATTTATTTGAGCACTCACCCTAAAAACCACCTTAAAATGCATGCAAGTTCAAATAAATTAATCATGTATGAACATAAATATGCACTAAAATATTGATAAGAGCACACTTATAGTTCAATCCTTTTATAGGAAAACACTTCATAGGCTGATAGTGAGGGCCAGTTTCTTATCCCTATCTCTTTCACATCCTTAAGAAGTATTATTTTTATTTCAAAGAACCAGATTCATTCAAGTGTTGAGTGCATTCCCGAATTGATTAAGAACAAAATGATGGCAGTGGCCCACTAAAGAATGATCAATGAATATCAACAGACTTAACTTTATACAAATTAATACAAAAATAAGAATAAAAAAACATGAATAGATAGGTGTTTGCTTCATTTATATCACATGGAACATGTTGTTAATTCCATACCAAACGCGTTACCGACTTGATCAGTCCATTGGATAAGCTTTACCCCTCAATATCTTTAAGCTTAAAGCAAATATTTGTAGTGAAACGTTTAAATTAAATACTTATTAAAACAGTTACCGTATATACTAATTAGTTTTATAATAATAAGAAATACATAGATATATTTAATGTAGTTATATTATTGAAGATCACATTAAATGGCGTAGATAATATAATATAGGATTGTTATTTCTACACTATTTTTTATACTAAATACTTATATCGTATATACTATTTACCGTATTTATAAAATAATATTTTTAAAATGAACTGTGTCTCATGAATAGTATCTATGAACAGTGTCTCATGAACAATATCCATGAACATTTATTTTAAAATAATAAAACAGAATTGGTCAATGCAGTGTAAAAATTTGGTTAATGCAATAATGAAGTTGGTTAATAAACATCTACACATTAAAAATAATTTTTAACAGTCACCAATGTTGGTTAATGCAGTGTAAAAACTTAGTAAATACAGTAATGAAGTTGGTTAATAAATATTCAGGTATTAAAAATAATTTTTGTTATGAGATGTTGCACTGCTTGAACTTCTTGATCAATCCACCTCTTCTGATGACTTGAGGCTTCAATTTAGATCATGTGGACCACAAGAGACCTATGAGACTTGTTGGGAAACACTTGGTTCTTAGTTTTTGACTTTGAATGGCCATAACTTTGTAAATCAACTGATCACACACCCTAGGTCTCAACCAATGAATGTATGCTTTCTTTCTTTTGATTTTAGTGCAGTGCAATGTATGAGAATGATATGCCAAATATTTATGAAAATGAGGGGGTAAATTTTGGGGTGTTACACATAATATTTGGTGAAAATCATCATAATGCTTCCTAATTAGGAAAAAGGCTCTTAGAATTGGGGTGATTCAGAGTACACCGTAAGGTTTGGTATTTGTGTATGTTATAGAAGGTTGTAAAAAGATCTTGGTGTGAGACTTGCACAAGGATCTAAACATAGTAGAAAATATTTCAAGGTGTGAAGAGACTAGATGTAACATTTGTATAAGGAGGACTAATATAATTGTTTGTGTCCATTATTTTTTAGTACTCTAATTTTCTGAATTTTACTATCCTATGAACCAAAATATTCATAAGTTCTGAAAAAATAATAACTTAAGAATTGTTGCGTAAAACGAGAAAAATCAAGTAATCTTAGTTTACCCCCTATTAGGTTGCATCACATAGTTACACTTGTATCCTCAACTCAAGATGCACAAAAGTGACTGATTAAATCTAACAATGGGTGATCCTTGGGTGGAAGGGATTGAATGTCAGATCCTTTTGCGCGATTCTATTTGATCCTTAGATACTTCATGAAGGTTCCCTTTGGGTTGAACTCTTAAGTAACCGGGCCTCCCAACTTTAGGACTTTGGCTGGTTCGAAATAATTACCTATAAAGACGTTGCTATTACTTAGTAATGTGAGGGTTGAAATTATCAGTCCATCTCCACTATTCGTGTTGATCTTTTCGGTATTTGTAATCGTAGTTGTTTATGACATTTTTTTCTCCTTGCGTGTATGATTTTGTTTCATCACTTATTTTCATGAATGGTTTTATCACATCATTATGTGTCTGTGATGATTTTATTTCATCATTACGCATTTTCAATGATTTTGTTTCAATATTTATCTTCTTAAATAATTTTGTTTCATCATTTTATGTCTTGAATGATTTTATTTCATCATTGTGTGTTTTCAATGATTTTTGTTTCATCATTTATCTCTGTGAACAATTTTATTTCACCATCCTACGTCTTGAATGATTTTATTTAATCGTCATATATTGCCAATGATTTTGTTTCATTATTCTATGTCTTAAATGATATTATTTCATCATTATGCATTGCCAATGATTTTGTTTTATCGTTGCTTTGGCATGGTTGGCCCAATATCAGGCTTGTGTTGGCCGAGTTGGAAGTCGAGCTTTAGTTTGATGTCTATAAGGATCGTGTTTGGCCAATGGTATGTTCCTCCTCTATGTCCCTAGGGGAAAATCTTGTTTGTGGCCAACATATTAGGGATTGTTATCATAAAAGTCGCAAGAAGGGTGAATTATTCTTATTTCAATCTAGTTAATTAAATTGTTGAAGTGATTTGGAATGCAAGATGACAAAACTATCAACACTCATTTGGGTCAAAATACAAAGCTTTCGATTAAGCAATATTCTCTAATCAAGGAATAGACAAAAATAATGGAGATTACTCTTTATGCAAGTGATATTGAAAGCATTATTTATGGTATGCTTTGAAGTATACTAGACTTAGTATATGCAATCATCATAGTAAGTTAATTTATGGAAAATGTTGGTCAGGTTCATTGGGAAACTTTAAAGTGGGTGACGAGGTATTTGAATGGTCCCTTAACGGGTGTTTTAAAGTAAACAAAGTCAACCCAAGAAAGAATTTTTGGAGAATTTTATAGATTCATATTGTGCAGGTAATGTGAACACTAGAAAATCCCTATCAGCATTTGTATTTACATTGTTTAGGATATCGATAAGTTGTAAGGCAAATAAAAAACCAACAGTCGCTTTATCTACTACTCAAGTGTAATATATTACCCTTGTTGAAATGGCCAAGAAAGCCATATGGCTAAGAGGCATGATTATGGAGCTAGAGATCACTCTAGAATATGTAAGGATAATTTTTGATACTCAAAGTATCATTCACTTGGTCAATCATCAAGTTTATCATGAGAGGATAAAATACCTTGACTTTTGTTTGAACATTATAAGGGACATGATCAAGTTAAAAAGATTTTGGTTTAGAAGGTGCCTTTAGAAGAGAATCCAAAAAAGATGTTCCTTAAGATATTGTCAAAATCAAGGTTCAAGTATTGATTGAACTCTATCGAATTTGTTAAAGTGTGATTTAAGTTTTGGAGAGAGCAACAAAATGGTTGATGTAACACCCCGATTTTGTAATTTAATTTGTAGCTTGTTGTTGTGAATATTTGGTGTTTGTTGAATCTTATTGTGTTGGTTGATAAGATTAGTAGAAATTATTTTAATAAATAGTAATAGTAAGGATAATTATATTAGATTATTCAAATTATTATTATTTAATTAAAATAAGAGAATTAGAGGTCTTGAGGGTATGTTGGTCATTTGTGGAGACTAAGTTGAGGGTAAAGTGGGAAAAGAGTATTAGGGGTATGATTTACAGATTAGTGAGAAGGGAATTTGTTCATTCGTAACATTTTGGAGAAAAGGAGGAAAAACTCTAAAGAACAAAGGATAAGATGCTAGGGCTTATAGGATCTCTGGTGAATTCAAGGAAATACCGTAAGGAAACGATATTTTAAGGTATGGGGAGTATCGATTTTCAATGTTTATGATGTATAGTTTAGGTATTGTGGGTAGTTGGAGTTTTGGGAAAAAAACCTAGGATTTTGATGTGTAGAATCGTGTATTTTGGTGAATTGTTGTGTGATGTTTGTTGTAAATGATGTTTGTGTATTAAATATAGGTTCTAATACTAAAATCTGTAAGTAAATGTGGTAAAAAAACTGGTTTTGGGTCTAAATTTCGTAGTATGGGTTATGCTATTATCGCAGGGTTTTTGGGTCAGAATCGTGCAGCCCGTTCAGCGCAGTCGAGCCCACTTAGCGCACTTTGAAGAACTTTCCCTCTTCCAGGCAGTGACCAGCGCACTTAGCGCGAGGCCATGTGTGCTTAACGCGACCTGAAAGTGAAAAAGTTGTGTTTTAATCGTGGAAAATTATTTGATAGTGTGTAGATATGATGTAATAATGTTGCGATGTGTTGTACTTGTTTCCGTGTGTGGTTTTGATGTTTTAATGATTATCTTATGACTTTTATGAGGAACATGATGTTAGAAGTATTAAATAATTGTTAATGATGATAGATGACATGTTGAGATGTATGTTGAATTATATGATGAATTTTTCATGAATGCGGATGCAAGTTATTGACTTACCATGTTGATATGATGATGTTGTTGTGTCTTGCATTCATGGAATACCTATGAGGTTGGAGGCTTCGATCCCATTGTGTGGATTGAGGTGATATTGTTTATGTTGTTCTCCTTCGTGGAAAGTAGATGACCCAATGTCCATCACATGTTGAAATCGGTACCACATACATTTATGAAGTTGCATTTCATTCTTGGTGGCATAATATGATGCATCTTTTTTAATAAGATGTTTTAATGAGTTGTGTAATTTGAGGGGTGAGGATTTATGAAGTTTTGCTATATGATGAACATTGTTTGCTTATCTTTACTTTATGTCATTTATATTGTATTGTGATTACTCACCCTGCCTGTTTGAATGTTGCCTCTATGTGGGTAACGTGCAGATACGCAAGAAGGATAGTTATTGGTGCATGGAGTTTAGTTGAAGTCCTTCTTATTTGTTTACTTTAATTAGATGTAAGAATGGTGTCCTGCTCTATGTCATCTAACATCGGGTTGGGAACGATTGTGAACCTTAGTGTTCTTTTATTTTGTTTTTTGAGTTAAGTTCTAGTTTTAACTCGATTATGTTGAATTAATTTAATTTAAAAGTATGTTGAATTATTGAGATTTCATGATGATTATTTGAAGTTTATGTGTTTCGCTGCATAGTGAATGATTAATTGAAAAGACATGATGTAACCCGTGTTACGGGACATGACACATATATTTTGATGTTTTGAATAAAATGTGACACCCTTTTGTGGTTTACTCCGATTTTTAAATGAAGTATCTGGGTAAAAATGGGTGTTACATTAGTGGTATCAGAGCAGGTCGGTCTGCCTGGTTGAGTCTTGTCGTTGTTAGTCCTTGTCGGTTGTCGCGTATGAGTATAGTGTTGATGATTTGTTCTTTTGATGTTACTGGTGATACACAAAATGTCTACAAATGGTGCTCTTGCGGATGCGGTGGCTGCACTTGCTCAAGCTACGACTCATAATAATGTTCCCGATGATTTTTGTGTTTTGGACAAGTTTAAAGGGAATAATCTGCCGACGTTTGAGGGTACTCATGACCCGGATAACGCACAGAAGTGGATTAAGGCAATTGAGAAGATTTTCCGAGTGATGGTGTGCACTAATGCTCAGAAGGTGCAGTTTAGTACTCACATGTTGTTGGAAGAAGCTGAGGACTGGTGGGATAATACCCGTCAGTGATTAGAAGATGTTGGTACTGTGGTGACTTGGGTTGTATTCAAAGCAGAGTTTCTGGGAAATTATTTTCCTGAAGATGCTTGTGGTAAGAAGAAAATGGAATTCCTTGAGTTGAAGCAAGGAAATATGATTGTGGCCGAGTATGTTGTAAAGTCCGAGAAGCTAGTGAAGTTTTGTCCTTACTACAACTGTGTTGATGCTGAACTTTCCAAGTTTCTCAAGTTTGAGAATGGGATGAGACCAGAAATCAAGCATTGGATTGGATGTCAGCAGATTTACAGGTATAAGGAGTTGGTGGATAAGATCGGGATTTATGATGAAGATAACTGAGCTCGATCTACTCACTACAAGCAATTGGGCGAGAAGAAAGAGAAAGGCCAATTTCGAGGAAAACCTTATGTGAATCCAACTGATAATGAAAAATATAAGGTTTTAGATGGGAAGAAGCCAGATGGGGGAGCGGGTTTCGTTCCTCTCAAGTTCTACAAATATGGAGAATTAGGTCACAAGTCCGATGTGTGCAACAACCAAGAGGTGAGATGCTATCGATGCGGTAAAAAAGGTCATCGGGTTGGTGATTTACCAATTGAAAGACCAACTTGTTTCAACTGTGGTGAAGAGGGACACATCAATACTCAGTGTTAGAAATCAAAGAAGACTGCTACAACTTCCCAGACCAATGGCATAATATTTGCTTTGAGTGGCTCAGAAGTTCCTGAGAAGGATAATTTGATTCGAGGTTCTTGCTTTATTAATGATGTTAAGTTGATTTCTATTATTGACACTGGTGCTACTCATTCGTTTATTTCACTTGAGTAAGGAACCAGGCTGAGATTGAAACTGTCTGATACGAATGGGGGTATAGTGATAGAAACGCCTGCAAAAGGTTCTGTCACTACTATTCGTGTGTGTTTAAGTTGTCCTTTGTCTATTTTTGGGAAGAGTTTCTTGATGGGTTTGGTGTGTTTACCCTTGCACCAAATCGATATTATTTTGGGGATGAACTGGTTAGAATTCAATTTTGTGCATATCAATTGTTATGCTAAGAGGGTAGAGTTTCCGGAGATTGGTGACCATGGTGAGTTGATGTTTTTTCCGGCTAAATAAGTAGATGAACTTATAAGAGATGAAGCTCAGATGGTTGCAATGTTTCCATCGTTGCAAGTTGATCAGGAGGCTGTAGGTGTCGAATTACCAGTTGTCAGTGAATTCCCAAATGTGTTTCCGAACGACATAAGTGATTTGCCTCCAGAACATGAAGTAGAGTTTGTAGTGGATTTGGTACCGGGTACTAGTTCCGTGTCGATGATTCCTTATCGGATGTCAGCATCTGAATTGCGTGAGTTGGAGAAGAAAATATAGAGATTACTCGAGAAGAAGTTTTTTCGACCAAGTGTTTCTCCATGGGGTGCTCCGATGTTGTTAGTGAAGAAGATAGATGACAGTATGAGGTTGTGTATCAATTATCGACCATTGAATAAGGTGACTATCAATAATAAGTATCCACTTCCAAGAATCAACGATTTGATGGATCAATTGGTAGGGGCTTGTGTGTTTAGCAAGATTGATTTGAGATCTGGTTATCATCAGATTCAAGTTAAGCCTGATGATATTCCGAAGACGGCTTTCAGGACGAGATATGGTCATTATGAATATATTGTGATGCCTTTCGGTGTATCCAATGCACCTGGTGTGTTTATGGAGTACATGAATCATATTTTTAATGCATATCTGGATGAGTTTGTTGTGGTTTTCATTGATGATATTCTGATATATTCTAAGTCAGAAGAAGAACATGCCGAACATCTTAGGATTATTTTGCAAATTTTGAGAGAGAAGAAGTTGTATGCAAAATTGTCAAAGTGTGAATTTTGGTTGAAGGAAGTAAGTTTCCATGGTCATGTGATTTCAAATGGTGGAATTGTTGTGGACCCTTCGAAGATTGATGCTGTGTTAAATTGGGAGACTCCAAAGTCTGCTACAAAAATCTGAAGTTTTCTAGGATTAATAGTGTAACACGGTGGGAGAACTTACTTTTAGTCATGTTGCGGATAGCAAGAGTCGCCACCGACTTTTATTTTATCCGAATGGAAAGGACATAAAATAACAGGAAAGACCTATTTTAAAAGACTTGGGTTCGGGGGGTAGGTTATATAAAGGGAAGGTGTTACCACCCTTTATATCCATGGTTATCCATGGGCTCTTAGTTATTTAGCTCACTTAAATTGTTTTTGAAAAGTGTAGTGTGTGATTAGAAATTTTTCTAAGTACTTTGTAATGATCTTCGTATGGATGTATACAAAGCCTTGTTTTGAAAAATGTGTAGGAAAGTGAGGTGTAAAAAGTATTTTGAAATGTGAGTAAGCAATTAAGAGGTACCTACCCTAGATTAAGTCTTTCATGTTCTCGTATGTTCTTTCAATGGTAAGACTATCCCTATTATTAAGGAATAAGTAGTCATTACCTTGGATTTGAAGGGACAAACGTAGGGTCATCGTATGGTCATAGAAAGCAACTTAAGGGATGTCTTTAGCAATTCGTAGGGACTATCATCATTTATTCGAAGGGACAAGATCATTATCGTAGGCAACCTCGAAGGGACTTGATCTTTTAAACTGTAGGGACTATGATGATTTATACTTGAAGGGACTTTTCTTAAGTCATCCCTATATTCGAGGGACTTGACCATTTTATTTTAAGGCAACCAAGAGGAATACCCTAGGAAGTGCAAGATGGCGATCACAGATCGACTTACGTGTGTGAGTGTTTATTTTCAAATATTTATCTTATTTAATTAATTATCTAAATCCGATTAATTTCAATTAAATTTTCACTCCATATTTATTAACCAATCAATTAAACAAATTAAATAAAATACGGAAATAAAATCTACGCTATTACATGGCTTATGGGCAGTTACAAAATAATCGAGCGAGAAGAATAAATTATAATATAATAACCTATACAATTTTTCTAATAAGATAGATAAAGTAAAAAAAGATTAAATATAGAATAATAAAGTAAAATCAAATAACCAATAATAATAAAGCAAAAAATAAAAATATTGAAAATAATAATTAAGGTTAGCAAGTTAGGATTTGAAATTTAGGGTTAAAAAAAATCAGGTTTTTGAAATTAGGGTTTTTAAAGAAAATTAGGGTTTTAAAAGAAAATTAGGGTTTTAGAAAATAATTAAAGTTTTAAATAATTAATGTTTTAAATATTTATTTACAAAATATATATATAATAAAAATTATGTACAAATAATAATATTAGAAAAAATAAGTTTTATTAAAATAAATATTAAGCAAAATTGAATATTATGAGTTTAATAGAAAATATAAGATTTATTGGTTAATTAATTGATTAAGAAAATAATTAGTCATAATATAATAATAAAATAAAACAAAACAAAAAGAAAGAAAAGAAAATACAACCAGTTTTTTAGGCAAAATGTTGGAGGCGGGTGTTGAACCCATGCCCTCAACAACAACAACCTCCAGCTTTTCCACTGGGACAAGCGTTTGCTTGTGTCAATCCAATAGCAACAATACTTTATATGCTAATCCTGTAAAACAAAACAAAATATTAACAAAAGAATGAGACCTGGATTCGAACCCAGGTCACTGGCCTTCCAGGCGCGTTACCAAAACCAACTGAGCTACACGCTCTTTCTGATATTAATACACAAATATTTCATAATAAAATAAAATTAAATTTAAAAGTCAAATTCCGCGCCCTTCTTCATCTTCTTCCTCCAGCCGTTGCCTTAGGCTATAGTGACACTTTTCCGTCACTACAACTTATAGTGACGGATTCTGTCCGTTGCTAAAAGTCATGCAAATTGGAAAATGCAATATACGTAATATAAATACATTTTGACCATACAAATCAATCAATATCATCCTTTTAAATGCAATTGATCCATTAATTTCATATAAAATCACGTGTATGGTGAATTCCCAATTTCAAGTTCCAAAACCCTAGCAATGACATCGTGCGATTCCTGCATCAAAGCTTAAAACCAATTATCCAGAATCCATCTACACAATCAAACAAGCAATATTATATAGTTCAAATCAATTAGTTATGCGTAAATCAATGGAATCGAAAAATCAAAAGAAGACCAAGAACATGAGTTTGGTTTATGCTTGTATGAGTGAATGTGATGCTATTGATGATTGGGAAAGGTTTAGGAAGCATCCAGGAATGATTTTACGCCTTAAAACCTTTGATAAACAGCCTAAATGATGAAATCCGAATTTCACTTTTCCTTGGAAATTTTGACTTTTGTTCTTGGTGTTCTTGGCTGCAAAAATCGTCCCTTATGCTATGGTTGTCTTGTGCTTATGTAGAAGAGTGAGATTAGGTCAGAATTTGGTGAATTATTTGGGCTTTTTGGATGCCTTGAGTATGAAGAAATCTCCTTGCCAAATTGGTCAAAAAATCAAATATATTCATGCCATAATGCCTTAGCACGAAATTGGAACCTCTCAATCAACTTTAAATGACTTTTAAGAGTTTCTAGAAGAAGAATCCAATCAAATAATTGTGTTTTTATATTTTATTTTGATTTAAAATGAATTTTAATGAATAAAATCCAAATAAATATAAAATAAAATATAAAAATCTGAATAAATAATCATTGGGTCGTGCATGATGTCATTGTAAGGATTGGATTACAAAATTGCAAGCCCATTTGAAAAAATTTGGTTTTAAGACTTCATTTGCTCAATATACCCCTAAACAATTTCCCAACTTTGCCAAGGCACAAATCCCTCAATTTTAAGGATATAAATGTGTTCTTTGACATTTTGTAAATATTAAAGAGTCCTCTAACCAACCTCTTTGGTCTCATGTCCATATCTTTTACCATTTTCAAATTATGCCCTTTGGAAGATGTTGACTTTTTGTTGACTTTTGAAATGACCTATAATGTTTTAGCTCATACCTTCTAAATGAAGCATTTTTAGGATTGGCTTGTGAGACACAAAGTTGTAGATAATTCAATTTCCTTCAAAATGAGCTTTGGATGTGAATTTTTTGATGAAGCATGTGAAAGTTATGGCTGGTCAAAGTTCAATTGACTTTTCTTAAGAAAACCCTAATTTAGAAACTCCTGATTCTTGATGATCTGAAACTTCCTTGATGAATCATGATCAACCCTTGTTCAAATGATGAACTTTAATTCATAAAATTGATGTTGGCAAAAAATATTGAAGTTTGACTTTAGTTTGACCACAGTTGACCTCAGTTTGGCTTTTTAACTGCTTTGACTTAGTTTTGCATATCTGATCATCTGACTGGGCAAACCTATTGGGAAAGCCTTGAAACTTGACATGGGGATTCTTGAATACATGTGGGGTATTATGAAGCTTACTTGAGGCCTTGAAACTCATTTTAACCTTAGAAAATACAAAACCCTAGCTTTGGACACTTGGCTTATGTGGAGACCTCGTCTGAGGAAACGTCGACACTTCTTGACCAATTGGGGAGTCTTGAGGACCTTATGATCATTTAGAAGTCTTGAGAGAGATTGCCTTGATTGTGGGAGGGAAAATTTTGGGGTACATCAGCTTCCCCTTGTTCAATTTTCTGGAATCTGAGGAGTTAGATTGGTACGCCATCCGTGACTTGAAGATTGAAGAGGATTGAACACAAAAACCCAAAAATTTGCACTTGCTGGTGTGTAGAATGATATTGTTGGTTGACTGTAATGCTTGAATGGGCTTAAAGATGCCATTTGAATAAAGAGTCTTCTGATATGCTTTTTAAATATGGAGATGACATTTTTGGGAAGAATAAACGACGGCCCAAAAATGAGATAACCTGCAGGAAGAATAAACGACGGCCCGAGGTAACAGGATAACCATTGGGAAGAATAAACGAAGACCCAAGGTAAGTTGACTATTGGGAAGAATAAACGACGGCCCAAAAATGAGATAACCTGCGGGAAGAATAAACGACGGCTCGAGGTAACAGGATAACCATTGGGAAGAATAAACGACGGCCCAAGGTAAGTTGACTTTTAGGAAGAATAAATGACGGCCCAAAAATGAGATAACCTACGGGAAGAATAAACGACGACCCGAGGTAACAGGATAACCATTGGGAAGAATAAACGACGGCCCAAGGTAAGTTGACTTTTGGGAAGAATAAACGACGGCCCAAAAATGAGATAACCTGTGTTAAGAATAAACGATGGCCCGAGGTAATAGGATAACCATTGGGAAGAATAAACGACGGCCCAAGGTAAGTTGATTTTTGGGATGAATAAACAACGACCCAAAAATGAGGTAACCTGCGGGAAGAATAAACGACGGCCCGAGGTAACAAGATAACCATTGAGAAGAATAAACAACGGCCCAAGGTAAGTTGATTTCTGGGAAGAATAAACGACGGCCCAAAAATGAGATAACCTGCGGGAAGAATAAATGACGGCCCGAGGTAACAAGGTAACCATTGGGAAGAATAAACGACAACCCAAGGTAAGTTGATTTCTGGGAAGAATAAACGACGGTCCAAAAATGAGATAACCTGCGGGAAGAATAAATGATGGCCCGAGGTAATAAGGTAACCATTGGGAAGAATGAACGACGACCCAAGGTAAGTTGTTGATGAAGTTTGTCTGCTAGAGAAACAACCTGAAAAACAAGGTTAGTTTGGTACAAGTATAATGATATATATAACAACCTGCAAGATATTATTTTATGAGGATGCATATGATATGATATGATGTATGTACGAATGAATTATGATATGATGTGATATGATATGTTGTGATGTAAATTATGTAGCTGAAGCCTATAAGTAGCTTCATAGAACAATTGCTAACTGGGGGAAATAAATCCCGATTCGTTGCTGAGGAGTATAAAGACTTCGTTTCCGTCTTACTTTAAAAACATCATACTTAGAACCTTCTCGTTTTCGTTCGTCGTACTTCTTATTGAAGGATTAAGTTCCTGAAAATCCTGACTGAGGATAAAAGAGATGGACATAGATCCGGGAGACTTAATTCTTCGGAGGATATGAAACTGCATGAAGACTTCGTAGAGTGGGAAGTATAAGATATTACTTGAAGTATTCCGTAAGGATATCCGTAAAGATTACTCCGTGGGGATGAACTGGCGAAGCTTCGTTGAATTCCTACCTCCCTTCGTTCTTAGTAAATGCTATTATCGTATTTTATGCATTTCTGGTAAACATCAATCATATTCAAAGGCATATATTAATTCAACATAATCAATGGACGTTTTTCGCTTTAGTAAAAGGGGAAAAGTAAAGCTGAATAAAGAGGGAAAAGTAAAGCTGAATAAAGGAGGAAAAGTAAAGCTGAATATAAAAATGGAATTTTTTCTTATTCTTAGAAATAGACTTATAACTAGACATGTTTTAATACGGAGACGAAAATCCTAGTAAGAGGAATTCGTCAAGGAAAAATAGCTATGTGTACATGACCCTATTGAGTTTCAACTTTGCTATTGCCATTATCTTTAATTATCTCATCTTCAGCTATTGGAGAGGAAATGATTGGACTGATCGGTATCTGTTGAACTTGACGTAGATAACATAACTAGTAAAGGTTGCATGGGTGATTTAACGAGACATAGTCATATGCTTTAATCCCTAACATTTTCCTGGATTGCCCTTTCAGGTTTTCAATCCACCGGGATACCCTTTTTTGCACAAGCCGCCTTTTCAGGTTTTCGACTTGCCGGGTGTACATTTATATATATATATATATACCTAATTTTTGCCCGAACCCTTTTGGTTCGCCAGGATGCCCTTATTTTTTCCTAGGCCAGTCAACCTAGCGGGTCTCTTTTCATGCGTAGTATTTTTTAACTATGTCTGCGTTCACAGGATGTGGGAAATCTTCACCATCCATAGTGGTAAGAATCATGGCACCTCCAGAAAATATTCTCTTAACAAAAAATGGCCCTTCATAGGTGGGAGTCCATTTTCCCCTGGGATCACCCTGTGGTAATATAATACGCTTGATTACCAAATCACCAGCCTGATACACCTGCTGCCTAACTTTCTTATTGAAGGCTTTAATCACACGTTTCTGATACATCTGACCATGACAAATAGCTGCTAGTATTTTTTCATCAATCAATTTTATCTGGTCAAGTCGAGTCTGAATCCATTCATCTTCATCCAAGCCTGCATCTTCCATAATTCTCAAAGAGGGAATCTGAACTTCAACGGGTAAAACTGCTTCCATACCATAGACAAAGGAGAATGGGGTTGCCCCTGTTGAAGTACGCATGGTGGTACGATAACCGTGAAGAGCACATGGTAACATCTCATGCCAATCCTTATATGTAACTATCATCTTTTGCAAGATCTTCTTAATATTCTTGTTGGCGGCTTCCACTGCGCCATTCATCTTTGGACGATATGGAGAAGAATTGTGATGTTTAATCTTGAACTGCGTGCAGAGATCAGTAACTATAATGTTGTTCAAATTAGTACCATTATCTGTGATAATCCTTTCAGGGATGCCATATCTGCATATAAGATTATATTTGATGAATCGAGCCACAACATTCTTAGTAACAGAAGCAAATGAAGCTACCTCTACCCATTTTGTGAAGTAATCAATAGCTAAAAGGATGAAATGATGTCCATTAGAGGCAATAGGTTTGATTTCACCAATCATATCAATGCCCACATGGCAAAAGGCCATGGAGCAGTTAGAACATTCAACAGAACTGGAGGCACGTGAACCTTATCAGCATAAATCTGGCATTTGTGACAAGTTTTGGAGTGTTGATAGCAGTCAGCTTCCATGGTAGACCAATAATAACCTGCTCTCAGAATATTCTTAGCCATTGTATGCCCACTAGAGTGAGTACCAAAGATCCCATCATGCATGTTTTCCATAATCTCTACAGTTTCTTTCTTATCCACACAGCGAAGCAAAGTCGAATCGTGGTTGCGCTTGTACAAAACTCCATTACTCAGGAAGAATTTAGCTGAAAACCTCCTCAGAAACTTCTTATCATTGACAGATGTCCCTTCAGGGAACTCCTGAGCTTCAAGATACCTCTTCACTTCATGGAACCAAGGCTTTTCTTCTACTCCTTCAGTACCTACTTCATTGCAGTATGCAAATTTGTCAAATCGATCAATAGTAATTCTCGGAGATTCATCCTTCCAACTGATTTCAAACATAGATGCCATGGTAGCTAATGCATCTGCCAACTGATTCTCTTCTCGTGGAATATGCCCAAAGGTAATATCTTCAAAATACGGGATCAAAGACAAAACACGCTCTTTGTAAGGGATAAGATTAGGATGCCTGGTATCCCAATCTCCTTTAACCTGACTGACTACTAAGGCTGAATCTCCATACACATCCAAAAATTGAATCTTCATTTCAATAGCAACCTTGATACCCATGATGCACGCTTCATACTCAGCCATATTATTGGTACATTTAAAACAAAGCTTTGCAGTAACTGGTGTATAACAACCTTTAGGAGAGATAATCACAACACCAACACCATTACAAAGCGCATTAGAAGCTCCATCAAAAACCATAGTCCATCAGGATCCTTGTCCAGGTCCTTCATATTGTCTAGGTTCTTTAGTAACAATCATAATATCCTCATCTGGAAATTCAAAATTCATAGATTGATAATCATCCACTGCTTGATGAGCCAAATGGTCAGCTAATACACTTCCTTTGATTGCTTTCTGAGTAGTATACTGTATGTCATATTCTGTCAAGATCATTTGCCATCTTGCTATTCGTCCGGAGAGAGCAGGTTTCTCAAATATATACTTGATTGGATCCATTTTTGAAATCAATAAAGTGGTATGAGTCAACATATACTGTCTTAGTCGGCGAGCAGCCCATGCCAAAGCGCAACAAGTTTTCTCGAGCAGTGAGTATCTTGTTTCACAGTCGGTAAACTTTTTGCTAAGGTAGTATATTGCCTGCTCTTTTCGACCAGACTCGTCATGTTGCCCCAACACACACCCCATTGAGTTATCCAATACTGTCAAGTACATAATCAAGGGTCTTCCTTCAACTGGTGGCATCAATATAGGAGGTTCCTGTAAATATCTTTTGATTTCATCAAAAGTTGTCTGGCATTCATCATTCCATTCCAATACTTGATTTTTCTTCAACAACTTGAAAATTGGTTCACAAGTAGCAGTCAACTGGAAAATAAATCTTGCAATGTAATTTAGTCGTCCCAGGAAACCTCTAACTTCTTTCTCAGTATGAGGAGCAGGCATCTCTTGTATAGCTTTTACCTTTGCAGGATCTACTTCAATACCTTTACCACTAACAATAAAACCCAGAAGTTTACCAGATCTAACTCCGAAAGTACATTTGTTTGAATTTAACCTCAACTTGTATTTCTTCAACCTCTCAAACAACTTGTGCAGGTGATCAAGGTGCTCTTCTTCATTCTGAGATCTGGCAATCATATCATCCACATATACCTCTATCTCATGGTGAATCATATCATGGAACAAAGCTACCATAACACGCTGATATGTTGCCCCAACATTCTTCAAACCAAATGGCATTACCTTATAGCAGAAAGTGCCCCATTGTGTAACAAATGTAGTCTTCTCCATATCTTCAGGTGCCATCTTGATCTGATTATACCCAGAGAAACCATCCATAAAAGAGAATACCTTATGCTGAGCAGTGTTGTCTACCAGAACATCAATATGTGGAAGTGGAAAATCATCTTTTGGGCTGGCTCTATTCAAATACCTGTAATCTACACACATGCGTACTTTACCATCTTTCTTAGGCACCGGCACCACGTTTGCAACCCATTGTGGATAAGAAGTAACAGCTAGAAATCCTACATTGAATTGTTTCATCACCTCTGCCTTAATATTTTCTGACATATCTGGATGCATACGACGAACTTTCTATTTTATCGAACGACAATCCTCTTTCACTGGTAGACGGTGAACCACAATATCTGTATCCAACCCTAGCATATCTTCATAAGACCAAGCAAAAACTTCCACATAGTCATGTAACATCTGAATCAACCTGTCTTTGATACCATCTTCTAGTTCAACACCTATCTTGATTTCTTTCCTATTTTCCTTGGTTCCCAAGTTCACGACTTCAATTGGTTCCTCATGTGGTTGTATAGTTTTCTCTTCTTGTTGTAGTAATCTAGCCAACTCTATAGGTACTTCACAATCTTCTTCCTTTCCATCCTCGGCTTGACAAATCGGATTTTCAAAGTCATAATTGGCAATATCATAATTGTTATCAATAGGATCCAGAGTGGATGAATATCTGCATTTAGTGATGTGGGTGTGTGTAAGAACACATAGATTTTTTGTTTTGATAAAAGAAAAATAAAAGAAAGGCAAAGAGCACAATATTTACGAAAGCGAGAAACGTCCATTGATTTTATTGAATGAAAATATGCAAATGAAATGACAACCCTAACAAGCATACCATTGTGCCCCGGGCAAGGCACAAGGCTTAAAAGTATTTAATTGTTCAAAGTTACAAAAATAATTTTAGAAAAATGAAATAGCATTTACTCCTGACTAAAGGAGATAGGAATAGCGTCTTCAGCCTTACAATTGTTGAGTCCATCCCCCACGGTAGGAAAAATCCAATCGTCCAGGTTTTAACCCTCATCATAATCTTCCACAGCATTGACTTGGTCTCTTATGATTCCTTCGTGAGTGATAGGAGCAGCACGAGCACGACGAACAACCTTCTGAGATTCTGTAGTAAAACCCAAACCAAACTTGTCAGACTTGTAAGGAATGTCAGGAAGCTGACCCCAAATAGTAAAACCACCTTCTTCAACCACAGCTTTAGCATCTTTGAGGGAGGCCATTGTAGGAGGCACTCTAGTAATCACATGAACTCTTTTGACAACAGGGGGAGCTTCAGTAGCAGGAACAACCCAAGGAACGACTTCAAATATCTGGCAAGGAGTTTCAACAAATTCACCTTCCATCTCAACATATTTAAAAGTGTTCACATGACTGACCATGTATTCTTCTTCGCCATAAACAGTGACAACCTTTCCTTTCACCGGATATTTCAACTTCTGATGTAAAGTGGAAGTCACAACACCTACCCCATGGATCCAGGGGCGCCCAAGCAAACAGGAGTACGCAGGACGAATATCCATCACATAGAAAGTGGAATCAAAAACTTGAGAGCCTACTTTGACTGGAAGATCCACCTCTCCATACACCATTCTTCTTGAACCATCAAAGGCCTTCACCACCACATTACTTGGTCTTAACAC